>PVLA01002201.1:0-128934 GCA_004027455.1 Hydrochoerus hydrochaeris | reverse complement strand
AAAGAGAAAGAGGGCACGGGTGGGAGCTGCAGGGATATATAATACGGTTTAACCTGTGCAGGCCGCGTCGCTGCGCCGGAGAGGGCTCCCCCGCGATTCCGTCCGCGCAGCCTGGCCCGGCAGTGGCGCCTAGGGCCGTGTCCCCGGCATAACCCTCCCGCCCGGCAGCCCGGAGAGCTGTTTATACAGCTTTACCTGTGCTATTCTCCTAACCAGTAAAAATCCTTGCCCGGCCACGGTAACCTAATCCGGGGGCCGAGGCAGAGGAGGGGGTAGTGGGACTCCAGAGGGAAGGGAAGGTGTGTACATGCAACAAACTAGGGTCTCTCTTTTGCTCCTCTTTCCCTATTGGGAAGGAAATGTGGACTTGGTCCGGGTGGCCGAGGAGGGGACCTGGGATAAAGAGAAAAGAAACTGGCTTCCATGTCGCGGTTCTCCTGGTTTTTTCTCCCTCTAACAGGCCCTGGGAACTCGGGCGCGCGCTGCTAGAAGGCACCACGATTTTAGGGGCGTCTGGCAGAGGTTTTGGAGGCCGGGACAGGTTTCTTGCCGTCGCCTGGCTCACGTTGCTCTTGTCCTTTTAACTCTCACACCTAAAACAAAAAGCGCAAGGAAAGAAACGGGCGCCTCTCCAGTTCTCCCGGGAAGCTGGTATTGGTCTTTCTAAGCGTCCTGGCCGAGACTGCAGCAGGCGCACGGTATCGAATTAAACGCTTCTTGGTGCTTATTGTCTCCAGCTAATTGCCCTAACAATGGGCACTGTTAAAATGGAGACACCCAATTAAAGGCCTAGCCCTGCTGCGCTCTGTAGCCCGCGAGGATCTGGGCCGGGTCTGAGGCTGGCAGACCGCGGGGGCGCGCGCCCGGCTGGTAAGGGGCTCCGGCGCCGGCCTCGACACCTCTGCCTCCATTTCCTCCCCAGACGCTCTGCTACCACGACCGCTTCACACCATTTTTATTGACCGATCGCAGCCGAGGAAGATTGATCGAGCTGGAATGGGAAGGGACTTCTCCCCCAGCCCAGGCTCGCCAGGGCCGCGGGCCTGGCTCCCCTTTGCTGCCCTTTGGAGCTGCTCCGAGCCCTCCCCGCCCCCCAGCCCCGCAGGTTCCCGGCTTCATTTCAGTCCTTAACAGCACGGCTGGGTCCGCCCAGGCCGGCGCCGCGGCTCCAGGGGGAGGGACACGGCGGCGCGGTCCGGCTCCGCTTCTTTCTCCCGCCTGCAAATATTTGCTGCCTCGCTGGAAATCCGACTATTTCGCGCGCGCTCGGCTTGCAAAGTCCTTAAGTAAACACGCTCAAATGACCGCCCCGGGCGGTCTGAGGCACGCTCTCTACCCCTGAGCCAGATTAGTAACTTTAGGACTTCAACCCCGAGGCTCCGCGTTCCTGGTTACCCTCGGCGCGCTGCGTTCGCGCCCCAAGGCAGCCTCTTCCCGCAGCGCGGCCCCGCGGAGCTCGCCTGGCCGCGCCAGTCGCCAGGGTCGGGTGGGTGTTGCTGTCCGCGTGGGTTTCCGCTGAGTCCACGACGCCAGGGCTGAGGCTGCGGAACCCGCTCCACCTACTTGCGCCAGGGACTCCGTTTCTGCGGGGACTAGGGGTTCCCCACTTCCACCGGATAGGGTCTCCGTGCCTCGGGGAGGGCAGATGGGAGGGACCTGCACGTGGGCATGTGTTTGGGGGTGTGTGAGTGGGTCCCAGCTTGCCCTAATCGAGGAAGGAAAGTTAAGACTCCATTTCTTACCCTTTCCCCAAGAGGGCACACATACCCCGCTCAACTTGACGCCTAAAGCAGCCGCCTGGAGACCTGGGGTTTCAGATAGGCCAAAGTGACTCGCGTTGTCCCACGCTCCGCAGCAGAGCCCGGCTCTTCGGAGGGCGGTGGTTGCACCTCGCTTGACTCCGAGGTGGGGATCTCAGGCGTCCAGGCCCTGGCCAGCCCCTTACCCTAGAAGGGGAGGCCTCGCGCACTACGGGATCCTTTGCTCTACGGGTAGGGCGACGGCGGCAGCTTCCTTCTCGGTCGCCTCTTCTGTCCCCCGGAGCTCCGCCTGCTGCTCCCAGGGAGGGGGGCGTCTCGCTGGACCCTGCAGGGGCCCGGGTGCCTGGGGAAGGGGCGTAGCAGGTCTGCGGGAGGGCGCAGAGGCGTCTCCGCGGTAGGTCAGAATGCTTTTGTGGGCTCTGGCCACGGGAGAATCAGGACCACCTTTCTCTCCTTCCCCGACCCGGAGCCCCCTCCCCTCCCCCGCCGCCCGCCGAGGAGGAGGAAGCCCGGCCTGCGTTTGCTGGCGAGGCCGGTCAGGCCGGCGCCGGGCCGGGCCCAGACCCCACCGCCCGCCCGGCTCTCCGCCTCAGGCCACGCGCCGCAGCCGCTCCGGCCGCTGTCCCTTCCCCCTTCCTTCCCCGTGGGTCCGGGGGCCGACCTCGGCCCACCCTCCCGGGCACCCCCTCCTCTTCGTGCCCTCCCCCCGCTCTGTGTTCCTGACTCTGGGGCTGGGCCCGTGACGTCAAACTCAGTGTGGCGTCGGCGAGACTGGCCGGCGCGGGCCATCAAAAGAGCGACGTCCTCTTTCCCAATTACCCACTGTCAGTCCGGGAAGAGGGGCGGACCGGCTGGGAATTACATGTTAAATACCCCCTACAGGCTGGCTCCGTTACCCCGGGCCTCCAGTCTCAGGCCCCCCACCTCTCTCTGCCTGCCCCAAACCACCCAGACCGAGGAGCTTTCACGACCTTTTATTTTTCCAGAGAGGGGTGCGAGTACACCCTTTCCCACTGCACTGCGGTCCTACTCGGAGGTGACTGCATTAAAAGGAATAATCCCCCCTCCTGCTGCCACCAAGGTACCACATAAGCACCCTTTCGGCTGAAGACCTCCTCTCACCAACATTTTCTGTTTGCCTTTTAACATCATTCTTAGCTTCAGAAGTTAACATTTTCAAATCCTGGAGACTGTAGCTTTTTTTTTTTTTTTTGGAAGATGGCTCTTTTTGGCCCTTTCTGGGCTTCTCAGTCCATGTTCCCAAAACCAACACTCAATGCTTAGGGTTTCTGGGGAGCTTCAAACTAGGGTTAGGGTAGTTGGTATCTGCAGCCTGCAGGTCGAGTGAAGAAGCACTTCTCATTTTTTCTTACAATTTCCATCCTTAATCTTCATCCCTGGCCGCCTTTCCTTGTCTCTCCTTGTTTGTGGACTGGTTTCCGGTGAATGTTAGACAGCAGCTAAATAATTAAAACGTTTTGAGAGCGCCGTGAGCTGGAGAAGAGGCTGGCAGTTTGGCCCAGGAGAGATGCGTGGTCAAAGAGTGAAAGGAAAAATCGATGCTTCTTTACCGGGCCACCTTTTCTGGAGACCGACTAGGTGCATGAGCAATGCGGGTGGGAGAATTTATTTTTAAAGCTAGAGATTTTTTTTCCTGTTTCATATGTAGAAAATCAACCCTGATTTCAAACAAGCATCAGATTTTTAAAAAGAAGGGCCAGATCCAAGAATGGAGGGGCCGTTCTACCAAACACATCTCCCAATCTTTCTACAAGGACTACGTTTTTTTAAAAAAGGGCCTTTTCCACACACAGTTGAAGCTGACTACTGATGTTTTCTCTTTATCGCTTGAGAGGACTCTTTCAGAACTGACTCGAGGGATGGCTTCTTCTGTACAGTATAGAGAATTTGTGAGGAATTTTATGAGTAGAGGAGTGAAGAGAGGAAATAAGGTCTTTCAAATGACTCTCCAACTCTAGTTCTCAGACCAGTCAAATAGGAAAGCTTCAAGGAGAACCCACATCCGCTTCGAGCAAGTACTGCCCTGCGGTAGACCTAGAGTCTTCTTTTCCCGCCTGACCCTGCAGCGCAGGCCGCACTTTCGGGCTGGTGGTTGTAGGAGCCTCAGCGCCGCTAGGGGATGCAGTGGCTCAAAAGACCGAAAGCGGCCGCAGAGGTTGCAGCCCGTGGGGCGGGCCCATCGCGGCCTGGTCGCAGCCCCGCCCGATGATTGGTTCTCTCTTGGCCTCGCCCACTCAGCCCCGCCCTCCCTTGGGCGGCCCTGAGCCGCGCTCTCTCCGCCCCGGGCTGCGCACTGGGCAGATCCTGGCCGCGAGACCTGGATTCCTGCAGGGGTCCCCGCCGCGTCCCACCCGGGAGCCTAGGGTGAAGGTCGGTGGAGGGGACGGGCTTCCTCGGCCGGGGGAGAAACTCCAGGAGCCGGAGGAAGGAGGGAACCAGGCAGGGCGAAGGGTAAAGTTTGGTAACGAGTGAATACCGAGTTTCTCCTACCTACTTGGGTCATATTTTGGCGCACGCTGGAGCGAGGCTCCGTCTCTCCTCTCCGCTGTCATCCATCACTATTGTCACTCAAGTTGAAAGCACACATCGATTACAAATATTATTAGGGCTGCAAAGGACAGCTGCAACAGCTGAGGCATTTTTACAGAAGAGGCTTGTGAAAACTAAAGGCCGAAGGGAAAAAGGGTGACAACAAAAAAAGTAGTGAGGACACATTCCCTGTGCCTGATGCCTCAACATTTTAGGAAACTGGGCCAGGGCCGGGGGAGGGGTGCAGAACTTAACTTTAGCATGCAACATTTATTTTTTTCTGATCACTTTAACATGCACATAACCCCCAGTTGATAAATTCTCCCAAATTCCCCGGATTGACTAATAGTAACAATAATAAAAATCTATCCACTTAAAAGTCTGAAAAGGATAAGTCTGCCTGGTGGAAATTAATTTTATGAATGGGGCAGGACAGTTTCAGCGGGATGGAATTGTCTCCCCAGCTAGAATGAATCGGCAGGAGCCCAGGCCACATTTAAAGGGCCAGAGCGCGAATTCCCTCGTGCGCTCCCCTCCGCCCCTCGCCCCAGCCGGCCTCGCCCACCCTGCCCGCCGCCCCTCCGCCCGCGGCCGCCCTCCGAGGCGCCCCTTTCCGGTCAGTGGTGGGGCGGGAGGAGGGGCGGCGGGGTGGGGGTGAAGTCCTGGAGCGGGTTTGGGTTGCTGTTTCCTTGTGCCGGGGATCCTGTCCCCTCCTCGCCAGCGCCAGGCTCCTCCCCCTCGGCGCGGATGACACTAGAACCTCCTTAAGTTGCGTCGCGCCACAGCTGTCTGCGAACACTGAGCTGCCTGGCGCCGTCCTGATACTTTCAGAAAGAATGCATTCCCTGTAAAAAAAAAAATACTGAGAGAGGGAGAGAGAGAGGAAAAGAGAGAGAGACGGAGAGAGCGCGAGACAGAGCGAACTACGCAATCTGACCGAGCAGGTCACACGCCTCCTCCTCCTCCTCCTCTCCGCTCCTCGCTATCCAGGTTAGTACTGTGACTTTTTTTTTAAAGTTTGATTCAAGCTCCCTCTTTCTCAACTTGGGAGGACTTTTTTTAAAAAAATTAAAACGCAGGTCTGCCTTTTTTGGACGGTTCCTAGTGGCTGGAAGAAAGGTCCAGGGGCTGGGGTCCCCTAGGGAGGGACTTGTCTTCCCAGTTATAACCATTGGGTCGGTCCCGGGATGGCCTCGGAAGCCCGGCTGTCCCTCTGGCGGTGTCCCCGCGCGCTAGTGCGTGTTCCTGTCCCCGTGCGTAGGACTGGCGGGCGGATCCAGGGGCGGTGGTCACCACCAAAACTCAGGTGCTCAAGTGCTTACCGACTTGTTCAGGTCTCTCCTTCTTTCCTTGCAGGTGACTCTGGGCGCTGAGGAGCCCTGGTGCAGAGAGGAACCCTACTCGCAGAATTCCAGCATCTCGTCTCCCCAACTTTTTTTTTTTTTTTTTTTTTTACAATTTGGTCCTAGTTTTTAGATTTGTTTCCCCTTCCTCCTCTTTTTGTCAAACTATCCCTTAAAGATTCCCTGTACTCCCCAGAACTTCTCCTTTGCTCATCTTTCCTTCCCAGTCTTCCTAATCCCCCCTGAAAGCAGACCGTTAAACGACCCCCCAGCCCGGCCCTCCGACGGCCGGAGCCCGCGGACCTCCCAGGCCGACTGCCCTCCCTCTCCGCGCGCGGGTTCCGGGCCCGGCGAGAGGGCGCGAGCGCAGCCGAGGACATGGAGGTGACTGCGGACCAGCCGCGCTGGGTGAGCCACCACCACCCCGCGGTCCTCAACGGGCAGCATCCAGACGCGCACCACCCCGGCCTCGGCCACACCTACATGGACCCGGCGCAGTACCCCCTGCCCGAGGAGGTGGATGTACTTTTTAACATCGACGGTCAAGGCAACCACGTCCCGTCGTACTACGGCAACTCGGTCCGGGCCACGGTGCAGAGGTACCCTCCGACCCACCACGGTGAGTGCGCTCGCGTGGGTGCCGGACCCTCGCCCTGCGCGCCCGCTTCCTCGGTCGGGAAGGTTGGGAGGGACTTGGGCTGGGGAAACTCAGCGAAAGCCCCTCAGTGGAGCTGCTAGTTCATTTACTGAAGAAAAAAAAAAACAAAAAACAAAAAACCCCAAAAAACCTGGGGCCCGGAAATGGGCGAGGAAGCCGCCTCGCGCTTTGCGAGAGTGTGTTTTTAAGAGTCTCAGCGGGCGTTTCTCCTGGCTGAGGTCCCTTGGGCCTGGCGCTCACCTGGCACGCCCGGAGATGCAGCCCTCTGTCCCCGCAGGTTAAGGGCCCTGGAGGTCCCAGGCGCGGGAAACCCAGGCGCTACCTCCTCGGGCCCGAGGCTCCGGGCTGGGCAGCCGACGCCGACCAAGCCGGCTTCAGACTCCGCACTTCCACAGGGTTCGCGCTCCCAGATTGCTTGCAGTTTCCTCAGTGGAGCTTCTGCCCGTGACCCCGTTTGTTTCTCCCAGCACATTTTTCAGAGAGGCCCAAGAGACGTTATTTACTTCCCACTTCTCTCCTTGAGTTTTCCCCCCCAGCTAGTGCATTTGATTTTTTAGGTTCCTTACCTAAAAATGGCCAGAGATGGAATTCTGGTGCTTGACTCGGTTTAGAAGCAAAGCCTTGAATTTGAAGAATTTTAGGTTTCCTAGTTTCCCGGCTGCACAGAAATTTTCCTGCGTCTTTGATTTCAGCTTGTCTCATTGCCTGCCACAGCTCTGGCCTTATTCTCTGCTCTGGCCTACCACCCGTCCTCTTACTTTCCTACGGAAGACTAAGGATATAACAGGTTTCTTTTTAAGAAGGTGCATTCTAGATCTTTTTGCCCCTTTCACCCTGAGTTTAGGAGTTTGGAAATATAAAGAGAGCAACCTAACTTGGTAGTTAGGGGGAAAAAAGCTCTAACACTTTCCAGCTGTAAATTTGTTTCTAAAGTAAAAATAGCAAAAATTCGGAAGGAGAAACTATAAGCTTTTCAGTTCAGCCAGGGTAGCCCTGGTCCCCTTACTCAGAGCTGGCTGTGGCATGGATGACACGGCTCCTCCGGCAGCAGTTGTCCCCTGCCCCACAATCGCCAGGTTTTAAACAATTGTTTTTGCGGATGGGGCGCTCTTTGCCCATGTTCTGTGCTGATCAGCAGTTAAGTGGCAATGCGTAGATGCAGACCTAATATTATTTACTATACTACTTCCTGCATAAGCTGAATCTTAACCCTTGGTGTTCAGCAAACTCTTCATTCGCCTCTACTCCCCTCCCCTTCCTCTCAAGATTTTAGTTTCAGTATTGTTCTCAGTGGTTGAATAGAGTGTTAACTGGTGAGGCAGGTACTGGATTAAAAGATCAATAAGTGCGTGGATTTGCACTTCCAATTTAAACAAACCTCTTTCAGAGACTACAGATGTGCATGTTAGGACTACCTTAAAACTGTGTGCTTTAAAGGAAGGCTAAATATACATGGCATGAATCAGCTTCAGTTTAAAATACACACATAAACTGAAATTTTGTATCTCAGGGGCTCAGGTGTAAATTCACATTTAGCACTGGCAGAATCATTGCGTTGAGAGTTAATGTTATATTTTCTGTCCAATTTAGAAGGATGAGAAAAGCAGGGAAACTCCCACCCCAAGTGCCAACCATGGAAACTTTCTCTCAGTTGCTTGAGCAATGAAAATTTCCTTGTACCCATTTCAGGCCTCTTTGAAACAGCCTTGTCAGTGCTGAGCAAGCACTGAAATTGGGTTTTTCAGGGCTAACCCTGCACTGCGCCTTGTGTTTCTCTGGAACCTTGTGTTCACAGTGGGAGCTGGGCCTCCCAAAGGTGGGGAGTCTGTCCTGGTACTGAGTCTCGGTGTGGCCAGGCTGCATCTTTCAGGTCTCATCATTCACAGCTGACCCTTATCAGGCTGCATGGGATTAAGTCTGGGATGGGAGACTCTGGCCATTGAAAGAAACCAATAAATCAAGTCAGGTTCTAGAGAGCGACCTTAGGGAATGTGATTTAGACCGTGTATCTGGAGAGGCCAGATAAGCCGAGGGACCTTTTTCCACTCCTTCACAGTGCTTCTCTGGTGTCAGGCACAGACCCTTAGTTCTGCTAGGTTTGGTGGGACCAGGGCCTGGAAGAGAGCGGTGGAGAGACTGTCAGGACTGAGATGTGTGGCCAGGTGGTGGACCACAGGGATTGTCAGAGAGCAGGCCAGATCCAGGTCCTGGTAGGTGCTGGGGGCAGCAGGGCAGGAGTCGTCAGGTGTGTGCAAGGGCTGCTCTCATCTGCATTTCTCTCTCCTGTCCCTTCCTGCCTTGGCCACCGCGGTGCAGGGAGCCAGGTATGCCGCCCGCCTCTTCTGCACGGATCCCTGCCCTGGCTGGACGGCGGCAAAGCCTTGGGCAGCCACCATACTGCTTCGCCCTGGAACCTCAGTCCCTTCTCCAAGACGTCCATCCACCACGGCTCCCCGGGGCCACTCTCCGTGTACCCTCCGGCCTCATCCTCGTCGCTGGCGGCGGGTCACTCCAGCCCGCACCTCTTCACCTTCCCGCCCACCCCACCGAAGGATGTCTCCCCGGACCCGTCGCTGTCCACCCCGGGCTCAGCAGCCTCGGCCCGGCAGGATGAGAAAGAGTGCCTCAAGTACCAGGTGCCGCTGCCCGACAGCATGAAGCTGGAAGCGTCGCACTCGCGCGGCAGCATGACCACCCTGGGCGGCGCCTCATCGTCTGCCCACCACCCCATCACCACCTACCCGCCCTACGTGCCCGAGTACAGCTCCGGACTTTTCCCGCCCAGCAGCCTGCTGGGAGGCTCCCCTACGGGGTTCGGATGTAAGTCGAGGCCCAAAGCGAGATCCAGCACAGGTAGGAGCCACCTCTGCCCTCCTTCTCCTAAATTAGGGCAGGGCAAAGGCAACTACCAAAGGGGCCTCTGGGGGACTGGGATCCTTCTGAGATTGCTTTCTTCCCATTGTTCCAGCCTGGGGAGAATGAGGTGTGTCCTGTCTCACTCCTGTTTTGGGAGGTGGAGGGGAAGGCAGATCTGATTTAAAGCCCTTCAGTAAGCTGGGAAAGGAAAGAGAGGAACTAGCAAAGAGAGAAACAAAAACACAGCAATGATCTCTCCTGCCTGTTGCAGGACTTCTGGATTCTGCTGGTAACCTTTAGTCTTGTTTCCAAGACCAAATGGAAGGCGGTGGGAATAAATCTTTAGTGTTTAATGCTAAAACGAAACCTCCTCAAACCTAAACAAACATGGGTCCCCGTGACCCCTGTGGCCCCTGTTAGTCTGAGCCTTTTCCTCTCCTTCAGCTCCAAGGGGCCTATTCTGTCTATAGCAGAGGACAGTTCTTTAGGGGACAGGTATAAATAAAATGTGTGAGTGTGTCATTGAAATTTTGGGGAAGAGACAGGAGCAAGGCAAAAACAACCCATTTTCTTTGGTGGAAAAGAGAGTCTGAGTTGAACTTTTGAGAGCTGGAGGTGGCTTCGAGATGGGAAAGCAGAGTTGAATAGAAATCAAATGTCGCATGACCCAGTTGGTTACCTGCAGGTCTTTTAGAGCTTTCAGTGTGGTCAGGAGCAGGAAGCTGTTTTAGGGCATATTCCCTCCTTGATCAGAAGCTGGAAGACGTAGAAAGGGCAGAAAAAGGTTCTCCAGGTGTGTGTTTCTGTTAACTTTGGTTGTTATTCTTCCAAAGAGCAGCTTTGGCTTATTGCATGGTGCGTATTTATTCTGTTAATGCAGTCACTTGCATTAAAAGGCACATACACACGTAAGAACAGAATAACGCATCATCGATTTTGTTTCTAGAGGAAGCAGTCACAAGAGAGACAGGAATCTCTGAGATAAGGTTTAAGTGTATTTTGGGGTATGATTTTATGAAGATTGTAGTCTTCTAAGGTGCATTCATTTTAGGGTGAGCCTTAACCCGTTGGTCTACTCCAATTCTCTTGCCTCTGCCCTCTGTCTGTTTGGGTGCTATAAAAAAAGCGGTGGTGAAAGTCAGTTGTCTTTTAAGGGTGAGGTGAGCAGTCTTGAAACGGTGCTTCCAGAGCTCTGGGTTGAAAAACTTCAGAGGGAGGGTTCTGGGAGCCCAGTGACCATGAGATCAGTTTTCAGGGTTTTTTTCTAGGGTGACATTCACTCCGACTGCCTGAGCAGGACTGTCTCTATTTAGTTGATATGTTTTAGCTAATCCAATTATTTTCAGACTGCTGCACGCGACAGTTGCATTGTTTATCCCGAGCCAGGAACTTTAATAGAGTCCGGATGCGGTTAGGCTGACAGAAAAGCTCAGACCTGCATGTTCAGTACATGAAAGTAGGCAGGAGGGAGAAGGAGGTAGGCTAGTGGTGGAGTCAGAGAGAGAGAGAGAGAGAGAGAGAGAGAGAGAGAGAGAGAGAGAGAGAGAGCACGAGCAAGAGAGCGAGCACAAGCACAAGCAGAGGAAGGAGAGCTGTGGAGCCGAGTGGCCTTGGTGCCTGGCCGGGGACTGGCCTCTTAGGGGGCAGAGGACTGGAGAGAAACGGGGGACAGCTCAGCTTCAGAACAGTGGGCTGAAGGGCTGCATGTAAGGAGCAGACGGGTCAAAATGGGATTTTTTTTTAAAGTTCTCTTTACTGATAGGACCATGAGGTTTGGGGAAGATCCAGGTCTCTGAGGCCAGTGCGGTGGTTTGTGTGTGTGGAGGGGACAGAGTGACTTTTCCAAAAACCTCTGGTTTCTTTGGCCTCATTTCCCTGTTTGATTTCCACCATCCCTGACTGTGCTCTCCTTCTGTCTTCAGTTTGGGCTCTCATTTCTTTCCTTTAGACTGAGCAGGGGGCAGGGGAATAGAGCTGGGGTTTCCCTAAAGCTGAGCTGAGAATACCTACAATTTTACTGTTTTGCCAAAGGAGAGAGGAGGCCATTGAAATTTGGGTCTTGACTTCCTCCTTCTTATTTCTTTCTCACAGTCACAAAAAACCAAGAACAGCACACCTGGCCAGCGAGGGAGCTGGGACTTTTGGAGTGTGGAGGGGAACTTTTGAGAAGCTCTGTGTGGGCAAAGGGTGAACTGGTGGGAATTCTTCTGGAAGGGATTCTCTCTCTCTCTCTCTCTCTCTCTCTCTCTCTCTCTCTCTCTCTCTCTCACTCTCTCTCATTTCTCTTTGTAAATGCACTTGCCCGAGGACACAGGGAAGAGAGGATTGTTAGTGCTGCTGCTGCTGCCCTTTGGAGAACTGGTGGAAGCTGTGGTATGGGCATCATGGCTGTCTTACTGCCAGGGTTTTCTGAGCTGGGAGATGTCTTTGCAAACAAAAGACAAAAGCCTTTACCAAAGGCTCCCAACCATGTTTTTTGATTGTGCACTTCTCCCTCAGGGCTCCTCTGAAATCTGCTCCCCTGGACCCTGTTTGCACAGCACAGCATAGTAGTACAGCACAGCACAGCACAGCACAGCACAGCACAGCACAGCACAGCACAGCACAGTACAGCATCAGGCTTGTCAAGGTTTCAGTCCAAAGCCCAGGGGGCGTTTGAAAATGGCTGTTGAATGTCAAAAAGCCTCACAGTTCTGTGGTTCTTGTCACCTAAGAGAGAGGTGTCTGCCCAAGCAGCTCACTACACACAGGCAGGGGCAAGGAGAGGAGAAGACAGACAGCAGAGGAGAGGCAGGCCTCCATTAGGAAAATTGGTTGTGGGCTGAAGTCACAGACTGGAGGCAACCAGGAAAAAAAGAAAAAGAAAAACCCACACAAGGCAATCGCAAACTTGTGGAGTGAATCAAGACAGAAAATTGCTCTAGTGTGCAGAGCCCTGCTGAAGATCAGCCGTTGCTCTCTCATGCTTTCAAGGGCCTCTGAAAAGGAAGCTGTCACCCTACCTCCTGACTGACAAAGGAAAGGAAATCAGGAGGTGGAGTCAGGGGGGAGATTCCCCTCATGCCAGGGTGCCTAGGAGCAGGCGGCCATCCATGCTGCTCCCCTTAGGGGCCACCCCAGCCTGAGTGGCTACTAGTGGCAGTACTTTGCCCTTCTGCCCACCTAGCAAGGCAGGAACCTAAGTGGCTATGTCAGAGCAGGATGGGACCAAGGCTACTGCTCCCAGAAAGGAGGCGACCCAGGGCAACTTGGGCAGGGAAACTGGGGCTTGCAGCCTCTTGGCTGGGCTGTAGCCAGCCCTTGCCCTTTCTTCTGTCTTTCATGCCTCCCTCACATTCAGTCTGCTACATTCCCAGGCTTCTGACCCCAAGTGAAAGGTAAGGGGTGTGAGGTGCTCCAGGCTTTTTTAGAGAACCAAGAAGAGTTGCTGAGTACTAGGAAAGTGTTTTTGGCCCCCAAGTGCAAAATTCTTAGACACAAGGAGGGCTTTCTGTAGATCTTGGGTTCAGAAGCTTTTTAGAATCCAGAGGTAGAGACAATCATTGCTTAGAAATTGTTTGAAAAAACAAATAAAACAAAAACTACCACGCTGGGCTCAGAGAAAAAGGACTCAGACCATCTTCTATTTTCCAAGGATTTAAACTTTCCCGTCAAATTTGCCTCTGGAGAAAATCAGAGCCCTTTGAGTGTGAGTGCTATGAGTCCCCTCATTCTTGATCTGGGGGTTTCCCAAGGCCCAGTAGGTTTCAGGCCTGCCAAAGCAGACTTTTCCTCCATCAAAATTGCCAGGCACCGGTTCTAGGTTCTCTGATCCCACTTCAGTCTTCCTGGTGGACCGGTGTTAATTACTAATCTCAAGGGCCAGGGATTTAGCTCAGAGGCATAAGTACCTGCCTGGCAAGCGCGAGGTCATGAGTTCAATCCCTGGTACCGCAAAAAAAAAAAAAAAAAAAAAAAAATTACTAATCTCAAGGCAAAGCACCTGTCAGGCTCATCCTGGCCTTCCCCACATCTGGGCCTGCCCCAGTGGACCAGCATGGACTAAGCCTTCTTCCAGGTCCTTTCTGAGCACTGAGAGAACCAGGAACCCCAGGGCATCCAGCTGTACCCCAGTGTGGAGGATATTGTCCTAGAAGGCATCATTCTTTTCCTGCAGCAGATGTTAGCTAAAAGTCACTTAAATTCTCCCAGGTTCTGGGTAACTTAAGGGCTTCTTTTGAGTACTTCCTGGGGATGGAAGTGTGTCACTCGTTAGCCCCAGTTCTAGGAGAAATTGCCACTAGAACAAACCCCTGCTGTTTTCTTTTTATCTGGTTTGTATCATTGGAAGAAGAGAAACTGCAGCAGCCCATGGCAGATGAGCCCACCAATGCCCCACTGTCTTTGGCTGACTTGTCTCTTCTGATCTTCACGCCATCTTCATTCTGTCCCTCTCAGCCCTTCTTTCCCACCGCATCTCTCCCTCCTAGTCTCTCTTCCAGGTTCCCCACTCCAAGCCTGCTCTGTTTCCTTCTAGCAACTACTGGCTGGTCAGCCTGGGGTCATACTCAACTTTAGTTTCTATGCTAGTGGCTGGAAAGCTATGGGAAACCTTAGCATTTTTCTAGATAGAAAAGAAGGTGGGGGATGGGTAGGCCCTGCTTATTCTTAATCTATTACTTTGCAATCAAAAGCATTTACAAGTTTATCAAAAATAAAACTGAGAACCCCAGCTATTGATCAGTCAGCCAATTGATTAATTCATACATCTGTTTATTATCTGTTTATCTATCGAGTCACTGATTAATCTTTCCTTTTTACTCATCCTAATCTTCATTATTTAATCAAGCTATATAGACAGGGCTAGTGATGAAATAGGTCACCTTTGTTTTTTGTTTTCCTTTGAGGAAAATGTAAGGAATGCTTGGCTTTTGCCACTATTTAGGGCTCAGAATTTTCTCAGGGAAGTATTTCAATTTGAAATCTGCCTTCCTCCTTTTTTTTTTTCTGCTTGATTTTCCCCATGAAATGAAGTGGACCAAGACAGGGCTCTGCTGCTATGTACTAATCTTCCACTTCTTTGGACACAAGTGGTTTGTGTCTGGAGAGTAGGTAAGCCAGGAATGAAGGGCAGTAACAACTCTGGAGTTTAGCAAAGAGGAGGTACAGAGGGAAATGGCCCCCAAAAGAGGGGGAAGAAAGAAGAGTCTTTAGCTTAACTTTTCTCTTAATTCTAAATGCTGTCTGCCTTCCTGTGTGTTTTCCTTCCATAAGTGACTTATCTGTCATCTTGTTTCCAGAAGGCAGGGAGTGTGTGAACTGTGGGGCAACCTCAACCCCATTGTGGCGGCGAGATGGTACTGGTCACTACCTTTGCAATGCCTGCGGGCTCTACCACAAAATGAATGGGCAGAACCGGCCACTCATCAAGCCCAAGCGAAGACTGGTAAGTCCTTCTTGGGAGAACTGACCCCATGCCAAGCGTTTTTTTTGTGCTTCCATTTCCTCTGTCCAGGAGGGAGGACTTTCTGCAGGAAATTGGCAGGGCTACTCCAATCATGTCAACTTGCTCAGGACAGCTTTTCTTTTTCAAATTAGTTATACAGCTGGGCATCATGGTGCAAGCCTGTCATCCTAGGACTTGGGGGACAAAGGCAGGATCACGAGTTCCAGGCCAGCCTGGGCTACATAGCACGACCTTGTCTCGAAAAATAATAAAAAATTAGTGATGCGGAAAAACTTATTTTTTCCCTTCATGTTGCTTAAATAACTTCTCAAGTTTTCAAGGATGCAATTCTAGATTATTGCATCTGAAATGTATCCCCTAATAGAACAGTTAGCTTTTAATAGAAACAGGAGAACTGATTTTAAAATACCCTGGTATCCACTGTGTCTCAGAGAAATTTAGTGTAAGGATGGAATGTCCAAGGAAGCACTGGGAACATGCTCCGGAAGTAGTTCAAGGTGGGCACTTTGAGGAAGTAATCAAACTCATTTCTGTGGGTAACTCTCTTGAGCTACTGCTTTAAGATTGATGGGGCCAGCTACCTAAATTTAAGAAGCAGCAGGCACTCAGGTGATTGCAATTTTTACTCTCCTTGGTCTTAGGAATTGAGAACTTCTACAAATTGATTCCTGTGAGGAAAGTTTGTGATTCCTCTCTTGCTTGTTGGGCTCAGGTAGCATTTGGTCTTATTTTCTGTTTGAGCTAATATCAATAAGTGATGGTCCCCCTGTCCCAACTATCCTGCCCCTCTTTCTCCTTTCTTTTTTAAACTTCTTGATCATTAGAAATACTTGAGAAAACCTGGCACTGTCAAGTAGGAGGGGTCCATTTGTAAGCTTATCTTTGGAACCTTAGGGCAAATAGAATATTGAGTGTATGCAACAGTGACAAATAAAAGCAGGCCTGGCAGATGACAGCTAACCACAGTCAGGGATCAAAATGCTTTTTGTGGTGCTGAAATTCACCAAGTGCAGAGAGGAGGAGGGGAATTTCCCTTTGCAGACTAATGGATGAATTAACACCCATCAAATTCTAAAGGAAAAAATAGCCTCTGTATTTTTTTTTAAGCATTATTTGTCTGCTCCATCAGATTGTAGTGCAACTTAACACCTTTTACATCCTCTTTAAAGGAAAAACTTTCTAGGGATGGAAGTGCCCACATGACTAATTTTTGGCAATCCTAGATCTCCAGACGTTACTCTTTCTGATCTTTGCCCCTTCTCCAGCTTTCTCAGCCTCCCCCACTTCTCTTGCAGGTTTTTTTTTTTTCCTTTCTCTCATGTACAAAGCTAACTTCCTAGGAAAAAGCTGCCGGATATCTGAGCACTAGAGATAACTCATAAACAACAACTCAGCTTCCCCAACCTAAACATCAAGATGTTTGGACGGATCAGAACAAGAAGTGTTTAAAAAAAAAAATGACTGGAGGTGTTAGCACAGAATGAACGTGATCACACCATGAAAGAATGTTCTGAGTCACTCAAAACCTGGCCTTAGGAGGAAAGAAAGAAAAAAGAAAGAAAGAAAGAGAGAGAGAGAGAAAAGAAAGAGAAAATTTTCTTGCTAAAATAACTTGTAGTACTATAATAGCATTTTTAAGGTAAAGGTAAAGAAGAAAAATGAGGGGTAAACATCTCGTACTGTAGACTGATATATGAGCAAGAGTTTGTTTGACTGCAGAGGAGGGTTTGCTTCCATTTTATATAATTTTGTCTTCACTCACCTTTCCTAGGAAATCTGTAGAACTCTGAGTAAGAATTGCTTTAAACTCTAGAGAGTTCACTGACTGTCACACTTGAAGCTGTCTTTTCTGTCTTAATCATCTCTCCTGAGTGGTTTGATATTTTTAGTTCCACAGAATTCATAAACTGTAGAGAGACATTTAAGAGGTTTTTTTGTTGTTCGTTAATTAGCTCTTAGGTGTATCTGACTTCTGCACACATAGGCTTTCGCTTTCTGTTTTTTTTTTCTTGGGGAACTTGTGCATACTAAGCGTATGCTCTACCGCTGGGCTACACCCTGAACCCCAGAACCTTCCATTTCCTATACTTCCTGTGTGTTCAGGTCCATCTTTCCACTTTGGTATTTTTGTTTCACACCTTTGAGGAGTCACTAAAGACCACCCAACCCCTAATGTAACTAGCTCTTCTATGAGATGCATATCGGACACTGATAAATTAATGCAGGGAATAGAAGAGATGATTGAAGGCCAAGTCCACAAACACTCCCACCCCTCCGGTATTGTCAGGGTTTTCCTAAGTCTCATATCTTGCACAAAGCTGAGCAGTCTGCTTTATTAATATGCTCTGCTCCTGCTAGAGAACCAAGCAGCGTGGCCTTGAGAGACCCTGTGTAAGTTGGCATAAAGTCTGTAGCACTGAAAACACATTCTGAGCCTGTTTGTATTTGTTACTTTCTCTTTTTAAAATATTTATGTTATTTTCAATCTTGCAAAGGATTACATACTGAACCTCATTGTTCACAAGTCTACTTTTAGCGACTGGCATTATGTTTGTGTTATAGATTCAGAATTGTTGTGTGGGGAAATCTGAGTGCCAGAGTAGATATTAGTCTGTTATGTCTGAATATTTCTTATACAGAAAAACAGAACTTCAGGAAGATAATAATAACCACATGTGATATAATTGTTAAAAATCATTAAGCATTAATGATTAAACACTTTCTTCCTAAGAGTACACAAGTGAAACAGTTATTTAAGTGCTATCTGCCTGGCAAGTACAAGGTCTTGAGTTTGATTCCAAGTACCAAAAAAAAAAAAAAAAAGTATCATCACATTTCACAAAGGCAGGTGGCCATCAGTGCCATCAGCCCGCAGAATTAGACTTTGCATTCTCAGATTTTGGTGAATTATGTTCAAAATGGACAGCCAAAAAGTAGCACCTTCTCCATTATGAGTGATAAAGCCTGTTTTTAATTCCCATTTCTTTAGATTACAGAAAAAAGAATTTCTTCAAAATTAAAAAAAGTTAGTGCACTGCTACTTAAAGCCCGAAGGGATGTATCTATGGAACAATATAGTCGCTGTGATAGTCTGGTTAATTTAAAATTGCTGCTGGGGTTTTTATATCTGGCAGCTCCGTGTGCTTGGTCCAACTTTTTGTTTGATAAAATATTGATAGAAAAGAGCATCAGGATCCCTGTAGCTTTTGCTCCATGTTCCTATATCAAGATTTCCTTGTTTCCTTCCTTTCTCTCTTCCTTCCTCCTTTCTTCCCTCCCTTCCCTCCTGCAGATCAAACCCAAGATCTTTTACACACTAAGCACAGAATTTGACACTTAGCTACACCACCAGCCCACACACCTGGATGTTCTTGACCACAGATAAAGACTGGCCTTTTCTTTGACGATCATTTTGCATCCAGGAACAAAAGTAATTTTGGAGTTAAAGGTTTTGTTTTATGGTAGACGATGAGTCATTCCATTTTCTTTTTTTCAACTCCATTTTCTTTCAATAATATTGAGTTTAATTTTTGTTTGAAGTGTGGATATCAAACATAGTCTCCTGATAAACTTAAATCACAAAGTGAAGGGTAAGAGGGCTGGGGATTTAGCTCAGCAGTGTAAGTACCTGCCTGGCAAGCATGAGGTTATAAGTTTGATCCCCAGTACCAAAAAAAAGTGAAGGGTAAAATATTCCTATTTTAAAGAAAATGAAAGTAGTGGGTGGCACCTAAGGAATCAAAATATAAGGGGAGGCTCACTTTCATATTTTGGGGGTGGACTGGAGATTAAACTCAGGCTCTTTGCACTGAGCTACATTCCTATCTTTTAAAATATTTTTTTATTTTGAGACAAGATCTTACTAAATTATTTAGGCTGAACTCGAACTTGCAAATCTCCTGCCTCATTCTCCCAGAGTGATGGGATTATAAGCATCTGCCACCCTGCCTGCAGCTCTTCCTCCTTGGTGAGAAGCACATAGGAAATTCCTAATTTCATGAAGGTGATATGAGATTAAAGCAAGAGGGGGTCCAGAGTTCTGGCTGAAGAGAAAAATTACTTGTTCTTTTAAATTCATCTTGTTAAATGATGGTCACTTAATTGGGGAGGCCAGAGTGACTGTCCCAGGAAAGGTCAGTGACCAAGGCCTTAAGTGTGGGTTGTTGAAGTTAGGCCAGCTGCAAATTGGATGAGTCTCGTTGACATCGGGTGTCCAATTGGGTGCCTCCTAGGACCTGTCAGCGGTTAGTGCCACACATACGTACAGACATCTCACAGAATGCTGGGACTGTGCTACACCATGCTGTTTTCTGTCTTTATACTCTAGTCTCTTGGTCTGGGATTTAGTAAGTATTTGCTTTCCTTCTTTGGATTTCTCTCCTTTGCTGTTCTTGTGTCCTGATGACTAATTGAAGATTGACGTTCTCAGAAGTTATGTTAGAAAAAGACCTCTCATAGGCCTGGGTTTGAAGAATAAAGTGACTAAAAGCCAGGCACTAAAGTTAGTCTGGCTAATTCAAAATTGCTGCCCATAAAACTAGTGTGCTTCGTGGGGTGGAGGGAAGGGGTGACACAGGCAAGAGGTTAAATTGCTATCGCCCCGTATGCTCCTATCCAGTGGATTGGCTACATTTTTCTTCTCAAGGCAGATTTGGGGATCTTTATTACTTTCATGTGGGCCACTTGCTAGTTTTGATTTCAGTGATAGTTCTTTTTTTTTTTTTTCTATTTTTTTTCCAAGCTCATCTGTCTGCATGGTTCTGGCAACGTGTTTAACGTTTGTTTTGATTTTTCTTCTCTCCTCCTCCCCACCCCCAGTCAGCAGCAAGGAGGGCTGGAACATCCTGTGCAAACTGTCAGACCACCACTACCACCCTCTGGAGGAGGAACGCCAATGGGGACCCTGTCTGCAACGCCTGCGGGCTCTACTACAAGCTGCACAATGTAAGTGGGCCCGGAATCAGCAGCAACAAGGTCCCTCTCCAGCAATGCCTGTTAAACCGCATCTCAGGTCCCTGTGCACAGCCCCTGATGGACCTAAATCGCCCTCCTTTGGGCTGAGTCACAGGCCTCAGATAACTAAGGCAGGAGGGATTAGTTTGGAAAACTACTTTGTGTTAGCCTTGCCAAGACCAAAAGGGCTCAAAGACAGCGGTGCAACCCACTTAGTATGTGTGGAACGCACTATCTGCGACGCAAGCAATCCGATATGCTATGTGGAACTGTCTATTTTTTTTTAAGGGGGGAAAAACAGAGAAGTCACCAGTTCTGTGTTGATGTTTCCTTGCATTTTAAACTTTTTTGCAAGGAGAGCGAGAAAGAGAGAAGAAGGGCTCGCTTGAGAGAGAAAGTAAAAGAGAAAGGTAAATAGAATTGTCATGCGTAACACAGTGATCCCCGAACACAGAGGGCCTATTCAGTGGCTGTGGCGGTAAAGAGTCTTGGCTGAACCTGCGCTGTGCAGTTGCAGTGGGCTCTGTGTGACAGATGTGAGATGAGACGTCTGTGAGATTCCATCTGATGTCTGTCCACCCACTTTCCCAGGCGGAGAACTCCTGAGGTCTCACAGCAGCCAGACTCTTGCTTTCTTCTTTCCTAGTGCCTCAGCAGAATGACTGAATGACCACCCACCTGGGTGTAGTGGTATTGTTTCTAATCTTTTAATTTGGGGGCCAGTCAAATTTTTTTCCCATCAATTTTGTTATGTCTTTATTTTAAATTATTTTTCTAGACTTTTTTTTTCTCTGTTTGGAAACAGTTCTAGCTTATAGATCTGATCATGATCTGATTAAGGACCTGAGTTTACATTAATCCCAAAGAAACTGGCCTCTTTCTTTCTGTCTTTCTCCTCTTCCTTTAGCTCTTTCTGATTCTCCTCAAATCTCCCATCTCACCTGATGTTGGCAAAGTCTGGGATTGAGGGGAAGAGGTAGAAATTTCTTGCTTGGGGCCCTTCTGGCAGTAAATTCATCTTACCTTGGAACTGGGGCGGAAGCTTTTCTGTTTAGATATTTTGAGTCATGGAGAATTTCTCAGTGTAACCACTAGTACACCACTCCTTTTTCACTTATTGGAAACAAGTTGTTGAGATTCCCAGGGATCTTAGGAACTCTTCTGCCTGCCTTCAGTATCATTGTCTCTCGACATGGTCCCTGTGTAGTGCCCAACGTAATGATCTGTTGTGCTCCCACAGATCCTGCAGCTGTGGTAGCGTACACACATTTATCAGCAATGAAACCGGCACTCTAATTTCACTTTGGGGAATTTACTTGCTCATTGTAGTGTAGATAGAAGGGTTCGTGATTAAAAACCCTGGCAGACCTGGGGTATTAGTGTTTATTCATAATCCAGTCACCAGTTTGGCCTTAAAAGTTATTTTTTGAGTTCAGTTTATGACTTTCTAAGAACTTTCGTGTTACTGGGTCACATTTGAGCCTCAAAGAGTTCCATGATGTAGACAGAGTAGAAATTCTTTTACTTCAGTTTTACTTGAAGAACTGATGACTCAGAAGAGCAAGTTGCTTGTGCAAGATAATGTGGGTGACAAAGGAGAAGAGTCAGGATGGATTTCAGAGTGTCATTCTCCTTCCTGGGGGGTCAGTGGCATCAGGACTAAAAGGAGGGGCCTGGAAAGTGAATACTGTTTTAGTAACATCATAAGGAATCAGGCATGGGTGTATGTTTCTTTCTGTTGCCATGAAAGTGTAGTTATTATGAGAAATGAATTAGCTCTCCTTTTGTTGAACAGTCAGGATATGACTTCACTTGTATCCAATCTAATATCTATATGTTTCTGAGAAAGATGATTTTTTCCTCTGTGGTGCTGAGGGAAAAACCTAGGGCTTTGGATGTGCTAGACAATTGCTCTACACCCCAACACACTGAATTTTTCAAATTAAAGAAAAAAGAAAAAGAAAAGAAAAACCAAGACATCTCCAATGTGCACGGCCCACCTTACTCTGCCTCAGCGCTGTCTGCAGGGCTGAGCTCCAGTGCCTGGGAGAATGTCCTCCTTATGGTTTTGCTGTCTGTAATGATTCGTCAGAGGAAGCGATTTATGTGTATTTAACAATATGAGATAATAATCTATTACCATTTTCACAGTGTCACGTTCTGTTCTGCCCATGCAAATGTCTACACAGGCTTGCCACAAGCTGTTTTCTTATCGGGGAGTCCAGATAATTGTCTATCTCAGCATCAGCGTGTCTAGGTGGTGTTGTGCCTAGTTATCTGGGGCTGTGTGGCTATCTGTGTAACTAGATATTATATTTAGATATCTGGCAGTGTGTATCTAGCTATCAGCGTACAGAACAGTGTATCTAGACATTATCTCGGGGAAGATTTGATGTGGGAGTAGATTCCTGTCATCTCTGTAGGCTGCATTTTTATCTTGATGATGACTTGAAGAAGGAACCCTGAGCCTGTCTCTTGGCAGTGACCTTCCTTGGCTCTTCTGCTGCTTTGCATGTCACCTGCATGGCACAAGGGTGGGATCCTCCGGTCTCAGCTCTAGTGTAGGGCTCTGTCCCCCTCTCAGGTATCATCTCCCCAGCTTCAGGAAGCTGGTATTACTGTGTCTGGGAGGTTCTTTGTGGACATTTTGGATTCTTTTTTCCTTACCTGGAATTTTCTAGCAGACAGGTGGAACCTATCTTCACCCTGGAAGTCTGGCAGAAGGGGCTGTTTCCCCCTAGGAAGTGTGGAATGACTGGGCCTCCAACAATCACTCCTTGCGTCTCTGCTGCATTTCCCTGGGAACATGGCCAGATGTGCAGTTGGCCCTTAGCGGCAGATGTGTGCTCTTAAGGTTGACTTGACTGTGGCTCTGTGGGAGAAGGTTCTGCTTGCTTTGTAAAGTCCCAGATCTTGCTTCTGAGCCCCTGGAACCGATATATTTACAGAGGACAAATGAAGTTTATCAGAAAGCCACAGACAGCAAATTGTGACAGAGTGAAGCCTGTCATCTTTAGTGTGGGGTCTTGCCACTGTGTCTTCACTTTGTCAAATCCTTGGGCTGTAATCTTTAGGATGAATGTACTTTCATGCTAACAAAGTGCCCTAGATCCCAGAAGTGGGTATTAGCTACTTGTTGATTGGTTGTTTAGCTCTTGGTCTAGTTAGAACTAGGGAGAGGTAGAAACTTCCAACCACTGAAGTTTCTGTCTGGTGATACAGTCAAAGGATTACTTTTGGGAAAGCAATGTTGTATTAAAACAGGCCCTAGAGCATACACATTCTAGAGAAATTTTTAGGATACTTGTCACTGCAGAAAGGTGAGGTAGAAGAAAAGCAACCCAAAACTTCTTTGCAAAGAGGTGCACCCCAGTTTCTCCAGGGCAGTTAGACTTCAACACCTGAAGGCTGATTACCTGGGTAGAGCTTTTCAAGTCTTGGAATTTTCAGACTAATAGGCGAAAGGAATTTCCTTCTGGAAGTTTCCACAACAGTCTGTATTCTTATGAAATATTCTGGGGAAATGGTAGTGAAATAAGGAAAGTTATTCTGTTTTAGTTACATGAGAAGCATAATCATGCTAAGTGGGTCCCTGAAGATGCCAGATGTCCCCCAGCTCTTGATGCTGAGGAACTTAGTTGGTAAGGTGTGCTTGGAGCTTAGGCTCTCTGGTCTCTTTAGGCTATCAAAGCTGTCAGAACCCCCTCCCCGTAAGACCAAACACAGCTCCTCAGAGTCCTGGAAAGGAGGAAGGAACAGGTGGGGGAGAGGAGAGAAAGAAGGGGGTCACTGAAACCGAAACAGATCCCTGGCCTGAGTCAGCTGGCAGAGCCTGCCCGCATTGCTGTGTGAAAACCTGTACCATTTCAGAGGCAGCATAAAAGTAAAAAAAAAAAAAAAAAAATTGATCTTTGTTTAGATTAACAGACCCCTGACTATGAAGAAGGAAGGCATCCAGACCAGAAACCGGAAGATGTCTAGCAAATCCAAAAAGTGCAAAAAGGTCCACGACACACTGGAGGACTTCCCCAAGAGCAGCTCGTTCAACCCAGCCGCCCTCTCCAGACACATGTCCTCCCTGAGCCACATCTCCCCCTTCAGCCACTCCAGCCACATGCTGACCACACCCACGCCCATGCACCCGCCGTCTGGCCTCTCCTTCGGACCTCATCACCCTTCCAGTATGGTCACCGCCATGGGCTAGAGCCCTGCTCGAGGCGCACAGGTCTCCGAGCGAGTGAGCAAGCGAGAGTCCCTCCAACCCCTTCTACTTGCGTTTTTGCAGGAGCAGTATCATGAAGCCTAAAAGAGATGGATATATGTTTTTGAAGGCAGAAAGCAAAATGATGTTTGCCACTTTTGCAAAGGAGCTCACTGGAGTGTCTGTGTTCCAACTGCTGAATCTGGATCCCATTTGTGAATAAGCCATTCAGACTCATATTCCCTATTTAACAGGGTTTCTAGTGCTGTGAAAAAAAATTGCTGAACATTGCTTATAACTTATATTGTAAGAAATACTGTACATTTGAGGAAGACTTTATTGCACCTGAGTAGCTGTAAGAAAGGCATGAAGGACGCCAAGAATTTTAAGGAATATAGGGGAAATAAAGTATGGAAATTCAGAAGAAAATAGATCTGACATCCAAGTGGACAAACAGCCAGTTTTGTTTCCTTTCACTGGCCACAGTTGTTTGATGCATTAAAAGAAAAATTATATATAGAAAAAAAAAAAAAAAAAAAAAAAAAAAAAAAAAGAAAAAAAAAAAGAAAAAAAATCGTAGCAAATCATCCATTCAAAGCTGTGGGCCTCTGCAAAGGAAATAGCAGTTCCGGGCAATCCGTGTTAAAGCTCACAGATTGCTGCAGAGGGGTTTGAAGTGTCTCTTCCAGGCCTACATGCTTTATGAACAAGTCTCTGTAATTGTTGTTTGTATGTATAATTCAAAGCACCAAAATAAGAAAAGATGTAGATTTATTTCATCATATTATACAGACTGAATTATTGTACAAATTTATTTACTGCTAGTGTTAAGAATTGCTTTTTTTTTCTTCTGATTTTAATGTTTTTCTTCTCTCAATTTTCAGTTGAATAAACTAGATTATATTCAGTTGACCTAAGGTGGTTGTGCTCTGGAGGGTTTATTTTTCCCTTTTGCTTTTGGATGATATTTATTAAATAGCTTCTAAGGGCCCAGCAGTATCTGCCCTCTCACTCATTCCTCCTGCAGCCTGAGCTATAAGGGTAGCAGCGCATCTGTGACCCTGGCCGATGGGCTGTGTCCCGGAGCAGCCCGGCTCACTGTTAGCTTCCACTGTGTTCTGTGTTAGTGGTCACTGCCTTTACATGGTTTGTTGGAATAATGCTGAAATAATAAACTATTTTAAAACAGCAAAATAACATCATATCAAACTGATGGCCAAGCTCTTACAGAATCTGGTAGCTCTAGCTAATTTAAGAGATAGGAATTTTTCTAAAAATAAAACCATAAACCAAAAACCAACACAACCAAACGGACATGTTAAGTTATTCACTAGGAGCCAGTGCTTACGCTAGACAGGTAACATCTATTCTTCTGGGAAGACAAACCCCGAGTAGGCCAGAGGAATTTATCCTAGGGCTGGAGCAACTTCTGTGGCTCCCTGTGAGCTACAATTTCTCTGCTGGTTCTCCACTCTTTTCCAAGAAGGGGGAAGATTTTCTGGCTGAGAGATTCACAGGCAGAAACTGCAGCTGGTGGATTGCTTTTCGGATTGTAAAGGAGCTGGGCTGCCCTTGATTTCTGTTTTGCTTTTCCACTGTTGAACAACACCACAGTGAAAGGTTTATTGGAATGTTTGCGAAACATGAAATAACCATTTTGTAACTTATGCTGTATAGTTTCCTTTTACTCTGTTGACAGAATGTGTAACAATGGCACACATTTAAAAATCTCTGTTAATCGCCTCTCTGCTTTCTTAGCAAATATTTTAAACCTAAAGCTAAATGTTGAAATAAAGGAGTAGAGAATTACTGAGATGCAAATGGCGATCTCACTGACTCCTAATTCAAACGTTTCCAATTCCTTTCAAAGCACCAAAGGAAATGATCATGTCTTGCCATATTAAGCCTGGGAGATTTTATTGTGTAATTCCACGTCTCAGGATTCCCCACCTCTTTCTTCATGAACAGATTGAGTTAATGCCCTTTCACCTTAAGAACAGGGAGTTCAAATTCTTGACATTCTTGGAGTGGAAAGAGATGGGGCACGCAGAAAAATCCCCAAGTCAGAACCTCTCCTAAGTTTCATTTTAGGTGCCACAGCCATAATGGCACATTTCACCCTGTTCATTCTTCAGAGAGATGTGAATACATTCTTCATCACTGTGCATGTTGATTTAACCTTCTGTAGTGTTTCTAGAAGATGATGCAAAAACTTTAAAATATATATGTATCTATAATGAGAACAATGATTCCATTTCTTTAGAATTTATGTTTTCATGGCTTCAACGGTTTTGATCCTTTAAACTTTTTTTTTTTTTTTAAATATAAGACACAGTGGAAGAGCAATATTAGCAAGGGGTTAAGCTAGAAAAGTAGGACAAGATTGTTGATCTAAAGCAGTGTTAATATATTTTTCAGTAAACTGTTCCCCCAATTAATTCCCTATGTTTTATTTCACTTCTGAAATAGTTGCATTACTTTATCCATAGAAGAATATTTGAAAAAAAAAGTGGGATGTTTTTGAGAATGCATCATAATATGAGTTAGTTCTGTGAAATATTTTAAAAGCTAATAGAAAAAAAAACTAGCTTTGCTATTTATGAACTCATCTATCTAAAAGTAGAAGTTCCTGAAGTAAAAGTTTTGAATTTAAGCACTTCTTTCATTTATTTGAACACCTTTTCAGTGTCTAGGTTGAAGTTCATTTAAAACCACTTTTTAAAATAACGGTTTTTTTTTTTTTTTTGAAAAAAAGGGATATCAGGCAAAAGAAAAACTGAGACTTCAGTGATGTAATTCTTACCCTGCCGTTTAGGTTGTGTTTCCCCTGTAGAATGAAGTACGTCCTTGCAGCGAAGGGTGGGGAACTTCCCCATGGGGCCTCTGAGTGTGTCCCCAAGCAGGAAGGCTGTGAGGAAACTGGGGAGACCCAGAATCTGCTTTCTGATATCAGTGTCTCTGTTGGAAGGTTGAGAATGACTTTTACAGCAGATCCTCACCATGTGATTTCATTATAGGATTTCATAAGCCTGAAGCTGTGTGAAAGGGAATGAGTTCTTTCCAGGCATTGCACACCTGCCTGGCTGGAGTTTAGTAAACACCTGCTCGCAAAATTCAAACACACCAACTCAGATGCAATCCATTGCCTACCCTTGAAATTTCTTTTCACACTGGTAAATTGTCCTATTTACATTTCAAAGGTTTGGCAACATTATTATTGCATTTCTCTTTTGTTCTAGTCCCTTGTCTCATATCCTTAGCCCCAAATCCACCTCATATCCTAGAGCCGTTTTTGTGATCCTTCCAGGACAAAAGCTACTGCTGAACCCTCAACATTTCCAAGCTAAGGAGAGATTAAAAGACACAAGGAAGACACTTGAATGATGGCCTATTCATTCTTTCATTCGTGGGACAAAAATTTTAGCCATTTTTAAATTAGCTGAGCTGTACCCTGACCATTCTCCTGCACTCTGTGAACTGAACTGTAAAATATTTTCACTTTAGTTGATACTGTTTAGCTCAAAGAGTGTGAATATATCCTTAGATTTGATCTTGTCCCAGGGCCCTGAGCACCCTTGGTAGAGTCCAGGACAGGGAATTCCTTGGAATTTAGGGGAACTGGTCGATCAATCGTTGGAGCGTGTTGTGACTATTTGTGCAGCAAATCTAGAGAGCTGGGCTTTATGCTTAGCTCTGCTGCTAATTTGTAGAAAGATCTGAGGCCACTCACTGTTTGATATTTCTGGAAGTGGGAGCCTTATCTATATAATTATGTAAGATGATCTCTAAGACCTATTTGAGAGAAAAAAAATACCATGATGCCATTGGCTTTTTTTTTTTTTTTAAGAATATCCTTTATTAGGAAAGATCAGAATCTCAAAAGTGGTGTTTGAAAGGTCTGTAGTAATAGCAGATCATCCGTAAGGTTCCAGGCAGGTCAGGGTACACCTACTCCTATCTGTCCGTAGTGCTATCTTGCAAAATACAAATTAACTTGTATTTTCTGATTGTCATCCCCGGACTAGAGTCAGCGCCTCCGTCTTTGGATTCTCTGCGCTTTCTGAAATGTGTCCAGGCTCCTCTCGAGTTGAATACACAGGACTTGCTTGTCCTGCTGATTTTGGCAGCCTGGTCCATAGTTCTCTCATCCATTGTGTAAAGAAATTCTGCCTGAACTGCTTACAGGCTATTCATGGGATATAGCCAGAGTCCACCCTTTCTTCTTCCTTGTCCTCTTTCTCTTTCCCTATGCAGAAAGGGATGAACAGAGGAAGTGGATCAATGTTCAAAAGCAGTGTTCCTTTCAGGGTGCTCTATTAGATTCGGATATCCCCAGTCCCTTCCTGAGCCCCTTTGCAGGGGACCCTGGTCCATTAGCTACATTGTCTGTGGCGCATTTTCGCAATCCCCTGTCATGTCTGTGTGCACAGTTTGGCAGGCTATGCACTGGCCTGGGGATTTGGACCGGGGGCCACTCCTCCACCCTGCCCCCCACTGATCTCAGGCTAAGCAGAGGTCCTGCACTCTGAAGCTCATCTTCCTGCCTCTGGGGAGGGGCCTGGTCCCCAGCCAGAGCCCACAAAGTGCTGTGTAAACACCTGGAGGGGAGGTTGTGTTTCTCAGGAAGTAGCTTTGGGCCTAGAAGGGTACAGTTTAGGGGTGTAGGCTGGAGATATCAGGCCTCTGGCTCCCAGAACTGTGTCCTAATTCAGTGACTTGGTTTCACTTGCAGTGAAAGGAAGGGAACCTCGTTAACTACCAGGCAATCTGAGAGGAAACCAGTCTATCTGGGTTATTCTAGGGTGGGGAGTGGGAGGTGTGAAGGAAGACCTGGGGGCATAAGAAACTTCTAGAAAACGAAAGTTTTGTTTCCTTTCTTTCTTCTATTTTTTTCTGGTGATGAAATCAGTGAACACTGCTGAGTGTGGTGGTACACGCTTGCAGTCTCAGCACTCTGGGAGGCCGAGACAGAAGGGTCCAAAGTTTGAATGAAGTCTAGGCAACTTGGTGACTTAGTGAGACCCTGTCTCAAAATGAAAAAATATAAAAACGGATGGGGGTGTAGCTCAGTGCAAAGGCTCTGGGTTCAGTTCCTAGTACCTGGAGGTGGGGAGAGAGAAGAAAGAAAGAATTTAACTAATACTTACTGATTAAATTGGTAAATTTCCAAAAGTTCTTTTACTTTTTTTTTTTTTTTTTAAGGAAATGGAAGAAAAGGATTTTCCTTATTCCTATTGACTTGGCCATGGGTACTCAGTCTAACAAGAATCTTCATGGATCTGACAGGCAGGCGGGAGTCGGGTGGGGGGTGGCTTGAATACAACTTTGCTTTTTTAAGGGTCATTAAAACTCCATTTCATGAACTGGAAGCGGTAGTTAAATAAAAGTCACCTTGTAAAAGGCAGCCCCTCCCCTGCCCCTGTCGTTAGGGGCGACTCTGCCCCTCCTGTGGAGACCACATCCCCAGGCAGACCAGGGGGTCCCCAGCTCTGGCACAGTAGCAGCCTTCCCAGCAGGACTGCAGGTCTGGCTCTGGTGACACCCTGACAATCCAAGTCTGGTATAGGGGTCCCTCCACTGTGGCTCGCAGGCACACCTGAGCTGACATCATGACATGCATGACCATACTGCTGGCCTCTTTGACCAGCTCCGGCGTTTCCTCCCTGCAGCTCAGCAACCCCAGGGACTTTACAGAATTCTAGTTTTCCAGTGGGTGACTGCCTAGCATCACTCTTCCAAAGTCTTGGGGTTCCTGCCAACAGCCTGGAAGCATAGGGGCTTCAACAAGACAGGGTGCCTACTGTTTGGCCTAACCCTTGGGACCAGCTTAGACCTGACAAAAGAGGCCCACAATGGAAACCCCAACTTTACCAAGCCAGGCCAGCTCGCCCAGCCTGCCGCACATTGGAAACACACAAGTAAGAGCCACACATTCTGCTGAGCCGTGCCAGGCTGCCAGGGAAAGTGCTCAGCTCTTTGCTCGGCATTTCTCATTCCACTCTTGCAAAAGCTCTGTAAAGTAGGAAGATTATTCTCTCCATTTTATGGTTTAAAAAAGTACAAGGCCAGGCACGATAATGCACACACTTATAACCCCAGGACTCTGGAAGGCTGAGGCAGGAGGACTGCAAGTTCCATCCCGGCCTTGGGCTACTCAGTGATTTAAAAAAAAAAAAAGGCTGGGGACATATCTCAGTGTGAAGG
Organism: Hydrochoerus hydrochaeris; assembly: GCA_004027455.1. Classification (NCBI taxonomy): domain Eukaryota; kingdom Metazoa; phylum Chordata; class Mammalia; order Rodentia; family Hydrochaeridae; genus Hydrochoerus; species Hydrochoerus hydrochaeris. The sequence continues at coordinate 98,963 of PVLA01002201.1, read as the reverse complement.
TCCCTTCCCTACCCCAACCAACTGTGAGGTAGAAAAGGCTGGCCACATCTGTTGAGTGCAACGTGGGGACCTGTGCCGGTCAGAACCCAGAGCTTGCCCTACCTGACAGGGTTGAGACATGACTAGAGGGATCCTTGCTGAACGCTGTGACCAGCACAGCATGCCTGGCTTAGTGGATGTACCCTGTATGCTTTGTTAGATATGCTAATGTTTTTCTGCTCTGAACATAAACAGACCCCTTTCTCTTCGAGAAATCAAAATCATCTGCTAGATACAGTGGCTTCCAAACTGACCCAATTTTTTTAAAGTACTGGAGATTGACTTCCAGACTTTCACACTGAACTACATTCTCAGGACCCCACTCCTGTCCCTTTTAATTCTTTAGAGACAGGGTCTTTCTAAGTCACTAAATTGCCCAGATTGGGCTTACACTTGCATCCTTCTGCCTCAGCCTCTTAGAGTACTGGGATTACAGGTGTGCATCCCTGTCCCTGACTACCTTGGCCCAGTCAGGTTAGGCGGTGGGCAGTGAGGGGTGTGTGAGGCAGACAGAGGTGGGACAACTGATCTACTGGAACCCCAAGATCTTTTACTCCTAGGCAACTCTTCACAGATAATCAAGCTCCATGCCTCTATGGCCCTGACAGCTGTGTTAGCTTCGTGCTGCTGCCATGACAAGTCATCACCCACTTGAGGCACTGCAAAGACACAGCTGTCCCCCTCCCACTCAAGAGGTCAGGAGCGGAAGTCAGCTCCCTTGGCTAACGCCAGGGCATTGACAGTGCTGCTTTCTGCTCAGCCTCTCTTGGAGAATTGTAGTTTTCCTTTCTGAACTTGGGACTCCACCTGCACTCCTTGGCTTGTGACACCTGGTTATTCCACCCTCTCGGTTCCCCATCATGTCCCAACTCATCTTTTATCAAGGTTTAGGAAAGAGCCAAGGTTGGAGATGTTCTGGCAGGGGAGGCATTGGTTCCCCCTCCACTGGCAGTGTGCAAAGTGAAGTAGAAGCTCTTCTGCTTTGCAGAGTTAACAAGGCCCAACTGGAGATGGGGCCTACCATCTCGCCTTTATTGTCCTCAGTACAAATCAGTTGAAATTGGCATCACTGAGCATTTGTCTACCCGATTCCAAGGTATTGGTTAAAGAAATAAGCACATGAAGAAATTCTTTCACCCAAACCCAAGGAAGAGTTATACCTGGCTTCTAATCATACAGGTGACTCTGGTTCCTAGGTTCTTGAAGTGTGAGCTTTTTCGTTTTGTTTTGTTTTTTATTTTTTGGTACTGGAAGTTGAATCTAGGGCCTTTGCAAATGGCTACATCCTTAGAACTCTTTTTTTTTTTTAATTTTGAGGCAAGATCTTACAAAGTTACCCAGGCTGGACTGGAACTTTCAGTCTTCCTGCCTCAGCCTCCCCGGGTGCAGGGATTGCAGGCATCTGCCACTTCACCCAACTTTTTTTCATTGTTTGACAAATGTCTTAAGATATGTTGACTATATGGCTTCAAGCACAGTCTCTCAATAGTACAGGAAGAAAGCCTGCTTTCATTATCTCCCTGCTGCTGGGAACCTTTCTATAATGGTGGTGTGTAGCAAGTGATACAGACTCCTGTTATTCTGGTTTTTTTTTTTTTTTGCGAGGGTGGTGCTGGTGGTACTGAAAATTCGACCAAAGACTGGTACATACTAGACAAGTGCCCTACTACTGAGGTACATCTTCAGCCCCTTTTATTTTGAGACAGGGTCTCTATATTGCCCAGACTGGTCTTGAGCTTGTGATCCTCCTACCTCAGCCTCCTGAGCAGCTGACATCGCCACTGTGCTTGTCTACCTTTTTAAACTATATGTAAGTGAAGGCATTTTCATGACAAAATTTCACCTAAACCAAAAGTCAGTTAACCTCCCTTCCTTCCTTCCTTCCTTCCTTCCTTCCTTCCTTCCTTCCTTCCTTCCTCTCTCCCTCTTTCTTTCTTTCTTTCTTTCTTTCTTTCTTTCTTTCTTTCTTTCTTTCTTTCTTTCTTTCTCCTTTCTTCTTTCTTTCTTTTTTTTTCTGTTTATAGAATGGAATTTCAGAGGCGATAGCAGGTGAGTAGCAGGATCTAACTGAGTAGCAGACAGTCTCTTTTCAGCTCCTGATAAATTGCACCTAGTAAGTGAGCATTTAATCCAACTATGTGTGGAGTCAACCCTCCCTTAGGAGGTCACCATCGCTAGGGATGACAAGATGTGCTTGAGGACAGTTAAATCTCGGAGGAGGCTCTGGCTCATGGACTGAGCAAGTTGATGCTCAGTCCTGTACTTCGAACAGAAAACAGAAGCTCCGGGTTTCTCTAACTTCATCAGGGGCCCTGGAACTGCCACTTCGGCTCTAAACACGATTGCAGTGACATGAAGGGGGTTTTGGCTGCCTGTCTGGCACGCCACGCCCTGCACCCACCAGGGGCAGCCTGTCGGCTTGTGGCTCGCATGGAGCCTTTACCTCTGTGGCTGTGCGCTGTGATTCCTGCAGAGCAGTTCGCCTGCACCTGAGCCATCCTGAGCTGGGGAAAGCGAGGCCACAGCATTCGCGCTGTCATCCGCTAATCACTAGCAGCTCTGATGGAGGAGGAGGAGGTTTTAAACTACAGTCGTGTCTAAGATGTAGTTTGGGGATTAGGTGTCCGGCTTTCCATTACCCCAGATAGAAGAGCCCCGGCAGAATGTCTGCCCTTGCAGCCAGCTGGCTGGCCCAAGGTGAAAGGGGAGGAGGAAAACAGAAGTGTGTATCAATCCACTTTTTCCATCTATTTGGCCCTCTAAGGTAGATTGCTGGCCTGTGTTCTCTGTCTGTCTCGACCTGGGAAATCGAAGCTCTGGGGATATATGTGAGTTACCCAAGGACACAGAAAGACTTGTCCCCAAGGGCCTGCCCTAGATTGTGGGAGTGTTGGTTTATCTGTTCTCAGGGTTAACAATAAAAAAACAGAAAAGACCTGGATGTGTCAGTGCAGGCCTGTAATCCCAACTCTCTTAGAGGCTGAGGCAGGAGGGTCATGAGTTTGAGCCCAGGCTGGGCAATTTAATGAGACCCTGACTCAAACAACAAAAAAATTCTGGGGATGTAGCTCAGTGTTAAGGCCCTGGGGTTTAATCCCCCAAAACTACGCCCTACTCCCAACAACCCACAATCTAAGTCTTAAGCTTAAGGAAAATACTATACTAGCTTACCACTGAGAAAGAAATGGGTTTGATATCTAAATAAAGACATTCTTGTCATCTTAATTTCATACCTTAGAAAAAAAGACATCCCATTCTTAATAGGTATCCTATTGCATGTCTTTGAGTGGGCTTTGCACTCTATCAGCCACTGAATTTAATGTCTGCTGAGGTTTTGACAAGAAAAAGTCCCAGGCTGGTCCTCCAGTCTGAACAGCAAACTTGAACTTTTTTCTGGAGACAGACAGTCCTAATTCACTGCTAAAGGATACCCAAATTGGGTCGAAGTCTGCAAATGAGTACAGCATGTTGGCTTGCTGGGAACTTGCCACATTTTGTTAAGGATTACATTTCTACATGGTTTGCAGCCGAGATGTTAATCAGTGGCTGCTGGGCAGAGGGCAAACCCTACTGGTGAACAAAGGCATTTAAGGCGTTAGTGAGTGACCAGAGAGGACTATGCACGCAGAGACCTAAAAAAATATGAAACCAGTTAAGAATGCAAAGCTTGTTTTGTTCAGGGCAACATTCTCGGGCACGGTGCTGACAGTTTGCCCTCTGGGTGTTTTCAGAGCTTACGGGGTCAAACTCGCCTACATGGAATATAGAATGTCTGATACGGAAGCTCCGTGGCCAGCCCAAGCGTTCTGCCCTGTAGTTACCCTGCTCCGGCTTCGGGTTGGGTACCCCGGCCTGGAGTCACAGCTGAGGCGTAGCCTTCTTCCAGCGATTGGCTGGTGGGTCTGGAGGCCACTTTGGTGGAATCGTAGGTGATAAAACAATAGAGAGCACATAACAGTCCACATTTACCTGCTGCTATTTGAAGGTGGGGTGAAGTCATTTGCTCCGTGTCTGAGATCAGTTCCAAGGGATGATAATGCTTCTCATCACAATGCAGACATTTGACCAATGCTTCCAATGCTACTGTCAAGAAAGACTGCCATGCTGTCGTGCGAGTGCGTGTGTGTGTGTGTGTGTGTGTGTGTGTATGTGAGTGTGTGTGTGGTGTGAACTGTGATCTCCCATTTTGAAAAGCATTGTTTATGTCCCTTCAGGCTGCTAGGAAATGCTAGGTACTTATTTTGTGAGATGGTGGGCATGATGGTGCACACTTACAATCCCAGCGCTCTGGGAGGCTGAAGCAGGGCTATCTGGATTTCAAATGCAGTCTAGGCAGTTTAGTGATTTACCAAGACCCTGTCTCAAAATAAAACATAAAAAGGGCTGGGGATGGCGCTCAGTGTGAAAATCCGGGTTCAGTCTTCAGCACCCTAGCATACCCCACATGGATTATAAAGAGGTGACTGACTCAGAAATGTTAAGGTACAGTTTACTTTGGATCCACTTTCACCCTCGGTGTTCAGGCTCCCTTTTGGGATTTTTCACGATAATGCTGAGCCCCGCATGGTTCCTCACACAGCTGCAGGACTCACACAAGCACAGCCGTGTCCTCTGGGCTGCTGTCTACTGCTCCTTCTCTCTCGGCACAGCCCAGCTAGGAAGCTCCAGTCCTCCACGCTAAGTCGGCTAAGTCAAGCTGGCTGAGGCACGCTTGGAGCTGAAGTATTGATGACTCTTAATGGCTTAATGTTATCCTTCTTTGTTGAGCTTTGCACGTAAAAGAGGCCCTAATGCCTGAAAACTTGAACTAAGCAAGTGAATCTTGTAGGAATTCCAGGGACCTAGGGAAACAGAGTGGTTTAGGGCCTGAACCCCTAACATGGAGACACCTGTTGGATGACTCTTACTGGCCTAGGCATAGGGACCGGGCCGGTCTGGAAACGTGGAAGTCATCTTATCACATAAGAAATGAATATCAATAAGTCATCCCTGTGTCTCCTGCTTCTACATGCAGGGGCCACACTGAACACTGAGCACTTGCAAACCGGAGATCCAGAGATCCTCATCCCTGCTATTTATTTCGCTTTTCCAGTACTGGGGCCTCACCAAGGCCAGGCAAATGCTGCAGCTTTAAGCCCCAACCCCAGCTCCCATCCTCTTTTTTCTGGCAATGGGGATGGAACTTCTAGATGCTCTTCACTGGGTCACATCCCCAACTCTCTGTGTTTTTATTTTGAGACTGGTGTTGTGAATGCTTTATAATAGTAAGGGATGTGAACGGATTGGACGGCCACAGACAGGTAGTGTCTTTTGAAGGCACAGTTTATTCCCATATCAATTCCCACAGCAAATCGCTGCTCTGTAAGGGACCCATAGACACAAGACCCATCTCGGTCACTCATATGAATAGGATGTCAAGCCAAGTTCAGGTTCCTCACTAACAAAAGTTCACGTCCAATTCCAGACAGGCTAAGGCAGCACACTGTTCTACAGAGGGCCCGCAGAGGGTAGAGGCCAGGATACATGGGTCAGGACCAAGACTTTTGTTAGAGATGATCTTCTGTTTTTCCTTGTATGTGGTTTTTGTGATAATTTCCATCCATCTTATCTGTCACTTTAGCTATAACAGTCAGGTGATCTGTTCTTGGGTGTAACCAGTTTTGTTTTTTTTAGACAGGGTCTCACTCTGTGCTTCATGCCAGCCTAGAACTCACAGCCACCCTCCTGCCTGAGCTTCCTGAGTGCTGGGATTACAGGTGTGGGCCACACTGCTGGTTTAACCAATCGGTTCCTTTGGGTGCTATTTTCTTAGGGTTCTTAAAACCTCCTCATCTCTACTGCCAGTATGCCGTGATGTCTCTGTGACCTTGAAAAGACTGATTCCATGTTCTTTACCACTGGGTCTTGCTAAATTGGACAGGCTGGCTTCAAACTTGTGACCCTCTGGTCTTGGCCTCTGAGTAGCTGGGATTATCAGCTCCCTGTTTTCTCTATGAAGACAAAGAGCCCGAGAGAAGCTAGCCTGACTAACTCCCAGCTGTCCCTGCTGTATTGCTGCTCTTCGTACCACATGAGGCACCACCCCTCTTCAACGCACAGAAGCCAAAGGAAGGATCTTGAGCCCTAACGTCCTCTGGCTTCTGGATTTTAAGTTTTAATTTTTTTTTTTTTTCTCTAGTGAATGCCAGGCGAGAGTTTGCCTGCACCTCCAGTCTCTGAATGTGTCTTGCAGAGTTCTTTTCATCGCTTCTCTCCTTTGAGCAACTGTCTTGCAGTTTCATCTTGCCAGGCAGCCTGACCATTTAACCCTTCCTTGCGGAAGGTTAAGTTATTGCCTAGCATCTCACAGCAGGCAAAGGTCAGCACTCGGTGAAGACTCACAGCCTAAGTGCTCAGGCCAGGGCTCCCAGGGCAGTGTTCTTGGCAGAGGGAGGTTATGTTTAGATTTGACTGCTTGGTGGTCATTAACAGTTTAAGGGACTCAGCATAATCTCTAATGTTGATTTTTTGGTTTTAAAACCCCCTTCCTCTGCCAGATGCTGGGATTACTGGCATATGCCTGTAATCTCAGCATTCCAGGAGGTTGAGGCAGGAAGATTGAAAGTTTGAGACAATTTTAGTAAATTGTCAAGATTCTATCTCAAAATAAAAATACCAAAGGGGTGGGGATGTAGCTCAAAGTGAAGGTTCTGTGTTCCATCCCCAGTAGTGAAGAAACCAAAAAATCCACTTCCTAGACTGAAGAAGGATGTGTTTTCCTATTGGCCAACTCTGAGTTGTCCTCTCCCTTCAGATCACTCACCAACGGGATAGATAATGGGGCTTCAGGTACTGCATGAAGACTCACCACCTTTATTATGTCTAGGCTGGTAAATCCCAACCAAACTAATCACAGAACACTTGGCCCAATAAAAGAACCCTCTTTATATAGTGGAGAAATTAATCCGGGTTGAGCAGTAGAGGTTAGGGAACCTGCCATAAAATATAATTATAATAATAATAATATTAATAGTGCTGGACTCTGCATGGCCTCCTGCCTTTCATCCTAGATCTGACAATGACTGGCTACTGTTAATTAATATGGTTTGGCCCTGTTGGAACTATACATGGGCAGAGAAAATAAAGACGGGATTGTGTTTGTTTTTGTTTCGGGTCGGGTCCTCTTTCTGTCTGGGGGTGTCAGGAGGTGAATGTGATGGGCTTTATATGGTTTTCTCCCTGGGGCTTTGCTTTGCATAATTACTAGGAAGACAGACTCTTAGAAGCCTGTTTTCATCTTATGGGGCCTCATGCTTCACTGCTGGGTGTTTTTGTTTCTGTCCCGAGGATTGTTGGCTTTGGCCAAGGAGCTGGGTTGGTTTCATGTTTGAAATGGGCTTTCCGGGATCCTGATCATGGGACGGAAGGTGGGAGGCAGGGAGATGCACGTGAGGCTTATTTTTAACAAGTGTCATGTTGGGCTCCCTTTCTTTAATTCTTGTGAGTTTGGGGACCACACTCTTCAGAGTCACCTATCAGATGAGAGCCTTGGGAAGAGCTAAGGATAAGGAGGCCCGAATAGAACTCCTTGGTGGTCAAACTGGGCTGCCCAGCTCAAGCTCAGCCCTGGAACAGGCAGTCCCTGGAACAGGGTCACTTCTCCTGTCTGGCTGTTGCACAGTGATGAAGAAGAGCAGGCATTCCAGGATGCAGGTTCTGGCTCCATCATCTCAGAACAATGTTTAGGCTTCATTTGTTTCATCTCAAACAAAGAGAGTGGATTTTGTCACTGCAAGGAGCAAGTAAAATACTACTAGTGTATTAATGTCCTGAGAATTATGCAGGTTGGGTGTGGTGCTATAATCCCAGCACTCTGGGAGGCTGAGGCAGGAGGATCACAAATTAGGTCCAGCCTGGGCAATTTGAGACCTGTCTCAAATTCAAAAATAAAAATTGGACCAAGAATGTAGCTCTGTGCAAAGGCCCTGAGCCCAATCTTCAGTATTAGGGGTGGGGAGGAGCAGCTATGCCAGGCGTCAGTTCAGTCTGTCAAAGCCCTGTTAGTCTCCGTTTCCCTCTGAAGTTTCTCCAGGCTCTCCAGTGTTCAGTTACCAGTGAATTACCAAGCAAGAATTAGTTACCAGAAGACCACAGGAAAGGTGTCCTCAGTGGCCAAAGGTCAGTTTGGCAGCAAGAGTGGAGGGCCCCGTGGCACTGATACCTGGCCCCAGCTCTGCCCTTTGGCCTTGGTCTGAGGCCTCTAGCGTCCTGGAGCAGCAGAGGGGGCAACTGCTCTCCCATGTTCCTGGGCAACCATGGGAATGAGGAGAGTGAGAGGCTGAGTGGCCCCAAAGCCAGCTCTTCGGAGGTGAAGTCCAAGAAGTTCATTTGCAATAAATGTCCCAGATTGGGAGAGGCACCTCGCACCTGCACGGAAGCTGGAAGCGTGAAGGATGCTGGAAGCAGGTGCCGAGAAGCACCCCAGTCCGGGGGGCGCTGCGGGGGCAGACTCAGCCAGCGCTTCTGTTTCCAGGTGTGTTAGATCCACAGGCGTCTTTAGAAAGCCTCAATTAAAGACTAGTCCTCTTGTGCTCAGAAGGCTTCTACCGTCTTTTCCCAGGGTTGCGCCGGAGACTGGTTACTACTTGTACTTGGACTGTTTGTTACATGGGACGCGTTTGCGGAATATGATTTGCTGTCATGTATTACTCTCGAAACCAGAGCACCTCCAAGTTTGAATAACCCCAAGGGGCTCTACTTGGTATTCACATAAATAAGCTCTGTCAGAGGACAATGGAACATGCTGAAGCATTCATGAGAATCCTAAACCAAGGGCCAGGGATTTAGCTCAGTGGCATCAGTGTGCCTGGCAAGCGCAAGGTCGTGAGTTCAATCCCAAGTACCGCAACCCCCCACAAAACAAAACAAAACAAAACAAAAAAAAATCCTAAACTATGTAGCCAGGTATGGTGGTGGTTCATGTCTGTAATCCCAGCACTGGAGAGGCTGAGGCAGGAGGAATGCTCCAAGTCTGAGGTCAGCCTGGACTACATGTAAGACCCTATCCCAAAACAAACAAACAAACAAACAAACAAACCAAAACCTAAACCTAAACCATGAGAAAATTGAAACAACTCGCCTTCTGAAAGGTGACTATGGGGCTTAAAGAGTTATGCTGTGAAAAAATAAGCAATTCAAAGGCAGTCAGCAGGAACGTGGAGCTGTGCACTAGGGATGGGCTGGTAAAAGCACATTTCAAAATGTTAACTGTTTGTCTACTGGGTGTGGTTCTGCATGCCTGTAATTCCAGCATTTGGGAGGCTGAGGCAGGAGGATTGCCATGAGTTTGAGGTCAGTGTAGGCTACATTTGTGACTTCAAGAGCGGCCTAACTACATAGTGAGACCCTTTCTCACTCCTTTCTCTGTAAAGTCAACTCCTTGAAATTCCTTTTCTATTTTTATTTATTTATTTTTGTCTTTTGTGACAGGGTCTTCCTATGGAGTTTAGGCTGGTTTTGAGCTCCCTTTGTAGCCCAGGCTGGCCTTGAACTCATAACAATCCTGCCTCAGCCTCCCGAGTGCTGGGATTATGGGCATGTGCCACCATGCCCAGCTGAAATTTCTTTTTTTAAAAAAGTTTTAAACTCTTCAAAGTACTGAGGATTAGTACTGCAATGGGAAGTACAATTCAGACTTTCATTTTTTTTTTCTTCTGCCAGTGCTGTAAAAAGCAAGAGTGGATATTATCAGCACGAAGGGAGTGGAAGTCTGCCAAGGGCCTGGATGTGATCCTTCGACTTTCTACTCTATTTCCTCTTGGAATCACTGGGGTTATGAAAGAAAGTGATGAAAAGTATGCAGAACGTTAGCAATTCTTAGTCTTTGTCTCACTTTCACCTGTCATGTGATACCAGCCGAGGGGTGACTTCCGTCATCCCGGTTTCCTCATTTTGGGACCATAGAAAAGCACGGTAATGATGGCTTATGGGTCCTTTGGTGCAGACTGTACAGATAAGAAAGTGCGGTCAGCTCCATCAAGACTTATTTTGTTACTCTCAAGAGCTGTTCGTCTATCCCAGCATGAGGTAAATATTCGGACGACATTGAAAGATGTTATAATAGGACGCGCAATTTGACCCAATGTCTAAATGTCCTCATGCCTCCACAGGAAAACTTTGGCGGTACGGACGTCATCCTTGAATAAACTCATGTATAGTCAGGGTATCCTCAGAGAAGGGAAATGTAAAGCTTCATACAGGCAGGGCGTGGCCTCAGAGGCAAGTTTTACAGAGGATAGTTACAGAAGTGGGTGTTTACATCCGAGAGTATGGGTGTCTACATCTTTCTCAAGAAATGTGCCAGTGTTTGCTGGCTGTGTGCTCGTCTTAACACTCCAAATCCACATGTAAATTAGGGTAGGCTTATTCATGATCTTGAAACGTTGTGTCTATATTTTTTTCTTTATTTATATTTTACGAGAGAAAATGGAGGCTCGGTATTTGGATAGAGAGGAACGCCTGTTAGGGTGGCCATCTCTTCAATTGTGTCTAAGCTGGGCACCAGCTTGGACAACGCCTCAGAGGATGCAGGGCCCGCTCTCTGCCAGTGGGGCAGCAAAAGGGCTGTGTGGCTCTTGCTGTGGGTTGATACCTGCTCTCCAGTGTTGCTGCCTCCTGCCCCACATGGAACACCAGGAGATGAGCCCTTGCCACTGTGTGCAAGTGCTGAGCAGCCCCTGAACTCTTGCTTAAACCACTTTCAGGAAGCATCCAGCCTGCACCGCAGTCAGCTCTTGTAGAGGACTCAGATAGATCCCTGACCCTCCCAAATATGGAAATTTTAAGATCTCGTACTTTCTCTTCTGACCCGTAGGAAGATACGCTTCCGTGTGAGTGAGGCGAGCTTGTGTGGTTGTGTATTATGGCTGTGTATGCACATTGGATACCATCCTAAAAAGGAAGAAAAAATGCAGGGAAAGTATTAGGTGCCGTGCTATCTGCATATGGTGCTATGTGTTCAGTGGTGACCTGATGGTATGAAATATGCATAAAACTTCAGCTCTGAGAAAGAAGTGATTCAGGCACATGAAGACAAACAGGTTCAACAGCTTCTCCTGCCTCTGATAGCCATTGACTGGTGGTGCATGCTGATTAATAGCGCTGGCAAATTCCATACCAGTGGTTCTTCATAAAGAGAATGGTGGCTGTATAAACCCAGATGTTCTGAAAATTGGGCACTAAGGTAAATTGCCATGTAGCTCTCTGGGCTTCCAGAGTATAAGGTGAGCTTAGAAGCGTAGAATAGAGGTGGAGAATCACAGAATCACATATTTTTGGACTACAGGAAGTATATTTTCTCATACATCCAATGGAGGTTTCCATGAAGAGGAAATGAAATAACAGCCCTGTGCGTGGCACATGATAGGTGTCAGCAGATGACAACTACTATTATTAATTACCACCAGAAAGGCCCAGTTGTCAGTCCAGGAGTTGAATACTTTTGAGACTGGTACTGTTGTGGAGATTTCTCCAAAGCAAAGCTGTCTGTGTCCTGGATGTTGGAGTCACAGACTGTGAACACAGTTAAAGAAGGAAATCCTCTCCACCTGTGGAATCATTGAGCGCCCTGGCATGAAGATCACAGAAGACATATCACTGGCTCCCAGGAGGGACCTGAGAGGCAGAGCCCTGGACCTTGCCCACAAAAAGGCTGAAATCCACGAGGGAAAGTGAATCATGCAATGAGTAACAATATTATTTGGTATGATAAGGGAGGGAGGCCGAGGAAGATTCAGGAGAGTGAGTGTTGTCTGATTTGGAAGTTGGGAGGATGGCAGTAGGCAGAATGGTACATGGAAGCAAGGAAAGCACCCTATTTCAGGTGTGGGTCCAGGTTTGCAAGGGTAGAGAATGTGTAAGAGCTGGAAAGAGAAGTTGGGCTTAGATGATGAACGAAGGTCAAAGCGTTGGGGCTTTCTTCAGTATTCAGTAGAAAGCTATGAAATGTATGTTAGCTGACAGGTGACAGTTCCACATTGATAAGGAACACAGGAAGGATTAGCTAGGGACAGAGAGATGAAAAGAAGAGAAAGATGTCAGGGAGCCAAGGCAGGAGCCCACCTAGGAGGTAACAGATGGAGTCTAACCAAGGTGAGGGTGGATGGGACAGAGCTTCTGAAGGATGAATCAGTAGGACCTGGAAACAGATTAGATGCAGTTGGAATCCATGTTGGATCATGGTGAAAATGACTCTACTGATCTCATTTGTTCTGCTTTCCCAAACACCCCAGAAGCTGCATAGAAGTTTGCGCCAATTTCTAAGGAAGCAGTGATTGGAGAAAAGATGACAAACCTATGTTCCAGTGAATTGTCAACATGGCATGTTTTGTATTTTGAGCAAGTTGATCAATAAGCCAAGATTAAAGGAAGAGATGAACATGTGGCGGGGGTAACTGTGTCAGGTTCCCCTTGCAGTCACGATATGATGGAGGGCACAAGGAAAGGTTGTGCCCTTACAGAATGTCAACCCAGGAATGGGGACCAAGCTAAAGCTCAGTCCCATTTAAAAGGTGGAAGATGGAACAGGAAGTGGGTAGGCAGGGAGGGCTGTCTGAGAGGTGGTGAGAGGGGACAGACTTGCCACCCGGAAACCAGGGGCAGAGATGTTTTAAGAAGGGAAGTGGCCAGAGGTGGTTTATGCCTATAATCCTGGCATACTGGGAAGCCAATGCAAGAGGATCACGGTTCAGGCTCAGACTGGACAGTTTAATAATTTAGTAAAACCATGTATCAAAATGAGAGAGAGAGAGAGAGGAAGAAGGAGGAGGTGGAAGAAGGAAGAAAGGAAAGAAGGAAGGAAGGAAGGAAAGAAAGATACAGAAAGATTGGTGAAATAGCTCAGTGTGAAACCTCTAGGTTTCATTCCCAGTACCATGAAAGAAATGAAGAAAGGAGAGAGAGAGAGAGAAAGAGAGAGAGAGAGAGAGAGAGAGAGAGAGAGAGAGAGAAGGAAGAGCTGCAGTAATCAAGGTTAAAGACTGAGAAGAGACCATGAGTTCTTGGAGCTGGGCAGCTCTTAAGCCTGGAGAGACAGTGTCGGTTAATATTGGTGGTGGCCATGGGGTTGGCAGAGGCAAAAGTGTGGCTGGAGGAGGGGATGAAGCCCCAGACCTGCAGATTCTTTCCTGGAGAGTCTGTCAGGTGAAGACAAATGTTAAACTGGAGAGCCAGCGAGTCACAATTGAGACAAGTAAGCCAGGAGAGACCCAGTCAGGTTACTAAGCAGAAGAAAAGTGCTAATTGTAAGTAGACAAGATTAAAACATCTAAGACTTGGGAGACTGTGGCAGAAAGATTGCAAGTTTGAGGCCAGTGTGGGCCATTTAGTGAGACCCTGTTTCAAAATAAAAATATAAAAGGGATGGGGATGTAGCTCAGTAATACAAGGGTTCAGTCCTCATTTTGAAAAATGAGAATTGCAAGACTGATAGGGCTGAGTGGGGAAAACCCTGGGCTGTGTGTGTGTGAGAAGCCTTTCCTGAAGGCCTTGGGACAGGAGGTAGAATCAAAGGAGATGGGAAAAGTTTCAGAAGTCGGAAAAGGAGGGAAGCAGAGCTGGCGCCCCATGCAAATGTAGCCTGGCCAGCTCTGTGAGGGGGAGCGGAGAAGAATGAGGAGAGAGATCAAGGTGGGAACTGTGTTTGCAGGAAGAGGAGAAGCCAGGCTGTCCTCAGGAAGGGGCTTAAGAGATGCCAAGGAATTCCCTCGGGAATTGTGTGTGGCTTCCACAGGGGATGAAGGAGAGACTCTGGAGGCAGTGACTGATGGTTCGCCACACAGCAGGACAGGCTGGGTGAAGCTAGGGACTTCCTAAAGCAACGTTCAACAGGTTGGGGACCAGCACGGGGAAATACACTGGGACTGTGGACTGATCCCAGTAGTGCTGGGACACAGGGACCGCTCCCTTCAAGGGCAATCAAGAATGCAAACCAGCAAGATGCTAGGAATTTGGAAGAAATAAAATTGGTTTCCACTTCTTAGCTTGAAGCAGGAACGAGGCAGCCAGCATGGTGTGCCGGCCACCTCTTCTGACCTGTGCTCCTGTCCTCCAGGCTATCCTGCTAGGTTCCCCTTGCTTGATTTTTTTTAACCTCTCTGGAAGATGAGAGCTCGACTCCCCTGGGGGACAGGAAAGTCTGGCCCATTGTTTGTGCTCCCCACTCCTCACGAGTGCAGGATGTCTGGCTTCTTTATGGCTCCCTTAATAGCAGTGTTTAATCATCTCGGTCAGGCCATGAGGGGACGGCCAACAGCAGCAGTGGCTTAGTGGCAGTTCACTGTCCTGGGGCCATATGTCCCAGCGTGGCATTCGGGGTTACAAAGCTATGATGACAAAGAACAGCAGCCGTGATTGATGACAGGTTACTATGAATCCACCCAGCAGGGGTGAACCTGTACCTAAGGGAGAGTTCATCCGTGTTCTGATTTACAGTCGTGGCCAGCATCGAGTGGTTTGAGTGACCTGCAGAAAGCCTCTGCAACTTTGGTGGACCTTATGAGAGAGGAATGGGGGGGAAAGGGTGGGGAGTTGGTGAATGTGAATTGAGAATACTGCAGTGGGACTCAAAGACCAGCTCAAGTCCACAGGAGACCTTCAGTCCTCAGAGTCATCCGCCTATAAAGCAGGAACAGTAGTACTTACCTGGTAGCATTACTGGGAAGATGTGGGCGATACTCTCTGAGGGGTGACTGCAGTACACACCTCCCAGGCAAGATCATGTGCCGGGATCATTGTTTGTTGTTGACATTTGTCTCTCCCACTAGACTGTAACGTCCTTGAAGGTGGAAATCACAGGTTGTGAGAGGTGAGCTGGCCATGACCGCTCTGGTAACAATGACCAGACCACTCACGAAGTGTTGATGTGCCGGCTTCCCCTTGTGTGTCATTTCACCAGATCTTCATAACAACTTCCAGTGGGAAATGTTATCATTTGCAGATAAGGATGCCGAGGTGTAAAGAGGCTCGATTACCTGCCTAAGTTCACGCAGCTACTTAGTGAGTGGTGAGTGCAGCGACCTCTTCCCCTGCCTTCCCAAATGTTCCTAGAGAGAGACACGATGGGGACTGGCGACTCAGGGACACATCTGCCAGCTAGCATGAATCCAGAAGGCCAAGAGGGCTGGTCAGGGACTTGCTTTCTTCTGTTATTCTTCCTGCCATTTCTCCTACTGAAACTGCTTGGGGAGATAAGGCCACCCAGCCTGCCGTGCAGCTTATGTGCTAAGCAAAAAATATTTCGAAACTCTTCAGACAAATGAACACCCATTGGGGTGGATGTGGTGCAGGGCGATTCCACTGGGGATTTGGTGGCTGACGATGGGACCAGATTGCCCTGAAGACCTGGAACTTGCTCCAAGCCTGCAGTTCTTCTGATTAATGGACTGGTGGAAAATTCCTCTTGGTTTATTTCCTTCCTTGAATTGAGAGCTCAGTCAGGAGCTGCCAGCGCCCCAGGGTGATGTCAGTAGTGACGCGCCCTACCCTTCCCTGGAGGGCTCTGGCGTTGCAGGAGGGCCAGGTGGAAATGGGGGCCAGCAAGGCTCCCAGCTATGCACAGCGCTCAGGGGGAAGGAACCTTGGCAGTGTAGAGTTGCTGTTCCCAGGTCCCTAAGCTTCTGGCTTTTCAGCACGTGACATGCAAAGTCTTACATGGCAAGCAGGGTTCCTTGATAAGCAAGTACTGTAAAAATGGACTGCCTGGCAATAGAATTTATGTCATTTCATTTTTAAAATTTCAGTTTCAGTTTTCTTAGGACATGTGTGCAGTACAAAATGACTGCTTTCATCATGAGGCGCTGGTACATGGCCACACACATCTTAATTCTTTTTATGCCCACTCTTCCCATCTGTTGATCCACTTCCCATCTGCAGAAGATCTATGGTCCTGTTTCCTATGCCTGTCTTTTATTTCTCTCTTTAATTTATTTATTTCAGGTCTCTCTCTCTATCTCTTTAAATTACTTTTTGAGACAGGGTCTTACTCTGCAGTTCAAGCTGTCCTTGAACTCACTTTGTAGCCCAGACTGACTTCAAATTTGAAGTGATCCTCTTGCCTCAGCCTCCCGAGTGCTGGGATTATAGGCATGCTACACCTCCCAGCTGGATTCCTTGTATAAAAGAAACCATGCAATATTTAAGCTTGTGTGTCTGATTTATTTCACTTAACATTATTGTCTCAAGGTGCATGCATTTTCCTATAAATGACTTGAAGTTACCATTCTTTATAGCAGAGTAGCACCTCATTGTGTATAGTCATTTATATCATTTCAGAAAGCAAAGTCCATTTTCTGCCTTTAAAAGTCTAGAATGATGCCCTCAAACTAACCATGGTTACCTGTGTGGTGCAGTTATGGGTGTCCTACTTTATACTTTCCACGTTTTCTGCATTGTGCATGTATTGCTTTAATGATCAGAAAAAGAGAAATGCTAGCATAATATAAGCCTTTCTTTTTGCTCCCGACTCTTCACTGCCATTCTGGGCAGTATGGGAACTGATTGTTGCTTTCCCAGGAATGTGTCCTCCCCCATTGTACCCTTGAAGCAATTCCTGGTACTTTAAATTTTCTTTATAGATTTCATTTAAAACAACAAGCCAAACAAACAAGTAAACAAGCAACAGCAAGCAACTCAACCAACCAACCAACCAACCAAACTGATCTTCAATCTAAAAATATTATTCAACCCCTGTAAAGGATCTAATCCTTTAATCAATTTTTGATTTCCTTTTCATCTTTTACTCTTGTCTCAAATCCTTCTTCTCTTTGGAATGATGGGCTGCTGAGATTCAGTGAATATTTGCCTTTAGATATTATCTATTCTTCTCTGTAAGATAGGCTTCCTTGTCTACCCTGTTAATAATAATTTTTCTCCTATAAAATTCTTTCAAAGTCCTCATTTGGGGCATTGTAGCTGGGGCTTTGCTCTGGTAATGAGATAGGAGAAAATGGGAGAAATGGGAACGAAGTGGATGTATCTGATTCATCTCCTACTCAAATGCTTTCTTCCTGAGCTGCTCCCAAAGTAAGTCCTTTATGACTCTGAGCTGTGCTTAGAATAATGTGAGGATTAGCTCTCAGTACAGATACACACTCCAGTTTAAGTAAAACTGATTTATGAACAGTGGGAGGAATTCTCTGCTTTGCAAAAAAGATGCTTTGCTACTAAAAGGATTCACTATAGGATTACTTTATATAGCCAACTTCCCAGTGCATTCAAATGGGATCATTATAAATATGAAATGTAAATTCAATATCATAGAAGCCTTCCCAGGAAGTAAGGCATACCTGCTATTATTATGAATCCAATCTCATGCTTTCTTTGGAAACTTTGGGACTACTATCTTGTACTCCAAAGGTGATGTTGCTGACAGTATTATTTTTCTTTTGCTATACTGGAGTTGAAGCTAGAACTGTTGCAACTGAGCTATGTCCTTGGGCCTTTTTACATATTTCAAAATTTTAAGACAGTGTCTTGCTATGTCCCTAAATTGCCCAGACTGGACTTGAACTTGTGATCCTTCTGCCTCAACCTTCCAGATTGCTGGGATTACAAACATGTACCACCAGGCCTGGCTGCTGACAGTTAAAGAACTCGAAATGTGGTTGTGAGGTTCAGCTAATAAGCATGGGATCACATCCTTGTATCATACGAACCAACAGTGAAGGGCTACTTAGTTACTGTGACAATCATTTCCTCTTCTACTGACTGGGAAGTCAGGAGCCTGAGACTGGGGCTGGCTCACTTGATCCCTAGGGATCAGTCTCCAAGTCACATAGCCCTGGGACACTGTTTATTCATCTCCTGCCCTAGAAGCATGGTCTGGAAGTCTTCAAGGCCCTCCTAGGTCTAGCTGACTTCTGCTTTCACCCTGTGAAGGGTTAAGAAGGTAGGAATGACTTGGGAATTACACAGCGATTTGGGGATTTTACTTTATCTGACTCTAGTTCTGCTGCTTTTAAGTAACTTCATTTGAAGTTATAGAGTTAAGAGCTCATATTTCAAGCCAGACATGGTGGCACACACCTGTAATCCCAGCACTCTGGAGACTGAGGCAGGAGGATTGCTGGGAGTTTGAGGTCAGCCTGGGCTACAGTGAGTTCAAGGCCATCCTGCACTACCTAGCCAGACCCTGTCTCAAACAAAACAAAACAAAACAAAATGAAACAAAGCAAAACAAAACACCCACAGAAGAGATTGAAGTTTGCTAGCAACATACTTTCAGGAAAGATATTGAAAAAGGCTTGATTGTCCCAAGATGAGAGATGGACCATCCTAGATGTCCCCATTCTCCTTGCAGGAGTCAGAAGGAAACAGAAGGTATCCTCCCCCAAACACAGGTCCGAGAACTCCCAGGAACACAGACTCCTGAGGATGAGGAGTCTGCCTTGCTAGGACTCCAACCCTACCCAAGGTGGAACATTTCTGTATTCAGAACCTCAGTTTCCCTATCTACCGTGGTGTGTTTGTCAATTGTCAACTTGACTCATGCAAAGTAGAAGATGATCATCAACTACTTTGGGCTAGAAAGACCCATTGGATGAAATAAAAAAAAAAACAAAACCCAAAGAGACACCACTTCCATAATGGAGTCATTTCAAGTGCTGCACGGACCGACCTTGGACAACAGGATGTAGCCAGTGGCTTAGTAAAGAAAGACTGTTTGAAGAGTAATCCCCAAGCCCCGGTGTGACTGCTCCTGGGAAGGTCTCCCCCTGGCCTAAGTGTCCAGTGCTGGGAATTCTAGCAGAAAGGGGTGATGAGGCCTCCTGGATTCCCAGCTCAAGCTAGGCCTCACTGAGTGAGCCTGAGCTTTCTCCTGCCCTGGGTGGAACCGACCTCAGCCATGCTCATCCTCTGCTTCTCTGTCTCCTTCTTCTGGTCTGTGTTCTGCCAGTCCCGGTCCTGTCTCAGTCTGCGGCTTGCTTTCCTTCACTCCGGTTTGTCTGTGTGGTCAGTCAGAACACAAACTTGCTTTAATTTTGCTCCTGGCATCAATAGGTAAAATGTCACCAATTCTTGGATTAGGACACTGATCTTGCAAAAATTATAGTTACTTTTAAGCTTTATGTCCTTTCCAGAAGGGTACTTTTGCCATCACCACTGACTCCTTCTCATCTTCCTAACCTGCTCACTGCTACCCTTCAGAGAGTCTTTCCAGGGAGTATTTTCTCCCTGCCATTTGCTCTTCCTACCAGGATTTCTTATAAAGCAAATGTTGGGATTTGGATCTTTGGGGTTTCCCTGAATAGCTCCTCCTTAGCATGTCAGGATGTTTTCTAGTAAGGCTCCCTTCACTGTTCCAGAGCAGGAGGTCCTTTGTGGAGGTGCTGGGGTTTGGGGTTCTTGAGTGTCTTGGGAGAGTTTCTTTCAGTCTGCCTGGGGGCTTCTCTGGGTAGCCTTGAATGAACTGGAAATGAGGCAGGGTCCAGGTCCACAGCAGCTATTTCCTGAAAGGGTTCTCTGAATTTCATTTCCTCATTTCTGTGCTATCACCCTTCATGTGTGTGTGTGTGTGTGTGTGTGTGTGTGTGTGTGTGTGTGCGCGTGCGCGCGCGTGTATAGACTCCAAACCGGAAGTCCTTTCTTTGTGGAAGGCCTGGGAGAAAGGTTGGCTCAGCATCCTCTACCTTTGACCTGCATGTCCCATGGGGAATTCTTTCTCTTCATTCTTCCCAGTGTAGAGAAGGGTAGATGGGGGAAGAAGAGGTCAGTTCTTTCAAAGTTCTGCTCTGGTTCTAGCAGCATAGGACTCTGAGAGTTTGTCAGGCCATAGCAGTGGGTGGGGTGAAATCTAGCTCCCCAGACCATGAGTTCCTGGGACAACTGTCAGCTTCTAGAGGCCGGAGCTGTCTTCTGCCTTTATTCTATTGTCCTGACCCAGCAGCCAGGTGGTGCTGGCCACCAGGCCTCAGGGGCACTGAAGGTACGGTGGGTGTGGGGCTGGTAGAGGTAGAGAGTGGCATCCTTGGAGAACCCAGAGCTCCATGGAGGTGCTTAGGAGGAGCCTGTGCAGGGCAGAGCTGGTGGGAAAGTGGAGGGGGGGTGTGTTTGGGTTTATGGACTTCAGACTTTTCCTAGGGAAGAGTTGGTAGCAGAGGGCCCTCCCTAATCCACCAGCCCTGGGGGGCCAGAGGGAGTGGCAGGGTGCCTCCCTAGCCACCCACTCCCACTAGGAGAAAAAGGGAGTGGTAGGAGGCACCTGCATCTGCCTCTTGCCCCAGGAGAAAAGCCAGAGACACCTGCTGGGCCCGCCTCCCCCCTCCCTGGGGAAGAGGGCGGGAGCTGCTACCTCCAGCTGCTGCATGCCCGCCAGCCCCGGGGGAGAGCTGGCAGCAGGAGATGTTTGCCAAGGTTTTAAGAAGCCTGGAGCAGATCTCAGGATGCTGGCTAGTTCCCTGGAGACTCCTGTCTAGAATTTTCTAGGCCACTGGGGTTGTCCCTCACTGAGAAGGTTCAGAATGGGAAGAATGCCACTGGGGAAAAAGGAATCAAAAGCAGAACTCCTTCCCTTCCCAGTGTAGGATTCTTGCCTGTTGGAATTTGCCCTGTGGCCTAGCTTGTTCTGGCTCCTACCCCACCTTCGTTCTTAGTGGGGGTAGCAGTAGAGTGCAGAGGACCCATCCAGATGGCCCACCTGACCTCCCTGACCTTCGCACAGGTGGCCGTGTCCCAGTTTCGGAGAAGTCAGGTCCCTTGTTCCAGGAGAGTTAGGACAGCTCAGAGCGGCATGGTGACTCCTGGCTGCTATTTGGTGCCCATCTCTCAACTCATTCACCCTTGGCTTATCAGACAGGCCCTGCCACCTAGTCTTATTATCATAGAACCTGCCAGTTGTTCTAGGTGTGTCTGGGTTTTGATGTGTGTGTGTGTGTGAATTTTACTAATATGGATGTTTTTGTCTAGAAATCAAGACTTTGGAATAAGTACTGGTATCCCCAACAACAGCTGCGAACAACAGTACGTGACCGGCCAAAGAAGGAAAAGCTTGGCTACCTAAAGACCTTATGGTTCCTAACGGTGCAACTTTGGGGGTTTTCAGTGACTTGGCAAGCAGAATGACAAGCCCCAGTCCCACCAGCCAGCACCCCTTCTTTAGAGGGCCAGCCAACTTCCAGTTATTGGCCAGAGGTAGAAACAGAGGCCTTCACTTTGGCCAACTCATAAATATTTGTGATTAAATATTGAAGAGGGTATTGAGTTTATCCCCTAGGCCGAACAATGCCACACAGTCAGTTAGAGCCACCGACCACAGAACAGAAACTCTCTTCAGAGCAAGGCAAGAGGGCCAAGCCATGGACAGAGTCTCAACATTTCACCTCTGGCTTTGTATGAAAACGGACTCTTGTGCAGACTCGTTGTCCTGAGCAGAGACAAACAGGAGAATTCTCTTTGGTGTTTCATTAGAAAATGGCTTGCTGCACTTCCTCACGGCATCCGTCCCGGGAGGAGGCTGACGCAAGGCCTCCAGGATGAGAGGAACTTCTGAGGGAACAGCAGAGCCGAGATGGAGCCAGGCGGGGTGCGATCTGGACAGGAGAGAGGAGTCACCTCCAAAGACTCCTTATCCCCAGGGGAATCGCAGACATCAAAGAGGACTCACATTAGCAGGGAATCAGATGCCCTGGATCAAATACTGGAGGAGGCTCCAGCCCAGGGAGCTGAAACTTCTCATCTCGCCATTATCTGATGCTGGCAAAGGGGAACCCGAGCCGACTTCCCTGAGAATGACCAGGGGGCATCCCACACGGTGACTGTCCAGCGCTGTGTTACCTGCTGATTGTGCAGTTGGCCTTTCTGCAAATAATAATCAACGCGATTAGCCACGGAAGCCACTGCCCCCCACCCCAGTCATGATGCCCTGTCTCTCCAGCCGTGGATCTGCCACACCGCAGAAGGAGGGAGCAGAATTCTGACACCCCCACCCCCCAGCCTTGATCTGAGGAGATCACCTCATGGGCTCCTCATGTTCCTGTGTGACTTGGGTGGAACAGAAGCCCAGATAAGAGCTGTTCACGGGAGTGGCAGCCTGCTGGTGCGTGGGTGTCTCCGTGGCTGTGTTCCCGGGCTTGCTTCTCCAGGAGCCCACTCTGGAGCCCACCCGTGCCCAGGAGCCCACTCTGGAGCCCACCCGTGCCCAGGAGCCCACTCTGGCTGGAGCCCACCCGTGCCCAGGAGCCCACTCTGGAGCCCACTGGAGCCCAGCACGGCGAGCTCGGCTTCTCCTCTCCCTCTGGCTGCAGCTGTGACCTGCTTGAATCCCACCCCCACCCCCACGTTCCCTGGCGACCCTCGCATCTCCTTTCCGGGCGCCTTCTGTCAGGACTGGGAGGGAAATGGATGCAGGCCAGGTTTTGTGCCTCCTTGGGGACGTTTCCCAACTTCCCTGGAGAGGATCACAGCCAGGCAGGCTCCGAGTGCGGCACAGCCCCCGCTGCCTATGGTGGGGCACACTCGGGGTGGCTCAGGCAGAGCCTGGTGGAAGTGGCCAGTGTGCGGCTCCTTCGGGGTGGGCTCCTCGCCGATCCCAAGGTCCAAAGTGCCAGTGCCCCAGGCCCCCCGAGCCCCACTGCTTCCCCTGGCACCACAGAAGCTTCCGGTGCCTCATGGGGAGGAACGGGTCTCTCTTTCTAGACACCTGGCTTTGATGACTTGCGAACTCGGGACCCTGAGTTCCAGCTGGGACTTTGTGGGAGTCTGGGGCCCCGCATCAGCCCTGGGGAAAGAAGGGGTATTTTGGCTCGGTACAGAGAGTCAGGGGTGACAACTCTACTACTACCAGCAAGGCCATGGCCAGCAAGTCCTTTACCCTCAGTGGCCTCCACTCTCTTCTGCCAATGAGGCCAACAGGTCGCCCTCACCCGTGTGGGGGAGGTGGGTGAGCACGTGACCCTTGTCTTCAGTACCGGTTCAACCATCAGCAGCTAAACCTTCAGTCCCCGCTCTTAGGGCAGGGTAGCCCCCAAACGCACACCTCCTTTGCCTGCTACTGTGGGGGCTCTGCAGGCTGGGGGCTGGCATTTGCCTACCCCTCTGCAGGGGAGACCTGAGTAGAAAGAGGGGGAGGACAAGGTAGGCAGAAGAGGGAGCAGGTGACTCTGTCTTTTTTTGGTTTTTAAGACAGAGCCCATGTGGTTCTGACTGGCCTTGAAGTCACGTGTGTAGCCCAAGGTGGCCTCAGAATTACAGTGATCCTGCCTCAGCCTCCTGAGTGCTAGGATTATAGATGGGCAGTGCTGCTCCTCCTGCCACTCTCTCTTTTTAATGTTTTGTTGTCTTTCCCCGCCACATTCTCTTGAAACTTGGCAATGTGGCATATAATTTTTTTGTTTGTTTTTTTGACACAGGATCTTGGTAAATTGCTAAGTTGTCCAAGCTGGTCTCAAACTAATGATCCTCCTGCCTCAGCCTCCCAAGTTCTAGGAATACAGGTGTGTACCACCATGGCCAGCTGCAGCTTTCCTAAAGAGCAAAATAATTTGAAATGAGTCATCTGGGATAATTCCTTTTTTTAAAAAAATTAAATTTTAATTTTTGTCAGTTATGTAAGTAAATAGATGAAAAAAATTAGACATTACTGCAAAGGCTTAAGGAAAGCAGCGGTCCTCTGCCCGGTACGTGCTCCATTCTCAATCCCTGCTTCCCCGAGAAAACGTTTTAAACTCTTTCAGGCGTTTCTTCTGATAGTTACTTTCATGTCTCCAAAGCCTGTGCTTTTCTTTCCATCCCTTGACTTTTCACTTATACACACACCGTGAACTCTTTGCTAGATTACAGTTCCCAAATTTGGCAAATAAAAAACCAGAATATGTAGTTAAAGGTGCATTTCAAGTAAATGTGGCTACTGTTTTAGTGCAAGTGTCTCCTGCAGTACTGGGGATACATCTGAACTACAGGCTTTGGATTGCTTATCTGAAATTCCAGGGGAACCGGGAATCCTACACTTTATCTGACAACCTTGGCCATGTGTGTGAAGTTTTGATTTTCTGTACCAAATTGACCTCAAATGCTGCGTCCTCTGTCACTTTGTTAGAGGAGACTCGGGGAGCGCGAGCTTCTTGTCTATTTCTCTTCTGTAGAATCTTCTCAACCTTCTTATCTTGCCCTCCTTTATCTCTGCTCAGGGACTTTTAGAAGCAAAGGCTGTGCACAGGGACCTGAGCGCACAATGGAGCCTGGGCGCTTTGGGCTGGAGCAGTTCTGACTTTTCGCTGCACCCTGCCTGCTGCGCACTGCCGAGCCCCGTTTCCCTCCACAGGAAACCTAACAGAGTTCAAGGCCCCGACATTTGCGAGCTCTGAAATCCAACCTGCACCTACGTGGTTCAAGCCTGGGCTGTTAGAATAATCAAGAACTGTTAAGTTAATAGCATTTAATTGCCTTAATGCTGATCATTAATTCAACAAAGGCAAAACAACAAAAACCCTAAATCCAGCTCCTTAGTCTGTGTGAACAACACTCAGAGCTGCCTAAGGAGGGATTTTGTGACTTAAATATTTATGACTTGATTCTCCTGGTATTTATTTTCGGAGGAAAGTTAGATCTCTCTCTCTCTTTCTCTCTCTCTTTATGTAGTTCAGATGTGCTGAATTTACTATGTAGTGCAAGCTAGTCAGGAACTTGCAGTGAGGCGATCCTCCTGCCTCAGCCTCCAGTGTGTGTGTGTGTGTGTGTGTGTGTGTGTGTGTGTGTGTGATACAGGTGTGTGCCACCACACCCAGCAGATTTTTCTGTAATAGGAGGATCTTTTGTTCTAGAATGTATTCTCTGCCTCTGGCCATGTTGCTAGTGAGCACAAAGTGAATCTAACTTAACTTCCTAGGGAGTTACAAACTGAAATGCTTGCAAATTGTGAGTGTTAAATGCAAAGTATTCATTTTAAATGATTTGCTTTTTCTTTTTGCTGTACTAGGAATCAAACCCATGGCTGTCTGCATGCTAGATGAACACTCTACCACTGAGCTACACCACCAGCCCTAACATTTTCTTTCTTTTTCTTGGTTATACAGGTTAATGGATTTGTGGCACATTACACACTTCAATCGTTTTTACCCCTGTCCCTGGCCACAAGATTTTCTTGACACACACAGTGTATTCATTCTTTGTCTTTCTTTCTTTTGTTCTTTGGTTTTTGAGACAGGATCTTGCTCTTTAGCCCAGACTGGACTGCTACTCAGGGCCACCCTTCTGCCTCAGCCTCCTAAATGCTGGGATTATGAGTATGTAACACTGTGCCCTGCTTCTCTCTCTCTCTTTCTTTCTTTCTTTCTTTCTTTCTTTCTTTCTTTCTTTCTTTCTTTCTTTCTCTCTCTCTCTCTTCTTCTCCTCCTTTCTCTCTCTCTCTCTCTCTCTCTCTCTCTCTCTCTCTCTCTCTCTCCTAAAGCATAAGAAATACGCACTTTCCCCATCTCAGTTGGGGTTGTTGGCTATGATCTTGGGTTTCCTCTTCTTCCAAGAAACCCCATAGGAAGTCACCTTGATTCTGAATCATAGAATACTGTCATGTTTAAAAGTCAATAAAATTCTTTTCCTTAAATTGCCTGCTTTCTTTCCTCAGGCTCTGAGACTGCTTTCTTCTCCCTTATCTCTGTGTTTTCCTGCATGCTGGTGTGGAATGTCCTTACCACACCTTCCCAGCAACTGAAACTCCCTCATCCTGTGCAACCCTGAGGGAAGGAGAGCTTTCTAGAGGGAGCCCCTGGGGAACCAGACCACCGTCATCTTCCTGTGTGCTGAGGGTGCTTCCTCTGTTGTTTTACCCAGAGGGAGGCAACTTGTCTTTATGAGAATCTTAGCTGGGCATGGTGGTGCACGTCTATATTCTAGCACTCAGGAAGCTGAGGCAGGAGGATTGCCCAGAGTTGGAGGCCAGCCAGGACTATATAGTGAGATCCTGTCTCAAAACAAAAAAAGACAAAAACCAAAAACCACCACCAACAAAAGTATCTCAAATATCTGTTTCTAATCTTAATATTAAAAAAGCAAAACCAAAGCTACCAGCTCAAATTCCAAGGGCACCATGTGGGATGACATGGGTGGTTTTCCTCAGGACTGATAGCTGGAACCTGTGCTTAGGAGCGGAGAATCTTGAGTTTTCTTTCAGAGAGTTTGAGTCGTATGGCTTTCTGCCAGACAAACCCATCAGGATTTCCTACTTAGCCCTGACTATAAGACCAGAAGTATCAATCTTCCCAATCATGCGCCTTCAATCTGGCCGGTGGCTAGTTATTAGTATTATCTCTGTCACCAGTGGAGGATTCCCGTAGCTTCCAGTTTTATTATATCTCCTTTCTCTTTCTTAAAACTCATGCAGGGAGAACAGAAGTGGAGAAACAAGATTTAATCGCTCTGAGATGCCATGTGTTTTACGTAGGCCCAGAAAGCATGCAGTATGGAGTAGGTAAGCGGTCTTAAAGGGCTCCCATGACAAGGCCGCTCTTTACTCTTTTGTGCTGGCTATTATTTATTTACTCAGTAGTAGGAATCAAACTCACTGGGGCCTTCACACTAACCTACATTTCCAGCCCTTTTTATTTTTTAGTTTGAGACAGGATCTTGCTCAGTAGCTAAATTGCCCGAGTTGGTCTTGAATTTACAATTCTCTTGCCTCAGCCTGTCAGAGTTCTGGGATTACAGGTGTGCAGTTCTATGTCCAGCAGTTGCCTCCCACTTGTTATTTTGCTTTGAGACAGTGTCTGGCTGTGTACTTCAGGCTTCTCTTGAACTCAGCATGTGGCCCAGCTGGCCTCAGTTTTGCAGTGATCCTCCTGCCTCAGCCTCCTGAGTGCTGGCATTACAGGTGCTGGCTAACTGCCCCTCTGACATTGACTTCACCTTGAGATGGAGATTACACAAGTACTCTGTGTAAGATTCTCAGCTCTCAGAAATGCAGTTCAAGGGAAGGACCTTTCGACTCACACACAGAACATGTTCACTTAGAATCCGAAGACTGTGGCCCAGTGGCTCACACACAGAATTAGCTACTCACTGCTTCAGATTTTGGCTCAGAAGCCAACTCTGGCCTGTGGCATCTCACTCAACACCTGCCTCAGTTTCCCCTTCTGGGGGTGGGAATTTCAACTAGTCACCAGGGCAGGACTGTGCCATAATTAGCTAATGACCCTAACAGGCTTTGAAAGAGCTGGTAGAAGCGGCAGCTACAGGTGAGTATGACCCTTAGGAGACCCACACCGTAGGCCCCTGCCTGGAGGATGACTTGTGGATTTGCAGTCCTTTCCCTGAACTCACGGCCAAACCCCAGAGAAGAATCATGTCTACTGGCCCATGGGTGGGTGCCCATCAGCGACAGGTGGCCCATTCATTCTCTCTCTCTCTGGCTTGCTGAATCCTGGCAGGTACCAAGGACGTGAGTGGGGCCAGGGGGATGGCTGGGCATCAACCCACTCAGGAGGCTGAGGCGGGAGGATTGCCGAGAGTCTGAGGCCATCTGGGCCACACACTGAGTTCAAGGCCAACCTGAACTACACAGCACAATCTTGTTTCAAAAAACAGATCAAACCAAACAAACAAACAAGAAACAAAGGGAGGACTGCATGGATGCTACCCAGCATTCATCACCGAACAGACATCGTGAAAGGCCGGGATGGGGCTTCAAGTAGAGCTCGTGCTTAGCGTGTGCAAAGCACCACTAACCAGGTAGCTCTGTAAAATCGGTTACTGGGAAGGGAACTCCGTTTCTTCTTTGATTCTGTGTGTGTCAGTGTGTCTGTGTGTGTGTACTGGAGGTCAAACTCAGGGCTACTTCCCAGCCCTTTACAAATTACTTATTTTTAATTTGTTTTTGTTTTTGCAGTACTGGGGACTGGACCCAGGGCCTTGGCACTGAGCTACCTTGTGACCCCGCCCTCTTCTATTTTTTATTTGGAAACAGTTTCACGTAATCACTAAGTCACTCAGACTGAGCTCTGACTTGAGATCCTCCTGCCTCAGCCTCCCAGAGTGCTGGCACAATAGGCACGCAGCACCACGCCCACCGTACTGTGGGTTTTGGTTATTGTGTGGAAGCTTCTCCAGCATGACAGGGAAAATGATTCAAGATTCAAACAGTGACACTGTGGAGGAAAAAGGAAATAGACTGTTTTTAAAGAGATAAATGCCGAGGGTGCTAGAAGACTCAGTTTCTGCCCTCTAGGATTTTATAGTCTGGCTTGATATCAGAGGCATGAATATCTACCAACGAAAAGGAAAACAGAAAGAGTAGATAACTTTAGAGGCAGAACATTCCTGAGGTGCAAGTATTGAAAATATACCCTGGAGCTGGGTGTGGTGGCTCATGCTTGTGATTCCAGCATTCTGGGAGGCTGAGGCAGGACAATTCCAAGTTCAAGTCCAGCCTGGGCAACTTAGTGACTAAGCAAGTCCTTGTCTCAAAATAAAAAAACACAAAGCAAGGCTGGAATTGCAGCTTGCTGTGAAGACCTTGCATACAGTGTTCAATCTCCCGTGCTATCATGCTCATGTGTGCACACACACACACACACACACACACAAGAGAATAGAAGCATTTCTGGAATTATTTTGCTTGATGATCTGGCAGGAGTCAGAGGAGAAATGTGTGCCGAAAATAATGAAGACAAGGCGAAAGGGGACCTGGCTCCCTGTCTTCTCGAAATCTACATGGAGTCCTGGCCCAAGACTAAGGCTTGCTGTGGAAAAGGGTGGTTGACTTTGAATCTCAAGAAAACCAAATTTGGCTTCGGTAATCACTGTTTATTTTATTTTATTTATTTGTTTATTTTTTGACTTCTTGAGACAGGGTTTCACTATGGAGTTAAGAGTGGCCTTGAGCTCACTTTGTAGCCAAGGCTATTTTTGAACTCACAACGATCCTCCTGCCTCAGCCTCCCTAGTGCTGGGATTACAGGTGTGAGTCACCATGCCCAGCTTATTTTATGGGTAATATAGATTTAATTTAGAAATTTAAAAAAGTACAAGACCAGGTGTGGTGGTACACACCTATAGTTCCAGCACTCCTGAGGCTGAGGCAGGAGGATTGCTTGAGCCCAGTAGTTAAAGGCCAGCCTGGACAACACAGTGAGACTCAGTCTCAAAACAAAAAAACAAAAACCAGCCAGGTGTGGTGAAACATGCCTATAATCCCAGCAGTCTGGGAGGCTGAGGCAGGAGGGCTGCAAAGTTTAGATCAATGAGAAGGCCCTGGGTTTGACCCCAGTACCATCCCCCCAGAAAAAAATCATCCATGATTTTACCGTCTTGCTATTACTGTTAAGATTTCTGATCTACGGCTTTTCAGATTTGCACATAGGCAGACCCCTTTTCCTTTTGACAGGCTTCTGGGCTGTGCCCTTTGTCGCGTGGCCACCTGCACCTGCAGACGGGAACCCTTCTTCCTGCTGCCGCCTGCGTCCTCACCTCTCCGCTGTCACCGCCCGTCCTCTCAGGGGCCCCTCACTCCCGGCACCCCAGTTCTCTGCTTAGCTTACCATCTAGCTCGGACGTGAGTCAGCAGCCGTCAGGCCGCCGAGGGTGGGAGGCCTGCTGGGACCTGGTGTCGAGGCAGGGCCGCTGGGTGACCTATACTAAGGGGTGAATTTGGATAGACCCTTTACATGCGGGAGGGGGACCGAGAGATGGAGGGCAGGCAGAAGGGAGGCAGGAGAGGGGAGGTAGGAACTAAGATGTGCTATGAACGTATACGGACTGCCCATGACGAGTGCAGTCATTCTGTACTGCAAGCATGTACGAATAAAGTATGCTGGACACAGCAGTCCCAGCTCTGGGGAGGCTGAGGCAGGGGGGTTGCTATGAGTTCGAGACCTGCCTGTAATACACAGTGAGATCCTGTCTTTAAAAAAATAAAAGATGCAAATGAGGGTAAATTTTAAGGCATTACACCTATTATTAAGGATGAATTCTTACCAAAAAATGTGTTGACACAAGTCACACACAGACACAGAAACCTGTCTCATTTTTTAGTTGATACTTATTTCTACCAAATGTCCTGATTCCAGTCCTCTTACAGATTAAAAATAGATCGAAGTCAAGGACCATCTTGTTGTTTGTTACCCGAGTGCTCACAACCCTCAGCGTATAGCTGCCTTTAATCCCCCGAGCTTTCCAGGCAGGTGCATTTATTCCTCTTTTGTTTGTTTGGTTTGCGGTGCTGTGGAGGGGACCGGGGCTCACATGTGCCACAGCCTGCCATAGGTGGCTGCCAGGGTCACGCAGCTCTGGAGGGACAGAGCCAGGGTCTGTGCAGGCCCAGGGCAGGGGCATTGCTGGCTTCGGAATCCGAGTAATGGTTTGGTGCAGTCAGCATCCTTCAGACAAGGAAAGGCCTCAGGAAACGAGTGGCTCTTCTGCGTCTCACCCCAAAAATCTCAACCTAGCTAAAATTGGAGTCCAGGGCTCATGACTCCTCTTCTAATCCTCTTGGTGACAGAATAACCTGCATCTTCTTCCCTGCCCGCTGGAATCGGGCCCCAGTCTGTGTGACACCCTTGGACACAGTGTGGGGTCACCAGTACCATGGGTGCCTCTTTCCAGGCCCGGGCTAATTGCTTTAAGTCACCACTCTTTGTTCCCAGGGGTTCCTTTAAAGTGAGATGGTGTAACAAATAATGACCCCCTTTCCCACTTAATGATATGATCCTTTAGTCCATTATTTTTAATAATAGATGTCACACAGAGACATCACCCATGTAGAGGGGGCATTCATGTCCTGACTTTTCTTTCCTCTGGGATCCTCAAAACAGGAAGTTCCTGAAAGTTCAGAGTCTCTCCGTGGGCCCCAACTTGAAACCCTGGGCACCCGGCAGGACAGTCACCATGTCGCTCCTCCTCCAGGGTTGACATGGCTCGTGAAGGCATGTGCTGCTGTGAAGATGGACACGGCTAACAAGAAGGCCCTGTCACACATCACTGTCGGGTTTGGGGTCAGGAAGTGGCAGTTTAGCATCAGCTGACAGGACCCTGACGGACACAGCACGGCCTCCAGTTTGGTTTTTCTTACTCTTCTTCCTCTGCACATCACTAGGACCCTCAGCTCTCACACCTCCAAGGCAAATGAGCGGCTTCAGAAGGAATGTGCACCCCAGAACCCCCCAGCTAGGCTTCGCCAAGCACAGAGAGGTCTCTTTGGCTTTCTTTTTCTTTTTTGAGCCTTGAAAGGCACATGTTTGTCCCCCTCAGCCTCCGGGTATCAGCATGCTGATAACTGCCTCCTCACTTTCCTTCACTTCCCGGGTTAATTCTCCTCATTCCTGAAGTTCTTCTCAGATCTTCCTTCCCCTCTGGCCAGAAGGAATGAGTCAGTCCAGGCCCCTGATGAAGAGAACCTTTGCTCTTCTCTTCCTGCTTCTTTAACCACCCCTTAGGAGTAGAAATTCCTTCCTAGACTCACACAGAGGTGACCTCTGGGGGAAATGTGGATCCATTTTCCTTGGCCAGTGCAAGATGGTTTCCCACCAGTATTTTCCAGGTATTTGTATAAATCACTCCCAGATATCCCCAGTCACCTCCAAGAGCACAGGTAGCTGCAGTCTGGAGTATTCGGTATGGCCCTGGCCCTGTGCAATTAGACCACAGTACCCTACTGTACTTCTGTTGAGCCAATGAACAAAGAGTACCAAAGTATCACTGCACTATTTTATTTAAACATCATAATTCTGCAAGATAATTTTCATCTGTTAAAAAACTCAGGGTGGACAAGAGTAATCATACAATAAATGATAGACTCAGTTACAATTCCAGGATTTCTTGGCTTTCCAGCTAACATCTCATGACATCGTGCTGCCATCACAAGATGTGACTGACTTACAGATCTCTATGCTGCTTCAGAGGTGTGGGGAAGCCCTTCCTTTGGTGAGTAGTGGTTTCATATCTGAGTGCCCTTGGGTGGTACAAAGCACTGCTTTCAGTGTGTCTGGGCTGTCATGGAAACACTCATTTGTCAGCTAGGAGAGGGTAAAGAATTTTCCCTCTTGATGAATTGAGGATTCTAGATCAGAATGGGCTCCATAGGCTCCTCCCATGAGATGTGATAGAAAAATATGGTGTTTTAAGTTTAAAAAAATTATTAACTTAAAGGACACATTGCCATTCTTTCCCCTCAAAATACTGTCCTCACTTGGAGGGCAACATCCTATCATTCTGGAAGTTGTCTTTCATCAGTTATCTTTAGTCCTGATGTCATGGCTGCCTCCAGTCCCTACTGTATTAAAAATATTTATCATTCATGGTCACATTGACTTTAGCAAAGAGCCAGAAGTTTCCCAGTGCTAGACGTGGTGAATAAACTGGAGGAAGACACACTGCACTATATTTATGAGCCTATCTTTTCTATCATATTGACATCTAATAACATTCACCATATATTTGATCACTATTTTAAAGACCCTCATGAAAGAGAATTTCCAGAACTGTTTCAGAAAGTGACAAGAATGATGGGATATGTGTGTTTGAAGTGACAGGGAGTATTTGGAAAGTGGTTAATTACAATATGTCATTTACAGTAGTAAAGTTTTTAATTGAAACATTGACTGCATATTGCAGTCATACTCTATCTAACATTCTCATTTTACAACAGAAAATGGTGAACCATGGAAGCTAAATCACTTGCTGAAGTCCATAAAGGTGAGACTGGTAAAGGCAGGTGAGTATGGGGACATCTAGGACACTGGGGGCTTTCTTTTAACCTTTTTGGAGTTTATGCTTCCCATTTCGGTTGCTTTGACAGTCTACTACTTTAAGACTGATTGTTAAAAAGGTAAACCTATGTTTAGGAAAATCAACCCCAAAGTGTTATATACATCTTATTAAAAAATAGAAAAGGTGCCACAGATCTATAATCCCCAGCACTCTGGTAGGCTGAGGTGGAAAGATTGCAAGTTCAAACCCAGCAAGGGCAATTTAGTGACTTTAATGAGGCCCTTCTCTAAAACAGGTGGCGGGATACAGGTAGGTGTGGGCCCTGGCTTCAGTCTGCAGCCTGTGGACGTGGGATGCTGCAATCAGCGACCGCTGAGTGGAGCAGGGAACAGGTGCAGTGGGACAGCCAGGCTGGGCAGGCAGAGGACCACGACTATTCCTGCTGCTTCCGGAAAGACAAAATCCATTCCCATCTCCACAGAGCTCAGATGGTAACTGGCACGCAAACCAGACACTCTTTCCTTTTTAAAAGGGAGCTCTGGAGAAGAGATAAGAGGCGAAACTCCCGGGGCCATGTGAATAAAGCCTTAGCTAACCCGAACTTTTAGCTGACCGGCAGCCACTCCTCCCATCTTTGGGCTGATAACGAAGCTTTTACTGTCACTTGTAGCCTTTATGACAGATGATCATTGCTCTGCCTTTCACTTAATTTTATTTTTAGAAATCTGATTTCCGGATGGAGCTGTATATTGCTAGATTCCTCACCCAGCATCACGCTGCCTCTCCTGAGGGCAGTGTGTGTGTGTGTGTGTCTGTGTGTGTGTGTTGGAGTACAGGGCTGGAGGTAGGGACCAGAGACCATGCAACCCGGCCTTTTGCCTTATTTGGAGATGTCCACCTTGAACCCAAATACAAACTTTCTTGAGATCGATGCAGACAGGGCAAGGACATGAGCTTCCCAGAGGTATTTCTTGAAGCACAATCTCTTTTGAAATGGTCTATTCTAGGAGTGCCAGCCTAAGGCATGGTTGGTGAAATTATATTGGGAAAGACCTATTTAAATGGTGGCCACGTTCCATTCTTAATAGAGTGCCTGTGCTTTCCTAGTTATTGGCACCTTCAAATAAATCTAGAAAGATGTAATATTTAATCTCTGATGACTCATGTTCTTTAATTTTTATCTGCTGATTTAGGAGCTCACTCTTTGACTTGGCCAACCATGTGCTTGGGGCTGAGTCTATAATCTCCTTCTTTAGAACTTAATACTGAGTCATGGTGGAGAAATGGAAGAATGGGAAAGGAAGGTTGCCAGGTTGTTTAGTCTGGGAGAGGGAGATTGTTGAAGAAGGACTTTGGCCTCTCCATTCAGATTCTGGGCCAGATCCACTGCTTTAGTGACACTGAATTCTCGTCTCAAATGTGGATACCCAGACATCTGACCACATGGGCTGTGAGACAAGCACTGGCCAATCGCTTTTTGTTATAAAGAGAGAGTGCTTATTTTGGAGTTTGAAAGAATCTACTTGATTCTTCCAGGATTTTTTTTTTTTTTTGAGACAGGGTCTTGCTGTGCAGTGCAGGCTGGGCTTGAGTTCACTTTGTAGCCCAGGCTGGTCTCAAATTGGCAACAGTCCTCCTGCCTCAGCCTCCAAGTGCTGGGATTATGGGAATGAGCCACCACACCCAGCTCCTTCCTGGAGCCTTTGGATTCTAAAAAAATTTATTGGAGACTAAATCCAAGACAAATATATAGCACCTCATCCAAATATTTGATCACCTATTTATTTCCAATGTACAAGAAAAATAAAGTTATCACCACCTTGCTTAAAAATAGATTGAAAAGTAAATCATTTAACCCATCAAAGCCTTCAGTTTATTTATTTATGTATATGTATTTAATTTATTACCAGAGCAATGGAATTATGTGGTTGTTTTGGCTGTACATAGACTCAACCTGAAGATCACACCACCTGCAGTCAATATCCTAGCAGGGATAATCACTACTGAGTGGAAAATTGCCATGTTTGAAATAATTGCAGAAAAAAAAAAAGGTAGGCAGAAAGACCACACTCCAGACTCTTCAATTCTATGTCCCTCTTTAAGCTCCCGGATGAGAGTTCATTTATGTACAGAAAAGTCCTTTAGTGAAACATTCAAAATAACAAACATCAATTAGACTGTGTGCT
Organism: Hydrochoerus hydrochaeris; assembly: GCA_004027455.1. NCBI lineage: Eukaryota > Metazoa > Chordata > Mammalia > Rodentia > Hydrochaeridae > Hydrochoerus > Hydrochoerus hydrochaeris. The sequence goes on along the minus strand of PVLA01002201.1, from coordinate 64,074 downwards.
CATAGAATGTCTTTTATCTTCAGCCTTGAGAGTGCTCGAAAAACACTCATTAATCCTTCCAAATGCTGCTGCCAGGTAGGTATTAGAATCCTCCTTCCCACTGAGAGGGAAGTGAAGTGTCAGGAACTATTTCTCCCGCCCCATCTCTCACCTTTATGTGGGATTGTGGCCATCATTCCATATGTATGATTTCCAAACCAGAAGCCAGGAGACAAACGCAAACATTTTAGCAAACTGAGTACAGACTGACAGGGAGGAATTCCTTAGCATAATAAAAACCGATGAGTGGGAACTTTAAAAATAGAGTCTTGTTCCATTTCTATTCTCAGCTACTCAAGAGGCTGAGGCAGGAGGATCACATGAGCCCAGAAGCTGGAGGCTAGCCAAGGGCAAGAGTAAGATCTGTCTCAAAAAACAAAGACCAAAAACACAACCAAAAATACTTCCATAAAAGCTCTATGTAATCACTTTCAGGTAAATAAAGTGTATATAATTTTATCTTGAATTTTACATTTTTTTTATGTCAGTCTTTTACTGCTTAAAAAAAGATTTTTCTTTTTATGGAATCACAAATCTACTCTTATTTCATTATTTTAAATCTTTGGGAACACAATGTCACATGGATTCTGGGTCCAATGACCCTGCTTTTTTCCTTTTTAGTCTTTTTGAGTCAGGGTCTCACTACGCAGTTCAGGCTGGACTTAAACTCACTTTATAGCCCAAACTGGCCTTAAGCTCCTATTGTTTCTCCTGCCTCAGCCTCCTGAGTGCTAAATTAAAGGTGTGTGCCACTATGCCTGGTTGGCCCTGCTTTTCTTCTTAATCATTTGCATCCTGGCTCTGTCTATATCTAGTGAAGCTATGCACTGGCTTTACCTCTTCAAAGACACCAGTGAACTGGATTTCAGCTCTAGACATCTGCTTGCTCAAGTGAGGGCCAAACTCTCCCCGGTAAAGCTTTTCTTCAGGCCAAGTGTTTCGGCTTAGAGGCGGCTGCCGCCGGTCAGTGGGCTCCTGGATTATGACCCTTGTTTGCGCCTTCCTGGTTCCCACCTTTTGGAAAGAGAAGACACAAGTCCAAAGTGCCTGGTGGGGGTGGGCTTGGGTTAGCTGCTGAGGCTGGAGCTCCTCTCCTCATGCTGCTGAGACCGAGAAGGATCCAGAGGAGGTCAGACAGAGCCCCAGGCGGGCAGAAAGAGCCGTATTTCCTTATTTCAGTGAGCGGCACCAGGAGCCACCCTGCTCCCCAAACCGAAAGGCTGGCAGTTGTCCACGATTCCTCCCTGTTCACCTCTAATTGGCTGTAAAATCCTGTTAACGTTACCTGAAGAACCATCCTCATGGCATGAGTTCAAACCATCCTGGATTTTTGCAAAGATGTCCTAACAAGTCTTGCCGACTCTTCTCTTGGTCCACTTTAGTGATCTCTGAATTCCCTCCAGAAAGAGCCTTCTATGTCCAAATGCGACCGCCTCCCTGATTATCTTGGGAGCTTTCACTGGCCACAGCATCCAGGCCTCAGCGATGCCTAAACCTAGGTCTTTGGGCCCCTCGATCCTGACTCTGCCTGTGACCTCCGTGTTGCCTTTTGCGCTTTGTCTCCCTGCCTTGTGCCTCTGCTGAGCCCTCTGCTGCCTCCATGGTCATCTCTCTTGCAAAGCCTTTCGCCGTATGCACCTCTTCCCCCAAATGAGTGCAACCTTCATGCATTGTGAACATGTATTAATAATAATAATAATAATAATAATAATGATAAAGATGCCTTTATCAAAACTATACCTCTACCCCAGGTGAGGAATGAGGACTGCTCAAATTTGCTCCAGAATCATTCTAAGTGTATTGGCATCAAAGCATTTATCAAACATGTAGCACAATATTTCTTTGCCTTTTCCATTAGACCATGAGCTCTCTGAGGGCAAAAATGAATTTCATCCTCAAATCCCCACATAAAAGCAAAGTGTATAATGGTGCTGAATAAAGAGTTGTAAAATTCACGAGTCAAGAATTTCAGAGTCACTGGACATGGTGACACCATGTCTATAATCCCAGCACTCTGAGACACTGAGGCAGGAAGATTGCAAGGTTGAGCTCAACTTGGGTAATTTAACAACTCAATGAGAATCTGTCTCAAAATAAACACATATTTTTGCAGGACTGGGAATGTAGCTCAGTGCAAATTCCTTGGGCTTACTGAAAAAGCAAGCAAGCAAACAAACAAACAAACAAAAAAACCAAACAAACCACAATTTCATTGTCTATAGAAAATGGTTCTAGCACATTTTTTAAAGTAATATATTGGCGTGCACTTTTGTGAATATTTTAGAGCCCCAGCATGTTTCTGTCACTTGTTCTGTTGGGCGGTACCACCTTCTGATGGTGAGACGGCTAAAGCACGAAGTTATCTTGAACTGGTACTCAGAGAAATTGTAGAAAAGTGAATTTGAATGTTCCATTAGATTTTCTTTGGCAACTCCACGGATGGGGCTGCTTTGCACTTAGAGTCTAGCATTATTTGAGTTGGTGCTCCTCTATACTTGGTGGAAAGGATGCTCCATTCACACCCACCCCACCCCACCCCAGTAGCTAAGGCCCCTTTTGCCCAGGCCCCTGCTTGACCCACTCTTGGTAATAGTTCTGTGCTCACTGACTAGGATTCCTAAGTGGTGAAATCAAGTGGCAAATATTATCAGGAAACTGGTGAAGGTCACAGAATATGTTCCGTCAGTCGTGATGGTTCAGTGAAAAGCATGGGTTTTGGTGGAATTTCATGCATCCAGAGTTGCTTTTGGGTACAGCGAATGGCTCCCCAGTTTGCATAGGCCCTCGTGCTCCCATTGTCCAGCCTGCCCTGTCCTCGGAAGTTTGCCTTTCTGCAGTTTCTGTATGCGTTAGTGACACTCACCAGGAAGGGGGTCTAGGCAGTGCCCGCTCATGTTTCCATAGATATGAACAAAATCCGGCACACAGACAGAAAATAGGAATTTTTATGGTCTGTTTTCTGACCCACGTCTTTAAGACAAAGCTTTGAGAGAGCAAATGTTACCTCCTTTAAAGATTCAGCCAGGAAGAGAAAATGAATGGTGGGGGATCTGGGCTTCCCCAAGAAGTCTCCAGAAATCTGTTTGCTCCTAGCTGCTTTCCTACTCTGACATCCAGAGTAGGACTTATGAGCAAGTGCCGGACCCCCAAAAATGGAGACAAAACCTTATCTCTTTTTTGTTTTTCTTTGGTGCATCCTGTTGCTTATGTGAACGAATGAAGGGGAGTTTGACCAGAAGAGAACCTGAGGATTCTGGCGTTGTTTGACTCTGTCTATCCCTGCTAAACCCTCTGAGGGGAGAGGACCCAGACAAATCTCTGAGAAGTGGCTCTATTGTGTGCTAGCAAGGGGCTGAGTTATTTTAGTTGTTTCGGTGATTGAATCGAGGTGCCCCATGTGTTAGGGTTGTTTGACAGCTGGTCAGTCTGGAAACCATCAATCGTGTGATGCATTAAGGGACCAGTTAGGTGTTTAGCAGGACCAGGGCACCAGGAGGACCAAGATGATGTCACATTGTGAAAAAGGAATTTGGGTATTGGGAACTGACTGCACAAGACCCAGCGAGGAATGTCATACTGGAATTCTAAAAAAGTGTTTTAAAATGGATTAAAACCAAATGCAATGTTTATTTGCTTAAAATGCAAACTCTCCTCTGTATTAAACAAGAGAGAGACTAGGGGATTTTCCAAACAACTAAGGAAATCATGTATCTCCACACAAGTAAAAGTATTAGAGTTTTTTTAGTTGACTAAAGAGTTTCGTCTCATAGTCTTGCTAAAATATTCTATGTGTTATGATTTATTGCTACAGGGCTGATACCACACATATAAAAGAAACAACTCGGGAAATCAAAGAAATCTATTCTACCTCCCAGCCTCATTTCTCTCCCTCTCTTTTCCTCTTTCTTGCTGTTTTTCTTCCTTCCTTTCTCTCTCTGTCCCTGTCTCTCTTTGTCTGTCTCTCTCTTTCCTTCTTTCATACTAGACCAAACACAAGAGAGCTCTTTCACTGAGCTACGCATCCTCACATCCTCTCATTTATTTATTTTGAGACAGGGTCCTGCTAAGTTGCCCAGGTGGGACTTAACGTGCGATCCTCTTGCTTTGTCCTCCTGAAGTGCTGGGATTACAGCTGTGTGCCACTGTGCATAGCTCTGTTTTCTAAATATTTTAATATTTCAGACAGGAGGTTTTATTTGAGCACATGAGTAGGTGGTGGTTTCATTTAATGAGATGGAAGATCCAGTAGGAAAGGGAAAAGTGCCTGGGGATTTAGCTCAGTGGCATAAACACCTGCCTGGCAAGTGTGTGGTCCTAAGTTTGGTCACCGGTACAGAAGGAAAAAAAAAAAAGGGAAAAGTTGTCATTTGAAAATATGAAGTTTTCGACATCTTTGAGACATCCAAGTTGAAAGATTCTGTTGGACACATGGACCTGGAGCCTCCCTAGATGGGAAGCCAGAGTCTAACTGGCAATTTGAGAATCCTTAGCATGTACAAGGTACTTAAAGCTACAGTCCTCAGTATGAACACCTGGGAAGAGATGTTGCTATCTTACAATAGCAACATTCTCTGCTCCTAGGACTACAAGGACCCAGGATTGAGAAGTACAAATTTAGAACAGTGGGTTTCCCTTTTCTGGTAGAGAGATTGTTTAGACAGGGTTTTGCTATGGAGTCCAGGCTGGTTTTGAGCTTACTGTGTAGGCCAGGCTGGCCTCCAAGTCACGACAATCCTCCTGCCTCAGCCTCTGGAGTGCTGGGTTTAAGGCTTGTGTCATCATACCGAGTTTAGAAGCTTAGGTTGATCCTGGTCTTAACTAATCTCTTCAGAGTCCATTTGTCAGAGTTGGCACACAGTAAAAGCTCTGTGTTCGCTAATGGTAGTTGGGTAGCAAAAGACTGTGGGAAGACAGAGTGGGAAGAGAGCGAGGGAAAACATGAACAGACAGGAAAGTACCAGTTTGTACTACTGAGGTGGCCAAGGGAAGCAATCCCAGCATGCTTCTTGAAACCTTGACCTGAATTTCACTCTGCAGCCCAGAGTGGTGGAGGACGCTGGAGTCACAAAGGGACAAAGGATCGAGTCTTCTGGCACTGAGGTGCTCACTGAGGAACTGGTCTTCGCTCCGCCAGCAGAGTCATGAGAATGCAATAGATGCCATTATCCTCACTTTGAAAAAAAGTTTTAGTTCCTTAGTATTTTGTGCAATTCATATTATTCTAGAATATCTGACACAATAGAGACAAACACAAGTACTGGAGCATAATTTTAGTTATTTCTCCCCACTGTGAAAATATGTTTCAGAAGATTGAAACACCAACATTCATAGATCATATATCATGCAGATATATTCCTTTCTTCATTGAAACACCAACATTCATAGATCATATATCATGCAGATATATTCCTTTCTTCCTTTCTCTCTCTTTCTTTCTTTCTTTCTTTCTTTCTTTCTTTCTTTCTTTCTTTCTTTCTTTCTTTCTTTCCTTTCTGTACTTGGGATTGAACCTAGGGCCTTCACACAGAACTACTTCATCAGCATTCTTTTAAATTTTTCTTGAGACAAGGTCATGCTAAATTGTCCAAAACCATGCTGAAATTTATGATCCTCCTGCCTCAGCCTCCAAGATGATACAGGTATGACACTGCTTCTGGTATGCTTTTTCTTTTAACAAATGACTTGGGAATATTTGGTTATTTACAAAGAATATACAACTGTTATGGTCATTATCAGGATCAAATCCTTAACCACTTATCGGTTCAAACCCCAGCTAGATTCCTTCAGGCACATAGTAGGTGCTCAATATATGCTGATTTGAGTAAATTAGTGAAAGAGTATGTTGGTAAACATAGTTTTGTCTTCACCTAGAAATACTGGAAAGCAGTGATATGAAGGAAGAAGCAGAAAGTGGCACAGATATACATAAAGAATATGTTAAACAAACTGAAAGGTTTAGAAAACAGCATGCACATTGTCTCAGTCCAAGAGAAAACAAAAATTGTATCCTGGTGAATTCTGGAAGGGAGCCCCTAGGATAGCGGAGAAGAATTGGGAAGCTTGGGATTTGCTAGCTCTTTCCCAGCGAGGCAGGGAAGACTTTCTAGAGGAGATCAGAGGTTAGGAGCATCTTGAATAAACATCCAGTTCACATTATTGTAATTTCTGATCTGCTGACTGATTTCCAAGAATTAGGTCAGGTTGTCCTGCCACCACCTGTTTTCCCTGGACACACACATTTTCAGTTTTCTTCTGGGTTCTTTTGTGGGTTAGATGCACGTTTCATTTTTACCCCAATCACACATCTTGGGTTTCTGCTCTTTTTGCACTGTATGCTGTTTTCTGTTCTTACCTTTTGATGACTAGTTCTTTATTGGTGGTTGGTCACTTGGCTCTCATGTGGGCTAAAATGTGGTAATAATACCGGTTGAAATTTACATAGCACCCTATCTCTGAGATCAAAGCACCTTTACAGACAGTATCTTGCTAATCTTCCATACTCCAGTTGTAGAGTAAATAGGAAGCAGCTATTATTATCCCTATTTTACACATGAGGAAGTGGAAACTTATCACGGTTAAATGATTGGCTTTGTTTTGCAATTATGCAGCCAGCTAAGAGCAGAGCCACAAGCGTCCAATCAGAGCGTCCAATCATCATCGAGCTCTGGCGACTTCCCAGGTCAACAGTCTTCTGAGATACAGCTATGTTGAGAGACAGGAACATCAGAGCTTGTTTTCTGCCCCCCCCACCCCCCGCCGCCCCATTCAATATATACTGAATTTTTTTGGAATCTTTGGCCCATTGCCTTAGGTGGTGTTTATTTTTCACTGCAGTTGTTTAGCGAATGAACTTGGACTCAAATGCTGTTGATACTCGAGCTCCAAGTCCAAACTGAGTGCGTGGCTAAGGCTTCTTGTGGGCTTCGTTGATCCCTGAGAAAAAGTAGTCTTTGCTCAGAAAGTGACTCCATGGCGTTGCAGGGATTAGTAGAAGAGCCTAGTGCTTCTTTGGAGCTTTATACTTCTAGGACCTGCAGGAGTACTTTGGGGGCCCATGTCAGTGGATAAATACTCAGGTGAAGGAGGATTTGATATAAACTTGTGGGTTTGAGATTTCTGTTGGCCATGGGCTGTAGCTTATCAAGTCACTAGCTTACTTGTTTATTATGGCTGCTTGATTCAGTTTTTGGAGGAATGTAGGGTCTTCTTTGCCTGGGGACTTTTAAAACAGTGCTCAAAGTCCAGGGAGCTTTATCTTGAGATGTTTTATTCGCCCTTCCAAATTCCCTTATGCAAGGATGAGGCCAAGGTATGTGCAGGGTAAGGTGTGGTCTTCACACAGTTGCCCAGTGAGACTTGAGTTTTTCTTTTCTAAGTTTTGTTGAGCCTTGGGCAATCATAATTTGGGTTTCTCCCAGGCGGATCTGCCTGGGTGTTTTTGCTTGGGTTGTGTAGACCTGAGGAAGCTTCCAGCATGAGCTTGGTTTCTAAGTTAGCAGGCATCATAATGAACTTCCCAAAGGTCTGTAGGGAGACTGTTGTTTTGGGTCACTCTCAGGAAGGGGAGGCAGAATTTCTCTTTCTCTCTGTCTTTTTTTTTTTGAGACAGGGTCTCACCATGCAGTTCAGGCTGGCCTTGAGCTCACTTTGTAGCCCAGGCTGGTCTTGAACTCACAAGATCCTCCTGCCTCAGCCTCCTGAGTGCTGGGATTACAGGCATGAGCCACCAAGCCCCGCAAGGCGGAATTTCTCAAACCTTGCATGGGCTAGTTGGGATAACACATTTATTACAGGTTTGGGATAATGTCAGCTGGATCTCAGATAACTGGGTGAGTTTTTTAGTAACAAAGATCAAAACTGAACTCAAACTGAGGAGAAAGAGAGAGCACCAGGTTGGCTATACAAAGCTATATCAAGCAAATGGGAGATTTTTGCAGCTCTGCCACTGTCCTGGGAAAACTGTTTAGGTTCCGAAGCCTCCATTTCTCTTTTCATCAAGTGGAGAGTCCACACTACAATCCCAGGACTCTGGGAAGCTGAGCCAATAGGATTGTTAGGTTGAGCCTACTGCCTACCCTGGGTAACTTGGTGACTTACTGAGACTCTGCCTTCAAATTAAAAAAAAAAAAAAAAAAAGGATGGGAATGTAGCTTACTGCAAAGATACCTGGATTCAATCCTCAGTCCTGGAAGGGAAAAAAGAAAAAAGAAAAAGGGAAAAAAAGAATCTTATCCTTCTTTCTGGGCAGGAATGTGAAGACTAGACTTTAGTGTATATGCAAGTCTTTTATAAGCTGATGAAACTCTAGGGCAGTCACTGAAAATAAGTGAGGGATAAATTTGTGTGGTTGTTGCAGACTGACCGAGGTAACGTATTACATTAAGTTCCCAGCATATTGCTCTACATAGAGTGATCTGTATTATGCAGCTTCCTCAGTCTCTATTTTTCTCCCTAAGACCCTGAGGTGAACTCTTCTCACCCGCATTTCCTCACCTCTGACCTGTAGTAGAAGCTGGATTCTGCGGGAGACCCCTGTCTTGGCTGTTCTGTCTTCAAACTCATTTCCTTTGGCTGTTCCTGGTGAACTAGGCCTTGGTTGCCTTGGCCAGGTTGTTAAGGGCCTCAGTTCCGTGATCCTGGATCTTCTTGCTGATTTAGGACCTTCAAATGATGTAGGTGAAATAAATGTAACTCCCAACCTGCTGGAAGTCCAGTACTCTGAGTGCACGTTCCCCTAAATTGAAGAATGAATTGTAAGGAACAACAGAGATTAACATTAGGAAAATCTATTGAGAAAAGGAATAGGGAATAGGAACAGCTCCTGAGAGACAGGAAGGAATCCTGACTGGGTCGCCAATGAGCTCACTTCTCAAAGGAAGTTTTATAGAGTAAAATTACAAGGTGGATACAATGTGGGTCAAAATTATAATCAACCAATAAGATTACACATATCATCACTTAAGTAATACTGGTTCAATGGGGAAGCAGATCATGTAGCAAGTATACAATGGATGCCATCATTAACTGTGGCAGATAATCTATAGTCTTATTCTTTTTGTCTTTAGTCTTATTCTTAGTAGTTTTAGTCTTCATTTTAGCAGGTGGGAGAGGATGGCCCACCCCACCCCTAATGAGATAGGGGAATCTGGAAAGGTGGAACCAATAATCTCAAACTTTCATTTACCTCTTAGGGAAGTATGTGAGTCTGGCTATTGTGACTTGAAGCTCTTTCAGATGCACCTCCATCTACAGTTCTGATGTGTTCTTATCTTCTTCACTGACTCCCTGGAGGGCCCAGCCCTGTCCGGCTGCTCAGAATATTTCTACCTCAGTGGTCTGTAACACTGCCCCAGAGTTTCCTCAGCAGATACCGCTGACCCTCCTTTCACTCTGTCTAGCACTCCTGGTGTGGATCACTTGTTCGAAAATCCCCACAACGCAGGAAGGTTTTCAATATTTAGTTCTCCTTTTTTTCCTGCCTAACATGTACTTCTAATTTTATCTTATGAAGTCTGCAATGGCAGGGAGTGTTATTTGTTTAGTTTGGAATACTGTACAGCATCTAGGTCAGTTTCTGCCACATGGTAGGTATGCAAGAGAAATGAATGTGGGATGTGATAGTGCTGACCTGTAATCCCAGCACTTGGGAGGCTGAGGCAGGAAGGTCACTGCTGCTAGTCTGCTAACTCAAGGCCAGCCTATGCTACATAATAAGTTCAAAGCCAGCTTGCACTACATAGTGAGACTCTGTCTTCTCAAAAAACAAAACAAAATAGGGAAATGCATGAAGCAGTGAAACTAACATATATCAACCATCTCTACACTTACAGAGATCACTTTGCAGGTATTCTGCTAAAACAAGGTACGGACTGTATATTTTTCAGTCATGTAGTCAGATGGTAGCTCAGAGAGATTCTAATTGGAAGGAGTTCCTGAAACAGTCATATTCTGATCACCTGTTTTGAATATTGTCCTAATAACTTCTTTCTGGTGATTCATTGTGACTTTGACTCTACAGAGCCAAAAAAGTTAGACTGCTGAGTCTTTTTTTTCTTTTTGAGACAGGCTTTCTCTATGCAGTTCAGGCTGACCATAAACTCACTTTGTAATCCAGGCTGGCCTCGAACTCACCGTGATCCTCCGGCTTCAGCCTCCCTAGTCCTGGGATTACAGGCATGTACCACCAAACTCAGGAGTTGAGTCTTTTAAATTGAAAAAAGAAATGCATTTGGTGACTCAGGTGAGTCAGGCTAGTTGTTTTGTTGGCTGTGGAAGAGGCAAGCAGCTTGACTGGGTTTTCCCTTTTTGGCCGGTGTCCTTTGTCATGGTGCAGAGGGGCCTACGACACACAGAGCAGTGCTGGAAGTAATAGTGCCTGGTGGTCAGAGGACAGGAGGAGTGCGAAGCAGAGGGAGCTGCGTTCTACATCCGCCCTCACAGCCGTGTGGCCTCAGGCAAGTTACGCAAATTTCCCTGCCAGGTATTTCCTGAAATAAAAAAGGGAAGTGGTGGCTGGGATAATAGAGAGAATTCTCAGAATCTGTGCCCCATCGTGGGTATAGGGTGTACCTAATGCTCAGGGATATGGTAAAATACTTTGAAAGGCTGAATACCGTGAGAGAGAACAGCAGCGTCTTTATTACGGTTTCTCCTTGGTTTGCTCTTGTCGCCCCTCTCCATCGTTTTCAGTGAGTTCCAAGACCTGGGATAAGCTAAAGAATTAGACATAAACTTTAGTTGAAAGAAAGTCTATGCAATAGAATCGTATTAAGCTCTTATTTAGGAAACTGAAGAAACATCACTGTATGAAATGTTTTATTTCCTGATAGGCCATTATTATGACAAGCACCCCAAGAAACTGTGCTCGAAAAGAAAAGCCTGATCACCCCTAATGGTAATGCTGACAAGGCTCCATTGTGAATGCTCAGATATTTATTTCACAGATCAGCTTTCATAGATGACGATCATGTAAAATTTCATGATAAGTAGGCAGCTGCAGGAAGAAAGGAAGGTAGAGGAGCAAAAATTAAGATTCAGCAAAACTCAGGTTCTTCGGAGATTTAAGTTTTGTTCTAAGAAAAAGCCCGGTTCCCACCAGCCTTCCTCTTCACTTCCGCAGCTCTTTTTCTCCGGTTCTCTGTCTTCTCTACTTTTTTCCTACTTTCCGCCGTCTTTCCCTTGCCCTTCCCTTGGGGTAACTGGAGAGGGAGGATGTGGTCAGAGTTGATGAGGTGAGAACTATTCCAGTTCCTTTTTTCCTCCACCTCAAACCCTTAGCAGATGTGAGGCTTAATCAGATCATCTCAGCCCAGACCACGAATGGAAACTCCAGAAACCTCAGTCTAGGGACATGATGGCCACAACCACACTCTCAGTGGCAGAATCATTCTAGAAAGCATTCTGACCGTGAACGTCAGTCAAACCGTGAGACACTCGTCTATGGGGTGGTGGTGGAGGGACCACAGGAATCTGCATGTGAGCACTGGTCCCCTGGCTGCAGAAATGAACCATCTGGGTTTGACAGAGGGACGGGATCTTCGGGTTGGCATCTCAGGGCTCAGCTCATTTGCTGCTCTGTGGTCACTTCTGCCTTCCCAACTGAGTGTCACCTTTTGTAGGATGCCATTCTCAGGGAACAGAGCTGCTGGAGAATGGTCCTAAAAAGAGTAGACTTAAGAGCTTGAGTGGTATCTTAGATCCTATGTGCATGAAGAAGATGGCGATACTTACATCCAGATTTCTTATTCATTATATTTCAATTAATGCAGTTGTACCACTATATCCCTTTTCCTTATTAAGCAAAAGATAGGAAGATAACAAAACCACAGGGCTGTGAGATATGCTGGTATAATATATTAAATTCATTTTCACCACCTTCTCTGTGTGTGTGTGTGGGGGTACTGGGGACTGAATCCAGCATCTTAGCAATGAGCTACATCCCCCACTGAGCTCTTATTATTTATTTATTATACAGACAGAGTTTCACCATGTAGGTCAGGTTGGACTAGAACTCTGTAACCCAGGCTGGCCTCGAACTCACAGGGATCTTCTTGCCTCAGCCTCCCGAATGCTTGGATTATGGATATATGCTACCATATTTGGTTTGATCCTACCCTTCTTTAGCTGTAGCTGTGTGCACATGTTAAATGGTATTGTACTACATTTAATTTTTAACCTTTTCAAGTAACTGCATATTATGAGCTTATTAACTATTTTTTTGAGATGTCATTTTTTATTTTATGGAAAAAAGGTAAAACAAAATTTCATAATAACATAATAGGAGAATAACAACAGTTAATACATTGCATATTGTTATCTTTAAAGTAGTTACCCAGAGTGCAAGATATGAGCATCAAAATTTCTCCAATTGATATTAGTGCAAATCTTTCTTTTCTATGAACGAAGAGACACTGATAGTATAACTAACTTGAATTTTTCCTCCCTTTTCCCTTCCTTCCTTTCCCCTTTGCTTTTCCTTTTTACTTTTTAACAATTTCTTCCCATTTCACAATATGCATTGTACATTTTAGACCTTATTTACTCTTTCAGTTTGAGGTGTCATTTACAGTGATAGAACTGTGTTCCATTTAAGCACACTTACAAGCGTTTGACAAGTGGACAAGTGACACACACCATCAGCCAGGCATGGTACGTGGTATTTGTGGATGGAAGATGAGTCTAAAAATGGGTCTCAAGAGTAGAAGAAGTTGGACACTGGATGTTCTCAGTGAGAGGGAAATACAAAGGGAAAATGAAAATTTGAGATCTCGAAATCCAAGAAATTTATTTTCACACTTAAGATGGACTCAAGAAAGTTGACAGTTTACTTCAAATGGGGTAAAAATTTGCATTGGTTTCTGAGACTGTCTTAGGTGCTTTGCCACAAGTACAGTCCTGTAGGGATTAATAAATGTTTTAAAATTCTTTTCAGCACAGGATTGTATTTGGACCTCATCACAGTCTGACGTGCTGCTCACTCATGGTCACAGGGATGCAGACAAGGCAGTGCCACCAGGCCCCATGGCTTCTGGTTCCTGCCAAAGTGTTTTCTTCCTCTAGCACAAGCCCCCAGCTCATTTCCTCCACTGTCTGAGGATGCAGTGTGGGTCTGAATTGCGAGGTCTGGCTCTTCATGGGAAATGATGTGGCATAGTTGAATGAGATCATAGCCTCTTATTTCTAGGAGCTTCTAGCCAGAGCATAGAGATGATGTGACTATGTAGAAAATGACCCGTGAAGATTTCTTAGACAGTGTTTACACTGAGAGGAAATAAACTATGGATAAAATTTCATTATACAACTGTGATGTTTGCTTTCTGGCTAATACTCCCTTGTAGAGATGACTGCAGAATACATCATCCAGTGATCGCCACAACTCCAAGGAGAAGGATTCAGGTCGGACGAATCTTCTAAAGAATGCCCCTTGCTAAACAAGACAGGGTATTTTTCCTTTGCCTCTGTGGAGTCCCACAGGTAAGGACAGGATGTTAAACCCCTGCTGAACACTACCCCCGGCCTTTCTCAGGCTCAGTGTGCCGACTTGCTGTCCTTGGCTCCCAAGCGGTGCAATCTGATAGCGTGGCAGTTTCCTGTTTGAGGGTTAATTATTTCTTTTTATGCCTATATTTAAGATGCTTAAATTTGTGATTCATTCTTTATAATTAGATATAATGCACAGACCATATCCCTGTATGTCACATTAGCGTCTTTTTATTTAAGAGTTGTTATTTTTCCTTTCGGAGCCCTTGCCAGTGGACCAGACGATGGAATAGGAAGCTACACTCAGCAATCTCAGTGCAAACTGAGATTCACAATTGTCCTGAAGGTTAGTTGAGAGAACCCCGGTGAGACCTGTGAGGAGAGCTAATGTTTCCCCAGGGTCTGTCCACACAGGAGCCCCCCAGAATGTGGGCTTTCTAAATGTTTCTTTAGTTCGAGGTCTTTTTTTCATCTTTTTAACTTCTTTGCCCCTTAAGACTGAAAGCAAGAAATGACTTTCGGGGTGGGAGGGTAGTCAGCAGGAGGGTGGAGAGTGGAAACTAAAGTCTCATTCAGCTGAGAGGAGCTTGGGGAAGAGTTTGAAGCTGATTTGAAGTGGCAGCAAAGCATCCTTTTCCTTTCCTCTTCCTCGGCTCTGTTGGAGTGAGTGAAGCTCAGGCAAGTTCTCAGAACTGAGCCCCTTTTGACCTCAGGGGTGCCCATCGGTAACGAATAGGTGCAGACTGGAAGGGAGGAGGGGCGTTTTCTATTCCCACAGCCTTGCCCTGGCAGAGGGAGGCACAGGAGAAGAAAGGGGAAGAAGGCTGGACCAGGAGGAGAAAAAAATGAGGAAGTGAGAAAGGGAGAAGGAAGGAGAAGAGCTAGAGAAAGAGGAGGCGTTCACGTGCCTCAGGTGGGACGACCTGCTTCCTGCGCTGTGCCAGCAGCTCAGGGGCTGTCACTTTAGCACCTAAGACTTCCTCTTTCCCAGAAACACTGAGCTTCTGTTTGGAGGGTAACAATAAGTTAATTGAATCACCTGTGACAGATGGGCTCGCTCTGGCTCTGGGCACTGGACTCTTTCGTTGTACTTGCACGTGAGAAAGTTTGAAATGGCACCTATTTTTTTTTTTTTTAAGAGAACACATAGACACACTCACATGCATGCACACACACGGGTACACACACACACACACACACACACACACACACACACACCCCATTGCTTTTTCATGACTGCTGCTCCTTCCCCTCCTGAGCCTGGTTTCCCCCCACTCAGGCTAAATGGTTTCGGAAGCAGCTGAGTATCTTGGAGTGGGGGAATCTGAGTTGGTAGGCTACTGTGGCAGGGGTAGAGACTCCAGATTGGAAATGCAGAAGGTCTGGTTATCAAAGAGACAAACACGTGTATTCTGCTTTCTCTCTCTCTCTTTTCCCCTTCTCTCTTTTCTGTATATTCTCATGTCTTTCAGTCATATGCACAGAGCTGAAATGTAAATCCACTTTCCTGTTGAGATGTATGTTTTGTGCCTTGTATCACTCATTTTCACAACAGCCACAGCCAGGCAAGTCTTGCTTCTTTGCAGGTGGATACAGAGCAAGGGTTCTCGGTGATGCGCAGCTGGGCCGCGCTACCTCTTCCTTCATTCTGATGCTCTGCTGCAAAGCAGTTCATCCTAGGCTGGGGCTGTGTGCATACCCAGTTGCACAGATTTGACTGAGGTGACTCAACCAGTTTGGTTTACTAGACATGAGCCAAAGGAACAATCCCACAGAGATTAGGACAACCAAATGTGCTGTTAAAAATCAGTGAATGTTTTCATGTCCACCAGCTCCTTTCCTGCCCTTAACCTGAGTCAGAAGACTGGGTCACGCACTCTTCCTTCTCCATGTACCTGTGTGCTCATTTCACCTGCACAAAGGCAGTGAGGCTTCAGTCTGCTGCTGCAGGACCCCAGGAAACTCACAAATGGGGGATAGGATGGGAACTGCCTCCCACTGCAGCCATGGGGTTGTTTTGGAAAGGATGAATTAATATCAGAGAGGTCTTGATGTTACGTGTGACGCTCAGGCCTTGGTTATTTTATGTTCGTGGTGGAGGCCATTAATGTATGGAAGATGAATAGAGCTGTTCCTCCATATTCATGGATTTTGCATCCACAGATTCAACCAACTGTGGATGGAAGAAATGGGGGAAAATATACATATACATATACATATATATATATATATATATATATGCACTGAGCGTGAAGACTTCTTCCTTCTTATTTCCCTAAACAACATGACGTGACAATATTTATCTATGTGAGTGATATCATACACGTGGTATTAGGTTTTATAAGTAACCTAGGGGTGATTTGAAGTATATGGAAGAATATACTTGGGTTATATGCAAATATACTGCACCACTTTGCATACTTGAACCTCAGCAGAGTTCTGCCTCTGCAGGGCTCCTGGAACCTGTCCACCACACATACTGAGTTGCTAAAGGACTGACAACCGCTTCCATTCATATTTCTCCTCCTGTCAAAAGAAGGTCTTGGAAGTTGGAACGGGGTTGAATTAGTGGCTCAGTGGCTAAGGCACATAAGGCGCAGGTGGGAAGCTGGTTGCCAGGTGCAGAATTCTAGGACCCACCCTGTCCTGCCTCTCTGAGTCAGCAGCTCTGGGGTGGGGCTGGAAAGCCTGCATTTTAAGCAAGGATTCTACTCCAGGAGATTCCCATGCAGGTGGACCACAGACCTTATTTTGGAGAAAACTGGAAAGAGGACTCACTCAGAGCCCACACTTCCCTCCTGCTTCCCTTAGAAAATCAGCAAATCTGAAAAGCAATGAGACATACACCGCAGCTGTGAGGGACTGAGGAGAGAGAGGCCAAGAAACACAAAGTCCACCCTCAGTTTTTGGAGAGCTGGCCAAGGGTGGCAGGGCACTGGGTGGTAGGGGGTGACAGAGGTAGGTCACTTCCAAGTGACCTAGAAAGTAGAATGGTGGGAGGCGATGAGGGTGTTTCATTGATCCCAGCCCGCTGAGACCTGGAATCGAATTTAGCACTAAGCTCAGACTTGCTTGATGCCACTCATGTGGTGAAGTAACCACATAATTATTCGGTGACTCATTATATGTCTAGAGAAACTTATCACATCCTAAAGGGAAAATGCCAGAGTCAGATGGGCTTTGAATGCAAGGGACTTTCTGGGTTGGTGGTTTTCTTGTTTCAGGAAGCCCTTGGAGCAACACTGAAGAGGGCAGAGCATGGGACCAGTCCCTTTTGCACAGGAGGCAGGGGAGGCAGAAACTTGGTCCTGTGGGAAACAGCAACTCTGGACTCTTTCCCAGTTTCCCCCAAAGGGGCCACTGGAGCCTGGGTGAAGGGTAGCCCAGGTAACCTAAGGCAGGACAGAGGAGCTGGCTGTGGGGAAGGAGAGAAAGGGGGTTCATGGCAGGTGGGAGGAAAACCAACGCCATGTTCTTCCTTGGAGTCAGGGACAGGTGGGAAGCAGGTCACTGCTGGCAAGAAGGTGTGGGAGGCCCGAGCAGGTCCTGGGAGCACAGTGGGCTGGAAAAGTCCATCCCAGAGTAGAGAGAGAAGGCCCCACTGTCTTTCAGGATGCTCTGAGGTAGAAAAAAGCACTTGGAGAAGAGCCGAGGCCCAGGTCAGGCAGGAGCCAAGAAGGCCCTGCTTTAGACAATGTCCTGAGGGGCAGGGAAGGGGAAGACTGAGAGGGCAAAGCTGGAGCCCTCAAAACAAGCTGCCTTGCTACTCAGGGTGGAATCTGGGGTTTGCCTCCTAGGGCTGGGACTGAGGCAAGGGGAGCTGGTTCCATGTGGGGGACCCAGGTAGGCACTGGGCTGGGCTGACTGCTGCTTCTGAAGAACCAGTGGTTGTAGGGCCAACTGAGAAGGGAATGCAGTGCCTTCTGGGAGCCAGGAGCCAGGATGGTTGAGGAGGCTTCTGATGCCCCCTGAGATGGGCTTATCCCATCTTGGGAGAACAGTGCCTGACATTTGCGCCTTGTCACCCAGTGCTATTCCCAGAGTGTAAGAAAGGGTCCTACCAAGTTTCTGGGTAGGAAAACTCTGACCTCATGGTACCTGGACAAGTCCAGCACCGCCGTGGCATCAGGAGGCATTTTCTTAAAGAAACAGGCACAAAGTAGGTCAGTTTCAGGGGTGGAGTGCCAACAGCTGCCAGTGAGGAGAGTGGGTGTTGTCCCTGCAGATGGCCAAACGGGTTCTGAAAAAAATGCCCCCCCCCCACCCTACTCTGCTTAACTTTCTCCAACCTCCCATCTGAGCTAAGCAAGAGTTCTCATTTCTTTTTATTGAGTTTTATTTTTTAAAAATGACTGAAAAGTAGTTTTTTTCCATGCATTTCTTCCTTTTTTTCAGGCCTCAGATTGCAATCTGAGGCCTCATGTGTGCCCAGCAAGCGCTCTACCATGGAGCTGCCTCCCCAGCCTGACGTATATCTCTTTCCCCAGCTTCTGAGGAGTCATTTGGGCCTTAGCAGCAAGGGTTGCTAAGCCCTGTGGACTCCAGTGTCCCTAAGGCTCTCAGGATAGTGATTTGCAGTCAGTGAAACACACACTCTTCCCATGTAGGAACCTTGACGATCATCCTGGATGAATGGACAGACAGCAGAGCTGAGATGGAGGTTTGCCATGGGCTGGGAACAGGGTCTGTGCTTCTATCTCAACCGACTTTAGAAAAACCACCAGTGGGTGGGGGGGTTTAGCTTAGTGGCACAAGCACCTGCCTGGCAAGTGCTAGGTCATGAGTTTGATCCCTGGTACTAAAAACAAAACAAAAACACCAAGGACATTTGAAACACCTCCAGAGACACACATCCCATCATTTTCTATGATAATAGCCTTTGTCATTACCATTTCTGAGGCTCTGGATTTGTTTGTTAATCATGCTTTTATTTATTTACTTATTATTTACTTATCTATCTTTGCAGACAGCAGGGTGTAGGGGTGTGGGGAAGGGCGCATGTTCAGATCTGACTTTAGGGAGCCTGGACCTTGCTATCGTCCCCATTATGCAGATGGGGCCTGAGTAGCCCGCTGGAAGACAAGGCTACTGGAACCTTCCTGGCCTTTCTGGGTTTGAGTCTGGGGAGAAGCAGAGCTGGTTGTGCATCTCACACATGTACCAACTTTCCAACCATCTCTAAGTGTGCAGAAACGCTTACCAGGCAACATAGCATCTCTTTCGCATCTGAATGCCTATGGTACCTTAATGGTGTCTCTTTGTGATGCTTATAGTATTGAGTTTTGTACTATAGACATTCGTTAACATCACATATTGCCCAGATTGGATTGTAACAGCTATTCAGGGATCTGGTTCACTCACACATTGCACCCAGTGGGTACTGAGAACATGGTGGTTGGGCTTAGAGAGCTCTCCGTGCTGCCGGGAGCCCCCTTTTGCGAACAAACTCACGCCTGTTCACCAATTCACCTGACATCTGTCAGTGATGGATGGACCTCATTCTGTAGGTTGTGATTCTCCAGTGTTTTTATTTAGTTTCTTTCATGTTTCTTTGCATACGAAATGTAATTTGCAAAATTGTAAATGAAAGGTAACATTTCTCTCTCTCCCTCTCCTTCTCCAGTACTGGGATGAAACCCAGGGCCTTCGTACAACGTTTTCTCTTGTGACTGTGTTGAGAGGTGGTATAAAAAGCCTCACTCACAGGTGGTCTTTCTGATCGCCAGTGTCCAGATGTGTATCGTGATGCTGGTCTTCCGGGACACAGGCACTGACTTGCATCGAGCTTGTGCCCCTCCCCAGTGCCCACAGAAGGCCCATGGGCAGCAAGGCCGAGGGGACATGAAGACAGGCAGCCTCACTTGGCTGAATGCATCGCACCTTGGGCTCACGTTCCCATGGGACATGCTGCCCTGATTTCTTTCAAAGCCTGGATGCAGAGTCTTTGCCCATTGGCACGATAGATTTCAAATCTTTCTGGGCTCTGTGGGAACTGTGATCTGTTAGCATCTCTTTTTCATCCTTGTCCATCTGATTTTTGATTGTAAGCCATGAAACTGGCCAGGGATCTTTTAATGTTTCCTTTCAAGAAGAGGAATTAGAATTTTGCCAGTGGAAGCAGACACTTCGTGTTTGCCAGCAGGCTCTGATTGGACACAGAACTGACAATGATTCCCTGCTCCAGACCTACTCACATGCATGACTAAGTGACCACCTCTGCACTTCATGTCGCAATGGTGCCCATCAGCGTGGGAGCCTCAAGTTGGGAAGTCAACACCCCAGCAAGCTGGTCCGAGGAGATCATGTAAAGTCAATGTCAGGCATATGAGGGGCTCAAAGACAACAAAGCATTCAGTTTAGCTTCCAGGACTGCAGGAGCTTTTGGCTCCTGGAAGCTGAGCTGTTGCTTTGGAAATGCTAGCTGTCCATTTGCTGGCTACATCCGGCTCCACTGAACCTCCAGCTGTCCCCTCAGCACCATGGCCTTCAGTAGTTCATCGGTTTGCTTGTTTGCTTTCGTTAAGAGAGGGAAATTGGCAGAAAGTAAAAAACAAGAAGAAAAATGCCTTTTCAATTCCCGTTATGAAAGTGAATGATTTGGGAATGCAATGATGTGGAGGAACTACCAAACGCGCTAAGGCCTAAAAGTGACAGAGATGGCTGGCTTGTTAAGTCCACCATTATTCTGCTACAGGGAGAAGGATGAAGGGTGTCCTTGCATGGGGTAAGGGACACTGAGCCGTGATGCGAGGCTGCACGGAAACAGCGCAGCAAATCACCACCTCCCCAAGCTGTTTGTGTGAGGGCTGTTCTTCTGCTGGGATCCAGCTCTGTATTTCTGAAATTCCTCTTCATTCATGGGTAGGAGCTCAGTTAATCCTGTCTCATTAAAACCCAGGATGAACAAAGCAACCCAGTCCTTCTTGTGACAGAGCATTAGTCCTTACTATTATTATGATTAATTCTTTTCAGGCAGCATCACACTGATTCTTGATAAAATGCCACTGTGCCTTGTGGTTTGGTTTTATAGTCCATAGGTTTACACCTCACAGCCCTGTGACACTCTGGTGGGTAAGATGCGTGGGTGAAGATCAGAAGCAGAAGCTCTTCTTGCTTATTGACTGAACTGAAAATGTCTGAGAAGTTTGATTCTCTAATACAAGATGATAGTCAGGCCTGGTAATGCACATCTGTAATCCTAACACTCAGGAGACCAAGGCAGGAGATTATCATGAATTTGAGGCCAGGCTGAGCTACAAAGTGAGTTCAAGGCCAGCCTGAACTGTATAGTGAAACTGTGTCTCAAACAAAACAAAACCCAAGACTATAGAGTCACTCTGTTCCAAGTGCCCTCCTTGTAAAAGAGAACATTCTCTCTAGCAGTATTAAAAAAAGAAGACAATGTCAGCATGATATTCAATGCTGAGCTCTCTTCTCAGTACTTTAGATGGATTTGCTCCCAAGCACCTCCAATCCTTTCTTCTCCCTACAAGAAATTTGTTTAAAAATCAACAAATATTTGTCAGAGTTCAGCCTGTGTGTAGTCTTGTGCTACGTAAATGCACAGTGGGAAGTATGAAGGTTAGAACAAGTCTGAGCCGTCCAGCCGCCTCTGGGGAAGTGAGGTCCTCTTATAGGAAGAGCAGACAGTGAAAGAGAGGACAGCAACCACTAAACACACCAGGGACCAAATGAATGGCAACCTAATGAATCGGACTGTCATCACGGTTCAGAGAAGGGTCTACATCACTGTGTGATCAACTGTCCCAGGGACTGTGGCTGAGCAGGAAAGAAGTTCATCACATATTTCAGGAGGGCAGGACGTACAATCTCTTCTGTTTTCCTTCTCTTCTCTTCCTTTTCTGGAGTTTACAGAGTAACTTTGGCTGTAGCCAGTCATGTAAGATAGTGTATGCTGGAAAATGGAATTATTTCCCCTGACTGTTCTTGAGTAAATGGTACCATAGGTAAAAAATAGACATTTTTCTAGCAGTTGCTAAGGACAGGTGTGAAACTGCACATAGGAAGATCAGCACTGGAGTCAGAAAGATCACACACAGATCAAGCACAGAGTCCACAGCCTTCCACTTCTGTCTCTGCTGCTCGCTGGGGTTTAACTTTAACCTCTAGAAGTCATCTTTGAAGGACAACAATGACCATGATGGCTGCAAAGACAAAAAGGTAAATAGAACAGTATCTTGCCAGCTGTTTTAGGGGTCAGAAGTACTCTGATCCTTATTCTTGAAGAACTTCTCAGTTCTTCCCTCTTGGGCTGAAACCTCAAACCCTTCTTTTTCCGCTTCCTCTTCTTCCTGTTCCTCTTCTCGGTTGCCTCCTTCTCCTCTTCTTCACTCTCCTTCCTAGTTCTTGTGGTGTTGGGGATCCCAGCGATTCTTTGCCAGTCACCTAGAAAAGGCCCTATTTTAGGATGAGGCAGTGTGGGTTTGCATTCTGGCTCTGCCACTCAGTGACCCTGTGGACCTGAGTGAGTCACTGACACACTGGACCCCTCAGCGTTTCCATCTGGAGGTGGTAGAAAATGCATCTACTTCTTAGGTTTGCTGGAAGATCAAAAGGATTTGAAAGTTAGGAAATGCTTGATAGAGCCCTAGTGTATTAGGGACCTAGCAGGTGGTACTTAAGTCTCTGGTTCCTGGTTTAGACAGCATTTAAGGGATTCACAAGGTTGCCTGCTGTCGTGAAGAATGCAGGGACATCTCCCACCTGCAAGGCTGGAGCAGGAGCATCCTCAGTTAGAGGCCTGAGGATCGTCAGTCCCCTCTGCTTCAGACACCCTCCTTATTGTTGTTGGCTGTTGGTCGTACTCTGGTTTCCGTTGACTTCGGAGGCTTGGTTCAGCCCCTTTACCAGCTGATATGGACAGCTGGCCAAGGGGAGACAGCAAGACCTGACAGAGCAAAGAGTCCACGGTGAGAATCCTTGGAGATACTGGAGTTGGGGAGTTACGCCTTGTTCCATGCCTTCCCACACTTGCCATTCTTTGGGAGAATTTTGCCTGGCACCCCAAGGGAAGAATGGGGAATGAAGCCTTGCTGCTAAGAGTTCAGGAGAGAAGCCAGGCAGTTGGCACACACCTGTAATCCCAGCACTCTGGGAGGATGAGGCAGGAAAATCACAAGTTCATGCCTTGCTTGGGCAAACTTAGTGATTTAGTGAGACCCTGTCTTGAGGTAAAAAATAGAAAAAAAAAAAAAAAAAGAAAAGAAGGTGTGATGGTGCTGGTTTCAATCCCCGGTGTGAGGCGAGAGAGCAGGGAGGCAGAGGAGCCAGAACCTCTGACTCCATCCTAGCAGTTGTGCTCTCTTGAGCCAGTGAGTCACCCCTTTGGATTTGGTTTTCTCATCTCTAAAATGAAGAACAAAATGTTGCGTACTCTATAGGGCTGCAATGAATTCAAGGACTTAACCTAAACTGTTTCCAGCACAAAGCCAACACTCGAGAAAGGCTAACTCTTTTAGTCAATGATAACAACCCAGGTAACGGATTGAGCAGAACCACGACCTGAGCTCCTAGCAAAAGGCTTTTCTTTCCTGCCCCGTGGCTCTTGGTTATTGCAAACTTCAATAAAGATGCAAGGCTCACCCTCATCCTAGACTTCTCCACATTGTGACAGCTTCCTGCCGTTGACACGTCCCTGCTGACATTAGTAGGTGGAGGAAAAATGTTGTGGTCTGGTCTACGCAGCAGAGATATTTTGTGGGCGGCCCCTTTGATTAGCTTTATTATTGTGTCTAATGCAGTGCACATGGCGACCAGACATGTTTGGGAAGAGGCCACATTGCTTTTAAAGACAGATGATCTAAAACGAGCATTCGTTCCACTGTGGATTTGAGGAATTCCAGCTATCGTTCCTGAGAACTACCACCAGCTACTCGGTGGTATTTTCCCCATGACCACCAATAGTCTTTCTATTCTTCCTTCGGCCTCTTTACCCTGCCCCAGATTGCTAAGTGATATCGAAAGAAAACAACGTCTGAGTTGCGACAGGTTAGGTTTTTATTTTTATCAAAGTCTCATATGTACTTAGTTTAGAGAGTCAGATTATGTAGTTTATCATCAAGAACGACAGGCCCTGGCCCCGCACCCTCCTACACTTTCCTAAGCCCCAGAGAAATTGCTTTCGACTCTTGTCACTGTTACTTTTGATATTAACTTCCATTGCCTCTCGATAACATATTTTTAGTGCTACGTCTTTAATTTCACCATTAGGCATTTTTAATTTTCTTTCCGATCTCAGAGATGAGACTTTCTCTTTCATCAAAACTTTACCTTCTCCTGCCTCTGATTACCAGCCTCAACACACACACCCTGCCCACACTCTCCCAGTACAGCTAGCTGGGTAGTAAATGTGTGCTGTTATTTTGACTATGTAAATGTTAACTACAACCAAGACACTTACACTGTGATTACGCTGTTTTTCTACAAAACTTTTTATTTTATGGAGTTTTATCATTTATTCATCTACTTAACCATACTGGGGATTTAACTTGGGTCTTTTGCACTGAGCTACATTCATAGCTCTTACTTAAATTTTGTATTTATTTATTTATTTATTTTTGTCTTTTTGAGACAGGGTCCTGCTGTGCAGTTCAGGCTGGCTCCAGCTCACTTTGTAGCCCAAGTTGCTCTTGAACTTGCAGTGATCCTCCTGCCTCAGCCTCCTTACTCCTGAGATTACAGGTGTGTGCCACCACATCTGGCTTTATTTTCTATTTTGAGACAGGTTCTCACTAAGTTGCTCAGGCTGGGCTCAAACTTGCAATCCTCCTCCCTTAGCCTCCCAGAGTGCTGAGGTTACAGGTTCGCACCACAATGACTAGCTTTGTTTTTAATTTTTAAAATTATCATCAATCCTTAAACTTCTTCCCCCTGGTTTCACTTCTCCTTGGAGTTATCAGGTGTGCTATGGATTTGTGTTTTTTTGTTAAGCCCTCTGCCTCTGATTGGTCCTCTGGTGATACTTTCTAACCCTGAAAATTGTCCTCCTGTCACCTCTGGGATTCCTGTTGTCCCTTTATGGTGCCGGAGCCGCGTCTCCAGGTTTCCAAGTCGTCTGATCTTGCTCTGCCTCTCCTTTCTCGTAGTCTTTCCTCTTTTGGTAGCTTTCCAGCTGCGCACGAGAGGTGGGCGTTCTGAGCCTGCGCGCGTCTCAATTGTTTAGTACACGGAAAGACAACTGTTAGGCTTGGGATAAAATTCTCAGTAGTAAATAATTTTTTCCTAAAAATTTTCAAGCCATGACTTCATTGTCTTATAATGTTCAAAGAGGACACTGAAATGCCTCAGACCGTTTTGATTCTGAGCCTTTAATAGATGGCTTTCTTTTCCTATCTCTCGATACTTTAGAATCTTTTCTTTGCCTCTAAATCTTGGTGTGCATCTCTTTTTGTCTACTCCCGGACTCTTAATCTGGAAATCTAAGTCTTTAAATTTCTAGGAAATTTTCTTGAATAGTTTATTTGATAATTTTACCTTATCTTCTTTTTTTGCTTTCTTTTTGAAAATTTATTTTTCATCTTTTTGCATTACTTTCTAAGACATTTTTTCATCTTAACCCTTCTATTAAAGATATTTTAAATTTTCTGATATCATACTTTAAATTTTCAGTTCTCCCTTTGCCCCTCCCTCCTTTTTTCCTTCTCTCTCTCCCTTCCTTCCAGAGTTCATTTTTTTCTTTTTGAAGTTTTTTTTTTTTTTTTTTTGTTTTGTGTTTTTTTTTTTTTTTTTTTTTTTTTTTTTTTTTTTTTTTTTTTTTTTTTTTTTTTTTTGGAGTGGGAATTTTTCTTCTTCTGTACAATTTCTCTTTCCTTTTTCCATTTTTTTTTTTTTGCTCCCCACTCCTTAAGACTTTCTTTCAATTTCTGTTGGTCCATTAAGTGTGGAAAATGTAAAAAATAGCTAATTGGATTCTTGGTGTCCATGGAGACTGGGTGAGGACTGTTGCAACCTCTGCTGCGTAAACTGCCTAGACTTTATATTGTTCAGAGAACTCTTGTATCCATTTAGTATATGTGCTACCAAAGCCATCGATTTATGTTGATTTCTAAGGTTTTTTGTTTGTTTGTTTGTTTGTTTGCTAAGTGATAAATACTCCCCCCCCCACCCACTGGGGATCGAACTCACTACCTTGCCTTTGCTAGGTAGGCACTTATGCCACTGAGCTAAATCCCTGGCTTGTTTGTTTGTTTGTTGTTTCATTTTTGAGTCAGTTTACCTTAAAGAGCAGCCTGGTCTCTGTTTCTGATGGGATGCCATGGATTCCAGTGGTGTGTTTACTGAAGGGGAGGAGAAGTCTATGCATCTCCCTTTGCAGGATGTAAGTTTTAATTTTAATCCACTGATTTTTATTTGGCCCCCTCACTTCCAACTGAGGATGGGGCACCCCAATATGGCATGCTTCTCTTTTCTACAGAGAAAGATTTTAAGAATTCTGTGAGGTGGAGAGGAGTAGTCAAGGCCAAAGAGTGTTTCTTTTTCCTTTTTAGTGATTTGCAGTAAGACTTCCCATTTGCACTGCGTGTGGCAGTGCCTGCCTGTAATCCCAGTGCTGTAGTCCCAGACTGAGACAGGAGGGTCTCTGTCAGTGTGAGGCCAGCCTGGGCTACATATGGAATGTAGGGCTACCTTGGACTGCAGAGTGAGAACTTGTCTTTAAAAAAGAAGAAAAAAGAAAAACATGACTTCCCAGTTAGAGCTCCACCTTTGCCCCACTGTCAGTGATACCAAAGGTAGTGTCTGAGCCTTTGGGGAAACTTCAGTGTTAAGAATTTGATTATTTTATAGATTTCTTCACTGTGGTTTAGGACTGAAGTTACTGCATTTTACAACATAGTGATACTGATTATAATTCAGTTTACTTGTAACTACTTATTCCATATCTTTTTTCTTTTAATTTACAGTTTACTAGGGTTTTTTTTTTTTTTTTTGGACAAAGTTTCCATCATAGCTTGGGCTGGTCTTGAACTCACTATGTAGCCCAGGCTGACTTCAAACTTGCAGTGATCCTCCAGCCTCTTGAGTGCTGGGATTATAGGTGTGCATGACTATTTTATATCTTCTCTCACTGTCTTCTCTTAGTGGATTTATTTATTAAAAATAAATCTCTATTCTATTTTTTTGGGATTTCAAAAGAGTACAGACAATTACATAATCTTTAGCTGGGTAACATGACTGAGGTTTTGTTCTTGGGAAACAAAACCTGGAGACTTGACACAAGAGTAATGATTATTATTATCATCAGTTTTTTGGAAATGGTCTATGCAGCCCCGGCCGACCTCGAACTCATAGAGATCCTCTTGCCTTAGACTCTGAGTGATGGGATTACAGATGTCTCCTTAGGGGGCTCTGTACATGCTTATTTTAGGTATACTGTCATTGGCCATGAGAGTTTTATGAATCTCTTTTTGGAAATACCTTCAGATTCCATGCTGTACTCTTCTGCATTTATGAAAGTTGAGAGAAATGTTTTATTTTGAAATACTTGACATTTTAGAAGGACCAAAATGCTACACATGGGTACTAGGTTTGTGAAAAACAAAGGCAGATGACAAGTCTTGGCTTTCATTAGACACAAAAACAAACAACCTTGATGTGATTATGGCCAGGATAAAGGAACCAGGTGCTAATCTGTTACTTGGGACTGAAAGTGGTATTTGTTTGTTTGTGTGTGTGTTTGTTTTGGTTTTTGTGAGGACTGAATCCAGGCAGGGCCTCCTTCATACTGAGCCACATTCCCAGCCTTTTTTAAATTTAATATTGGGATAGGGTGTCATTAAACTGCCCCAGCTGGGCTCAGCGTTACCTCCCAAGGTACTGGGATTACAGGTGTGTGCCACCACACCTGGCTGGAGACTGATACTTTGGCTGGCAGCGAGCTGAGCAAGGGTATCATGGTTGAAATAATTCATAGCCTCCTCATAGCAGCATCGACTTGTGTTCACAAGCAAGCACAGGTTTCTCTCTTCTTCCAGTGTGAGTTCATATTTTAGTAGTCACATCTGAATATTACTCAGTTAGATTACATTTCTCCAGTTAGAATGCCATTGGCTATGTTTAAAATTTAAACTGAGACTCTTAATTGGAGATGAAATATTTCCTTTTAAAACCTGAACCAACAGCTGACCATTATTTTTTATATTTTTGGCTACTTAGAGCCCACACATAGCCCCACTTTATCTTCTTCAGAATAACTTTCTGCTTGCTTGATTGATTATGACAGGGTCTCTCCATGTAGTCCAGGTTGGCCTTGAACTTGGCAGGCCAAGCTAGCCCCGGCTTCTACATCCTCCTGCCTCATCCTCCTGAGTCCTGGGATTATAGGTGTGTATGACTGCTTGGCTGAGAGTAACTTTTAAAAGGAGATCTAACACTGATGAGTGGGTGTGGTGGTGCCCACCTGTAATCCCAGCACAGTGGGAGGTTAAAACAGAAGGATCACAAATTTGAGCCCAGCTGGCAATTTAGCACCTTAGCAAGACTCCATCCCAAAACAAAACCTGATAAAGGGCTGGGGATGTATCTCCTTATGAAAGCCCAGGTAGGTTAGGTCCTCTCTAGTGTGGGTGTACACACACACACGCACACACACACACACATACACAGACACGCGCGCGCACACACACACACACACACACAAAGTTGATGAGTGACTGAACTGGTTCTGGGTTACCTGCCATAACTGTATATGGTGACAGTTCTGGAGTCACCCTTGAGCATAAGCAGTTATTAGATAACCAATCTCTTCAAGATGACAGGTGTCTGAGAGAGGAACAAGCACTGCACAGCTGATGGGTGGACCCTCTTCCCTTTGCCCTTTCTTTGCCGAATCTGTCAATGCAAGCCTCTGCTAATTCAGTAAGCAGATGGAGATGGCACCTAATGGCTTTTCTTTATAATACCCACATTGCCCAAGTCTCCGGCATTTCTTGAAGATCACTTTCAGTTTGGAATCTTAGAGCTGGAAGAGACTGCAGATGGTTTAGCTCCCATTTGCTAACAAAGACAGAGTAGTCAAAACTGGGAACTGCCAGGTTGAGGGTCACACAGACAATAATGAGCAAAAAACATTGAGTCTACATGCAAGAAGAGGGACAGATTTTCCTATTTTAAGGATAGTTTGGCTGAGAGTTGGTTGTTCAAAAGCTTTATTAGGAAAGTGCATATACTGTATGTTTCTTATTTTTTCCCCTTTTCTGTGGCTATGGAGGTGGAGGACTATATTTTTTTTTGTAATTTAAAAGAACACTGTTGTAAAAAGGGATGCAAAATGATATAGAAACATCAAACTTAATTTTGTAACAAAATTATAAAGAATTGTATAGAAACAATGATGAGGGAGAAAGAAAAGAAGGAAAATGGGGAAGTTTTAGCTTAAATTTGTAGTATCACAGTGTTAGTCAGCTTTCTGTTACTGATTGATTGTTTCTGTTTCAAAATACCTGGGACAATAAAAAGAGGAAAGGAGCCAGACGTGGTGGTGCACTCCTGTAATCCCAGCACTCGGGAGGCTGAGGCAGGAGGATCATTGCAAGTTCGAGAGCAGCCTGGACTACAAAGTGAGCTCAAGGCCAGCCTGAACTGCATAGCGAGACTGTGTCTCAAAAAGACCAAAAAAAAAAGGAGATATGGTGGTGGTGGTTCATGTTTATATTCCCAGCACTGGGAAACTGAGGCAGGAGGATCAGAAATTCAAGCCAAGCCTGGACAATTTACTGACCTAGTGAAACCCTGTCTCAAAATAAAGCAAAACTGAAAAAGGTCTGGGAATGTGGCCACACACACACACACACACACACACAGAAAGCTTTGGCTCACACATTTGGAGGTTTCTATTCTTAGTCAATAAGGAAGCACTTGGTGGAGAAGGCTGCTTTCCTCCTGACCATAAATGAAAAAAGAGACCTAAGTGCCAGGATCCTCTTCCACACTTGCTCCCAGAGGCCTACAATCTCCCATTAGGTCCCACCCACTGCAGGGTCACCACCTGCCAATAGCACCACGGTCCGGGGTCTTTCAGGATCATTTCAGATCCAAACTGCAGCAGCCTGTAAGACATACCTGTTTGGAAAGTGGTGGATGAGCTCTGAGGGCTGCAACTGTGTGTCATGCCATGCACAGCAGTTGCCCAGACTGGGTGAGCAGAGAGAAGAGCCTCGATTGCAAAATTGCATCTTTCAGGTGAAAGCCACTCTGCTTCCTCCTGGCGAGCTGGGTGTTGTAGCATGTCCTCTGCTGTGGGGAGGGAGAGGACCTTTCTACTGGCTTCTCTGCAGCAGAGAGGAGCTGGAGAGGGCAGCTTTCCTGCCTCCAATCAGCAGTGCACTGGAGAACAAAGCCAAACACCAGGATCGGGTCCTTGGTGATCTTGGGTCTATGCAGAGTCCCAGGCCTCAACCTACTGAAGAGGCTCACACAGCTGGTTGACCAAAAGACCTGCAGGACTGGGGAAGAGAAGTTCTGCCACGTGGGACTGCACAGTTCACCACTCTGGTTGGAGCCTGTGAGGCCCAGCTCAGCCTCACTATTTCTGCTGTCCTGGTTGCATGGCTTTAATCTTCATAAAATAGGAAAAAAGAAGCTCAATAAAATGCACTTGGTTCTGTGTCTCTGCATGAGCTGTTTTTTTTTTTTTTAAAGCAAATTAGCACAAGGGAAGCTTTTGCAAATGAGAGATTAAATTTCCTTGTTTTTGTTGGAAATCTCCCTTGTGCTAACATTCTTTCCGTGTTGAGCTGGCTTTCAGTTCATTTTTTACTTTTATTTCTTTTGTTCTTGCTATTAGCCTTCAGAGTGACCAGCTCACTGGGAGGAGGGAGCTAGAAACTCTAGTCCAGGTTTGGGGTGGGGTTCCTGTGGGTGGGCATGGGGTGGAGTCCATGGTGGAAGTGCCAGTTTAAATCCAGCATGCCCCAGATCCATTTAAAGTTCAAACAAACACAGGTAGCTTTAAAAAAAAAAAAAAAAAAAAAAAAGCAAAAACATGTAGTATAAGTCTGTCCCAAGTATTGCATGGATATACTTGTAATAAAACAAACAACTGAACAAAACTCCAGTTTATCTGAAATCCAAATTGAGCTAAGAGTGCTGTCATCTTTTCTTTGGCAGTATTGGGGATGGAACCCAGGCCTATATCTCCAGCCCTTTATACTTAGATAAAAGCTTCTGTTAAAATAATCACTAAGTAGATATATGCCTGTAATCCTTGCATTCTAGGAAGCTGAGGCAGGAGGACTGCTAGTTTGAGCTTAGCCTGGGCAGTTTAGCAGCTTAGCAGGATCTGTCTCAAAAAAAAAAAAAAAATTAAGGGTGAGAGATGGAGCTCAGGCCAAGGTTCTGAGTTCAGTCCCCTCTATGGGGGCCAAAGTCTGGGTAACTGCAGACTTTTCTACTGTGATGTGAGAAAGAAGAACATCTGGGCCTGAGACATTCCCAGGTGTGCAGGAAATGGGCTTTTTCCGATGGCCTCTGCCTTGCTTCCTGGGACAGATGAGATTTTAACTCGTGGCTGAAACTTGATTTCCTAGAGGACAGGGACCAGGCTGAGGGAAGTGAGGCACTGCCCTGGGTCAATGCCCCATACCCCACGCAGTGTCTGAACAATATTTTAACAAAATATTTTAATACAGTTGCTGCATCAGATGAAGAGATTATTTGTGGCCCTAAAGGAGACTGCCACACTGTCTTCCCATCTGCAGTTTCATTTCATATGCGTTCCTGTTTCTCCACATCCTTGGAAACCTGGGCCCACACTAGCATTCTGGTTTTGGGGTTCTGTATTGTGTAAGGACATCCCATTGTTATTTTAATTCGCACAGTTTGAAACATCTTTCCCGTGCTTATGGGTGCATTTATGTATGTTCTTTGGTAAGGTGTCTGCTCTTTTTGATCATTTTAAAATTGGACTATTTGTTTTCTCTTGAAGAGCTAATTTTGATTACAGTGTGCCCAGCTGTAAAGGGAAATGTGTTTCAATGTCAGTGACTCAAAGGAGATACTGTCCAGCAGTCACCCTGGGAAAGGTGACACTGTCCATCCCTGGACTGTAGTGGAAGCAGCACTGTTGCTGATGTAGGTAGTAGCGTCTGTCACTGATGGAGGCGAAGTAACACTTTCTGGCATGGATTTGCTCAAAATGACTTCCTGTAAAACATTATTCCTGAGATGCGAATGGTGAATTGTGGCTTTTTCTACTGTGCCCTCAATGTGACCATTTGAGAGAGTGGAACTCCACAGGCTGTGTACACTTTTGTAGCAGGTGGCATCTATTTTAGTGCTTTTGTTAGTTCTGTGTTTTCAGTGTTGAAAACTTCCTTGTCTTCCTCTAGAACTACCAGCCGCAAGAAGGGACATGTATGGCTGTCTCAGTTCTTCACTATCTTGCTTTGTCAGAATCTCTAGGGCAAGGAAATGTA
Source organism: Hydrochoerus hydrochaeris (assembly GCA_004027455.1). NCBI lineage: Eukaryota > Metazoa > Chordata > Mammalia > Rodentia > Hydrochaeridae > Hydrochoerus > Hydrochoerus hydrochaeris. The sequence continues at coordinate 32,125 of PVLA01002201.1, read as the reverse complement.
TGTGAAATTAACATAAAGTTGGAAGATGGCACAAGAAAGTCAAAAACTATCTTCACCTTCCAGTGTTCCTTTATTTGTTGGTTATGTCACTGAGGGTGGATGGAAGATACAGGAAGCCTCCTGGTTTAGCTGCTCACTTCTCAATCACACTTCCGGCTCTCATTTTCTGTGGGGTTTACTTTTGTACTCTCAACTTCTATCCCTTCTGCATCTTCCAGTCAATTCTGCTATCTCTGGCTGACTCTAGGTTACATCACAGGCTCCCAAGAGTGCTTTGAAAATGAACTCATGCCTAATAATTTCATAGAGAAAGAGGAAAGGTCCTGGGCATTGTCTGAATATTGTTCATGACACTGTCCTTTACTTCTCTCTCTTTTTTGCCTCTGTCCTTGTTCCTCATTAATCAAGATCCCTTTAACCTGTGCCTTGGAACTTTCTGTATCATCTAAAATTCCTTGCCAGGGACAAGCCATGGGTGAATTGTCAATTTGTTCGTTTTAGCAGAGCTTTATCACAGCTGTATTACATTAGTCAGAGAGGGCTCTTGGATCAGAAAATGAGTTGATAAAAACTTTCTGAGGTTCACTTTGCAAATAGGTATTATCTGTCTATCTATCCGCTTGTTTATTTATTTTTTCAGTGCTAGAGGTGGAACCCTCCATCTGGTACATTCTAGGACTGAGGTACACTCCTAGCCCTAAAGTAGGTTTTCCAGAGTTGCATAAGAATTTCTCACCTCTCGTAGGCCTGTAATCTAAGCCACTGGGAAGGCAAAGACAGGAGGAGTCACGTATAACACATGAACTTGTGTCCTCCTGCCTTTCAACATTGGAGAAATTTAGTATGATCATGTCTTGAATTTTAGGGGCTGGGGATATATTTCAATGGTACAACACTTGCTGACCATGTACAAGGCCTTGGGTTCATTCTACAGCACTGTGAAAAAAGAAGAAAGAAAGAAAGAAAGAAAGAAAGAAAGAAAGAAAGAAAGAAAGAAAGAAAGAGAAGTTATTTTCCTCAGCGGTAAGGAGAGGTACCTTAGACGCCTGCTTCTAGCCTGCAAGCCTCTTGGAGGGATGGATTTGGTGGTTCCAACTCGGTGAGCAGTGCAGAAGCCTTTCCCATGTCAAGGTTGTTGCTGGGTGGTCGACTGGAGGCGAATCAGCACCGTAGGAGAGTAGGCCCTGTTAATTAAGATCAGAAAGTGGATGCTGATATATAAGGGGCTCTACAAATATTTGCTGAATGAATGAGGTGGCTTTGTCATGAAGCAAACCCTGTCACTTCTTGCATAAGTATGTGCTTCCCTAGCCCAGGGTACGGGGCTTTTCAAGTCCTTGAGGCTGCCAGTCTCTCTGCCAGTAGTACGATTTTATTCTGCACAAACTGTGTGATAAAATGCCCAGAGACAGTCAGGTTTTTTCAGCTTTTTCTTGCTTGTTTTGGTTTTTTGAGACAAGGTCTTGATTTGTAGTGCATGCTAGGCCTAAACTCACTATATAGCCCAGGCTGGCCTTGAACTCATGGTGATCCTCTTCAGCCTCCCAAACGCTGAGATTATAAACATGGACCATCATGACCAGTTTAGATTTATTTATTTATTTTGCATTGTGGACTAGAAATTATGCAATTCATTTATAAAAGGTAAAGTGATTATGTTTGATGTAAATGTAAAATTTGGTAACTTCCCTTCTGGGTACAGTTATTCTAGCCTATACTCTCAAGACTGATCAAGACTGATCTCAAGGTGATCATGAGCTGGCTCAGAAGATTGTCTATGCCACCAGCCCATTGCGTTCAATCAGAGTGGCCCAGCACCAACGCCACAACTCAGACATCCTTGGCATTTGAGCTCTTTCATGCTGTCTTACTGAGTCAGGAGCACTCTTTTTCCTAGCCCCGTGGCTATTGGGTAGCCTTTCATTTTTGCTCTGCCTTATCAACTTCAGAACAGCATACATAAACCAAAAATTATGCAGATCATCAGTTAATAATAATAATAATGATAGTAAGGGGTGGAGGTGTGCCTTAGTGGAATAGCATGAGCTTAGCATACATGAGGCCCTAGATTCAATCCTCAGCACCCCTCTCCTTCAGAATAATAACATCATATAATGTCTATTATTCTATGCATCCTTACATATTTGGGATAGAATTGGAAAAGGACAGAAAACTAATTAGGTCCTGCACCAAAGGTAAGAACAGGAGGATTCATTTCCACGACTGGAAGAATGTGGCTTGCTCCTGTCAGCTTTTGCCTGGAGCCTCGCCAGCTCTTGATCAGTTCATGTGCGCCTTCTCTCCTCCCTAATCTCCCAAGGCTGCTGCTTCATGCTCTGGACAAAAAAGGGGCAAGCATCAGGGTGAATGTCAGAGACAGCCAGAAAGGAGTGGGGGTGTGCTTTCAAGTCAAGGGAAGGCGTCCTGGGACCATTGAAAGATTATTTCACACCATGTTTAACCACCAAAAGAACCTACCCATGCTGGTATTGGTGCTGTTCTGAGTTGGTTCTGCTTTTACTTATAAGAACTTCCAAATCTGGCTTTTTTCTTTTTTTTCCCCAGTTCATGGTTAGCAGCCAGTGTGTGACTTTGTGGGTGACCTTAATAGTTCCCTAAAAGAAAAGAATTTTTGTTTTTGACATTTTCCCTGAAGTTGTGGGGTTGCCAGCTATGCAAACACAAATCAAGATCAGTAACAGTCTCTGTTGGGTTTTCAGTATTATCTAAACTTAATTCCTTTTGGAAGATAACGGAAGTTAGTGTTTGGGGGTATCTTCACATGAGCTTTCCTCTCTATCAAGTCCCTATTTAGAGTTCCTTAGTGTTCTCAGGACCTCCTGGGGTCTCCTACCATGGTATTAGTTGCCTGTCTCATTTCTGTCTCCATGACTCTTCCATTGCCTTGGTTTTTGTTCTGTGTTCTGAACTTTGGGACAGTGCGCACACATCACAGGGGTTATCCAAAGGTCTCCATTTATTACCTCTCTGTTTGCCTGCTTGTTTGTTTTTTGAAGGATTATCCTTGGGGTTCACCAGTGAATCAATTGCTTGACCCAGTGGGAGCTAAGTGCCAAGTGGCCCCCAAAGAGAGCCAAATATTCAAAAGATGCCTGTGTGCCTGTGAGTCCAGTGGCCGGATGTGCCGAGTTAGTGTGCCTTTGTTTGCTGGCCTTTCACAGGACTGTCCTCATCCGAGCCTTTGGGAGTGTGCTTGAGAGGGTTTTAAGTAAATAGCACCATGAAGCCAATGTGTCCGAACTGTCAATTCGTATTTATATGGTGTGTGAGTGTGCTGAGGCAGGCCGTGAATCACCCAGGATTACCCTCATCGAGAGCCTCTCTTTCAGCCTGAAGGATTAGGGAAGCAGGGCTTCCATGCCATTCATCAGCCCTGTCTCATCCCGTGCCTGCCCTACAGCTGAAAAGCTCCATTTCCAAGTCTCAGAGAAAGGTCACCTAAAGGTAATGGGAGGTTTTTTCAAGGTAGCAGAGTCCTGCTCTTTACACAGGCCTGGGAAATTACCTTCTGGGCCAGGAGACAGAGGAGGAGGGCAAACTCCTAGAGGAGAAACAGAGATGGTTCCTTTCTAAAAACAAAAGTCTTCCTCCATCTAGAAAGGAACAGTACTCTTAAGAATAAATCTACTAAAATGCAGCAATAAACTCTTCCCAAAGGAGAGTAGGTTCACCATCTCATAGATGCCATACAGATTGTTAGGGAGGATTTATTTCCCTAAAAAGTTGCTTGGAATTGACTTCCTTTTCTGACTTCTCATTCTTGATCTTTCAACAATATGTGGTTCTCCTTGGGGCTCTGCCACCTGACCTTATCCTTATTACTCTTTCTTAGTCACTCTGAGTATTTCAGTTGACACTGAACATATTTAAATCACACGCCAAAGTTTCAGAGTGGTAAATCTTGAATCATCAAGGAGGAGGAGGACAGCAAGTTGAAGGTGAAGAATGAAATAGCCCGGATTCGGGATTTTCTATGTGCTTGTTGTCACCAGTCACTGGTGCCAATTTTTCTGCAGTTGTTATGAGGGCATTGTCACCACTGTGGAGCCATCAGCGAGCTCATCAGTGGAGCGTTTTGTCACCGGCCTCTCCTGGAGCAGCGCGCAGCCTCCCACCACCCGCTGCTCTACTCTAGGCTTCCTGACTCCATTTGGCTGAGATGCCCAAAGGCCCCTTCCTCCTCCCTTATCTGTACCTGCGTTGTCAGCAGCTCTTCTGGATTGAAGCGCCATCTGTATACTGATGACCCCCAAGTTTTTAACTCCAGCCAGAACCTTTTTTTTTTTGAACTCCAAACTTACATATCTGCCTGCCTATGCAACATTTCCACTAGATTTCTTAAATTTAACCTATCTAAAACTATATTCCAAATTGTCACTTGTCTGTAACTTTCCCCACCCAAACTTCCCCATGTCAGTGCCTGACAATGCTATCATTTCCATTTCTTAAGCCTAAAACCACCTACACCCTAACGTAGATCTTTCTCATGAACTCCAGTTGCAATTACTCATTTATCAACTTGATGTTTTTCCTGAGTGACTAAGGGGCATCACAAAATCTGAGTAACTCCTCAAAATCTGCAGTCTACCTCCTCTTGGTTGATAAGTAATTCTATATTCCAGTTGCTTAAGCCAAAGATTATGGAGTTGCTAGGCATGGTGGCTATAATCCCAGGACTTGGGAGACAGAGGCAGGAGGAGAGTGAGTTCAAGTCCAGTGAAAGCCTATCTCAAAACAAAGCAAACAGAACAAGACAAATCACGGCGCTCCCTCTGCTTCCTTTCTTCCTCGTACCCTCCTCCCATTGGCCAGCAAGTTCTGCTGGCTTGACCTTCACAACACAGTGGTGATTGTTTCTCTTCCCACTGCTCTGCCCCAGTCAGCATCCTTTCTCACTGAGACTGTTGTCAGTGGACTCCGAATTGGTCCCTTGGGCCCTACATTCTCTTCTCAAAAAATTGCAACAGTGATTCTTAAAAAACATCTAGATGATGGAATTTCTAGTTTCAGTTTTTTGAGGAATCTTTATACAACCAGCTATTCCTTTTCTAGGTATCTTCCCAGAAGAGTTACATTATATTACAGTGATCCATGCATTCTCCTGTTTGTAGGAGCACAGCCAATAATAATAGCTAAATCTTGGCAGCAGCCTGTATGTCCATCAACAGATGAGTGGATGAAGAAAAATGGGTATTTATACACAGTGGAATACTATGCTTCCATAAAGAAAGAAACTTGAGTCATTTGTAGGAAAATGGATGCACCTTGAGGCCATAATATTAAGTGTGATAAATCAGACATATAAGTTTATGTAATGTATGGTTTCTCTTAAAATAAATAAATACATATAAAGATAAGCCTTCTCTGCAATCCATTTTTCTGGAAAATGAAAAACCTAATACCCTCCCTTCTGGCCTCTTTTAGCACTGTGCCCTTCACAGTCTCCTTCACCACCCTGCCCCCTGCCCACGCAGTCTTACGCACAGCCACAAGTACTTGTACACGCACACACGTGTACTGCCATGTAGGAATCTACTTTTTCCTCCTTGGTACTGGAGAGTGAACTTCAGGCCTTTGCACTGAGTTGAAAATAAAAACTGCCAGGCTCTTTTTATTGTTTATTTTGAGATAAGGGCTTAGAAAATCACTAAGTTGCACAGGGGCTGGACTCAAATGTGAACCTCCTGCCTCAGCCTCTCAGAGCGCTGTGATTACAGGTGTGCACAAGCTACTTTTTATACAGCAAGCAGTTGTAAGAACTCTATGGTGTTACCTTCTTAATGGGTCCACCCTCGCGGGGGGATTTAGTAAATGTGAAGAGAGGGGCAGCCACTGACACCCCAGAGCAGCACCCCGGGGAACATGGCAGGCGCAGTCGAGAGCTCAAAGGTGCAGGTGAGCATGGCCCTTGGGGGTGTCCATGGAAACCACTGGAAGGCTTCTGGGTAGAGGAAAGACATGGTGGAGATTTTTTAAAATTATTTTTCATTAGAACATGTTTACAGTGCGTAACACGCACAGCCCTTGTGTGGAGTTAACACATACATATGACACATCTGAATTCCTTTTCCTCCCCTTCCGTCTGTGCCATCTCACTTCCTCCTTCTCTTGATCCCCTTCCCAACTGAGGAAGACCTATCTCCCTACTTTCTATTATCGATCTTATTTGCTCTCTTTTTATTTATACTTTGGGTTTCTCATATAAGAGATTGTTCAAGTCTGATGGGGTGGGTAGCAGCAGACCCAGGAGGCCATCCACGGCAGTGAAAGAAATGTAAAAGAGATCATGCTGCAGTTAAAGTCCAAATACAGCCTGCATGCTGGGGCAAGATGGTGCACTTGTAATTGCAGCACTTAGGAGGCTGGGACATGTGGATCGCCGCAAGTTCAAGACCAGCTTGGGGTACATAGCGAGACCTTGTCTCCAAACAAAACCAACTAACCAATCAGTCAAACTTTGCTTAGTGGACAGTTCTGTCTTACTTGGAGAGAGTTAGTTTCTTTATTTGTCTATTTGGGCCTTTGCTTGCTTAAATGAGGCCTGCCCACCATAGGGAGGGGAGCCGGCTTTACTCACATATTTAAATGTAGTCACATCCCAAAATATCCTACCTGAAACACCCAGAAAAATATTTGACCAAATATCTGGGTACCAGGCTGGGCCAAATGTACAAAGAATCAACTATCATGGGTAGGTCATGCAAAAGTGTAGAGGCGTTTATACGGCATCATGAGGAATGAGACTCCTCTTCTTAGTTGGGAGATGAAAGCATTTTGTAAAGAAAGAGAAGTCTGGTCAATGCATGGGGTGCAGGGACAGAGAGAACTCTGATAAACAAGGCGACCATGTATGAGGGCAGCCTGAGATGATTCTGTGTACTATCTGCTTTGTGATTGTAAGGAAATGTCCTAAAAAGGGCTACAGCTCAGCTCTGCCTTCTGCCAAAGGACACTCAAGCCAGGATGTGTTCAGGAGGCTGCAGACCTCTACCTGCTGGGGTGATGTGTGTGCCTGCTGTGGCTCAGCCTCATGTCCCTGGCGAGCTAGCAGACCCAGAACAGTAAATCCAGGCTGTGGCACCAGTCTCCATGGTGGCTTTCCTGGTCCCAGCCTCCTGGTGCTCACATGCTGGTAAAATCCCTTTACCTTCTCCCATTGCACCAGGGTTGGGATTGGGATGTCAGCGGCAGCATTGGGATGATGTGACATGTCACAACTGAGAGGGTCTTTCGAAGATGGAAGCTTCCACCTTGAGCATGGTCACACTCACTCACTACCTTGCTTTGGGGGAGGCAAGCTGCCACATTGGAAGAGCCTCATGCAGAGAGCTTTGTGAGGAAGTACAGAGGCCTCAAATCCAACAGTGGGGGGTGCACGGGTTTGGCAGTCCCTGGAGAATCTTTAGGAGACCATGGTCCTGATGGACTGTGATTTTCAACCTCCAGAGTGACCTGGCTCAGTCATTCTTAGATTCTAGTGCCACAGCAAAAAATGTTTGTTGAAAGAAAAATGTATGTTTTTTTAAACCACCACACTTTGAGTCATTCCTTATATGACAATTGTTAGCTAATAAAACAATATTGTCATTTGACAAATGTTGGTTGCTACAGTTTGAATGTGACCCCCAAAATGTCACATGTTAAAAACCTAATCCCCAAGTTCTTAGGTTTGGGGGTATGTAGGTGGGGCCTCTGGGAGCTGGTTAAGAGTAGATGGGTCATAATGATGGAGCCTTGATGGGGTTCGTGGCTTCAAGAGAGGAGACACCCGTGCTGGCACACTTGCTCTCTAGACAATGCTGCTGCTGAATTATGAGGTGGCAAAAAGGGCCCCAACAGGCTGGTGCTTGATACCGGGCTTTCAGCCTCCAGCACTATGAGAAATACTTTGCTTTATAAATCTCCTGGCCAGCAGTGCAGTGCTATAGCAGCAAGGAAGAGGCCACGTCCCTTGTGCTTTGGGAGAATGTAGAATGTAAGGAGAAAGCGTACCCTTAGTACGTTCTTACTCTCTCAGGAAGGTTGGAACATTCCAGGGAAAGCAATGGGTCATCCTATGGGGTAGGGCTTCAGAGAAAAGGAACTGAAAAAGAGAGAGAAGGAGGGAGAGCCAGGGAGCAATGTTTTCTGATGACCTAGACAACACTGTGTGAGCTGCCCCAGAGCAGGCTGAGAAAACGAGGCTGCCCTTTTCCCGGTGCAGAAGCCTCAGCTGTGGATGGGCCAGGGCAGTGCCCTCAGGCAGTGCCCGATCACACATGTACAGGAAATGCCACGTGCACACACACACACACACACACACACACACACACACACACACACAGAGAAATGCATGCACACACATACCTGGGATAGTCATCCCAGGCTCCCATTAACCTGCCGGGAACCTCTGTGTGAGCAACAGAAAGTTCTTCCCTTGCTGGACGACTTAGCATAAGGGGCCAACTCCAGCATCTTCCGGCCTATGGGCACATGGCTTCCATGTTGCCTACACCTTTGTGTGGAGGAAAAGGCACCTCTTCCTCCACATGGACACAGGCCAGGGCCTGGGCTCTGGCCTTGGTAAGCAAAATGCGGGCTAGATGTCAGCCTATGCTTGTCCCCTGGCTCAGTTGCCTTGTGCAATGTGCAGACTGCATAACTGTCCTGGCACCTGCAAATCCCTGAGCCTTCCTGTAGAACCTACCAGATGTTCATGTGAGTTTTGTTCAGGGAAAGCCATAGACCCATAGGATTCTAGGGTTAGTACAGGGGAATTGTACTGCACGGAGTTGTGGTTTGTTATGGAGCTCTGGCAGTAAGCAATATTCACACCCTGATCATTACCCATTTGGAGTGACCTTCTTGCTTCTCTTGGTTTCTGACTCTGGAGGACAGTAAGGCACACTGTAGGGCTCAGAGAGAGCTGCCATCCCAGGTGCAGCCTGGTGTCACACCAGTGTAGCTCTGTGCTGTGTATGAATCTAAATTTTCTTCTATTTTTTTTAGGAGTATGAAAATTTACTGAACAAAAAGAATGGAAAATAGGAATGGGGAACAGAAATCACTACTGAGAGACAGAAGAGGTCCCAAATGGGTTTCTCCTTCTATTTTTTTTTAATCAAAAGGCCAAGTTTCTGTTCTTTCCTGTCCTGCAAATTCCTCAGTTTTATTTAATGTGCAGATAAAGGAGTTCTTAATGCCCTTATAGTTTAAAACCCAACCCATCAACCCATAAACATAAAGGCCAAAGGTCATCATTAGATGACACTGAGTCACTTGAAGGTCAAGTATCTGGTTCATGGTCACATATCATTCGGTGGCAGGAGTGTGAACGTAATCTGAGACTCCTGCCTTCATTCATCCAGCACAGACCACAGCTAACCACGTGTCGTGCCTAGTAGCCAAGACAAAGATATAAAATAGGTATTTCTAATTGTATTAAGTCCTATTAGAAAGAAATCTTCTAATGTGTTTTAACCACTAGAAAAACATGGTTTTCCTAGAGGAAAAAAGAAGCAATATTTTTCTTCTTTCAAAGATAACACATTAGCTTTTTTTTTTTTTTTTGGTATTTGTAATCATCTGGCTGTATCTAGATTGAGGCCAGTAGATTTATATAAGCGGAGCAAAAAGGAAATGTATTAAAAGGAATTCATTTTCACTTTGTAGTGAGTGACAAATAAGGGGAAAAAAACCCCACCCAAACTGTAAATAGCAGCAAAAAAAGTTGTGACTCCAATCCTATTTTTAGGTTCTTTTGAAGTAATCTACAGATAAATGACTTGAACCAGGACATGATTGGGTAATGGCAGAATATGGAAATTGGTACAGAGGACAAAGCAGACCCAGGGCTTGACACCGATTGGGAACACCAGTGGACTTGGAGGTACTTTGAGAATTTTGCAAAGAAATGTAAAGTAGTGGCCCTGAGGATAGGATTAAATGCAATAATAATCCTAAGGGTTGTGGAAGCACAACTAACAAAAACAGAGCACAGGCTGATTTCATGTATCACTCATGTAAGTGGAAGTAATATACAGGGAAAATGGATGAATAAGTCTTGGGAGGGTAAATGCAGCAAAATCTCCAATCAAGGGCAAATTATTTTGTCATATGTATTTGATGCACCATGAAAAATGGATGACTGATGTGGCAGTTCCTGTTGAGACTGTGTAGAACATGCAGGCAGCTACCAAGCAGAGGTTTCCCATTGGGATTAGTGGTATTAGCTTTCAGTCAGGGCCGGACAAACACAGCTGCATCCTTGGATGGGCAGTGGGAGTGGACTGGGTGAGACCTGTGGCCCCGAGATCTTGGGATCTCCTTCGAGGACCTTAGACACTTGATTCCACTGAGAAACCATCTTGTGCTGGCCCATTCTTTGTACTTGAAAATCTGGTCATCATAAGGGCAATAACTTGCTGGGCATAGTGGCACACTCCTGTAATCCCAGCACTCCGGAGGCTGAGGGAGGTGAATCCTTGCAAGTTCGAGACTAGCCTGAACTGCATAGCGAGACCCTGTCTCAAAAAGACAGAAAGACAAACAAAAAAAATTAAGGGCAATAACTGTGACATTTACCTTGGTTATTTTATAATTTCGGTAAATACATAATTTGGGAGATTCTTACCTAGAGCAAAGTTAGCTGGCTGACCGAATGCAAAAGACATTATGTGTTCCTGCTTTCTGAAAATTTTCCTGGTGGCTCCAAGTCTGGGATTCGTGTACATTTAACTCTACAGTTTTTGTTCTTTCTTTAAAATACACACATAGACAGCACACAGAATATAAAATAAGTCTGTAAAATAAGCTTAAAGAAACAAAAGTGTAGCTGAGCATGGAGGTACAGAGAAAATTCCAGAGAAACTGAAAAAACAAAAAACAACAAACAAACAAACAAAACACTCCAAAAAACAATAGCATAATTTTCTTTCATACTCTTAAGTGCTATTAGTCATGGTTTATTTTAATCTTCAGCCTCAACAAGAATAATTCTTTCAATCTGAACCTTACGCTCTTATTCTGGAACTAGGCTCCAGCCCTAAGATGGCAGGCAATCAGGTCCTGAAGGTTGTTGGTCTTTCATCTGTTCAGTCTTAGATAGACTCTTTTTCACTGTGGTTATGCTACTCAGTACAGCCAGCTTAGCTCTGAGAAGGCTCAGCAAGGATAAAATTCTCCCTAGTTTTGTTTCCCTGTGCCTTCTCTCTTCATGCTGCTGAAGAAGCAAGGCTGAGTTGGGAGTGCTACATAGTTTTTTATTCCTTCCTGCAATATCTTCTAATTTTTTTCAATTGGAAAATTTCATGCACTAGCTGAATTTATACCATTTTGTTTTGTCTTTCCATGATATCCAGTGGATTACAGAGATAGCAAACATTGGTTTTACAACTGTGGGATTGAGGTATGGCAATGATAATTAACATATAAACCTATTCCCTGACTTTTTCCCCTGTGGTATAGGGAATCAAACTCAGAAACTCTCTACTACTGAGCTACCTCTCCAGCCCTTTGTTTTATCATCTATCTATCTCTATCTATCTATCTATCTATCTATCTATCTATCTATCTATCTATCAATCTATCGATCGATCTAATTTTTGAGACAAGATCCCCCTGTGTAGTTCAGGTTGGCCCTGAACTCACTATGTAGCCTAGGTCAACCTTCATGGTCATCCTCCTGCTTCAGCTTCCTGAGTGCTAGCATTACAGTGTACACCACCACACCTGGATTCCTTTTATATTTTTAATTTTGAGAGAGGGTTGTGCTAAATTGCCCAGACTTCCCTTGAACTTGGGACCCTCTTGCCTCAGCCTCCTGAGAGGGATTAGAGATGTGTGCCACCACATCTCACTCTCTGACTCTTCTTTAGGGAACATTTTTTAAGAAAAAGGGGCTGAATTTCCTTTTTCAAAGTCCTCTCCCCAAACAAAAACAATTAGCAAATGCCATGGTGTTAACTTTTTGCTCTTTTCTCTTATTGTAACAAAATACCAGAGATAATGAACTTTTAAAGAGAAAAGGTTCATTTTAGCTCGCAGTTTTGGAGGTTCCAGTTCATGATCATTTGGCACTGTTGATTTTAGACCAGTAGCACGGCAGGCAGCACGTTATAGAGGATGTCCAGAAAATGAAAAAAAGAGAAGAAACGAGAAGGGACCCTCACAATCTCTCCAGCTAACTAAGGACATGCCACTCAGTCCCACCTCCTAAAGCCTCCACCAACTCCTGCTAGTATTGCGACCAGGGACCAAGTCTTTAACATGTGGGCTGTTGGGGCAAATTAAAACCAAGACTATAACAAGCCATATCCTGCCCAGTAGATCTCAGCAGAGTCTGTATAGTAGCATTTGCCAAGAAAGCGTGAAAATACACTGGTCCTACCCCATTGCAGATAAATCAGGTGTGGCTTTCATTGTGCTACTTCAGATTCATTGAGTTGTTTGAATCTACAGACTGACATCTTTTATCAGTTTAGAAAATTCTCAGACATGGTTCATTGAAGTATTGCTTCTTCCTTATTTTTCTTTCCAGGGTTCCAATTATACATTGCTAGACCATTTGACTATGGCTCACATGTGCTTTATTACTTTCAATATTTTCAAGCTTGTTTTCAAGTCTGATTTTGAGTTTTCTGGCCCTGACTTCTGACCCACTAGTCTGATGTGAAGCCCAACCAATATATTATTATTTTTAGAATCTTATTTTCATTTCTAGAGCATCTTTAGTTGGTTTTTCTTAGATGTAATTCCTGTCGAAATGCTTCATTTTTCTTTCTTTCTTTGTTTCTCTGTACAGGATTGAACCCAGGGCCTTTGCACTGAGTTATAGCCTTAGTCTATTTTGAGAAAGATCTTCCTAAATGACTAAATTTCTCAGGCTGGGCTCAAACTCAATCCTCCTACCTCAGCTTCCTAGAGTGCTGGGGTTATGATGTGCTCAGCTCCCTTTGTTTTCTTTAAAATAGTAAGAGCAGGTATTTAAAGACCTTATTTGCTAGGCCTAATACATGGCTCAACTCTGCTTCCTTCAAATGGCTGTTTATTTTCCTCCTCTGAATATTGGTCATTTTTCCTTCTTCTCATGTCTTATAATTTTCTGTTTCATGTTGGACACTGTATAAAATGTCAGTAGAGAGTGAAATTTATATTTCTTTGGCTCTAAGAAGATTTATCCTTTGATGATCAGGGATGAGGCTTCCATCAAATTGAATTCATCTCTAGTTCTAAACATTTCATTATGCAGAAGATTCCCTCTGGTTTTTAACTGCTAGCCTAGCAGGTCTCTGCTTCCTCCATTGGTAATGGATTTGCCTTTTAGCAGTTGTGAATCTTGCAAACTAGTTTCTGGTTCTATGTTTCTTTCATATTTGGAAAATACATTAAGGAGGACACTCGCTGTGTGTTGGATACCAATCTCCTCCTTGAGAAGGACTGTGTCTTCTCACTACTGTAACACTACAGTACCTTCCATTCTGCTCACTTAAAAAGGAACCCTAACCTTCCAGGTGCCCCTTGACTCAGTATGGGAGCAATGACTCTATGCATTCAAGAATATTGAAATTTCCAAATTGTCACTCTGACCTCACACCACTTTGAAAAGCTTTGACAATATATATTTTTTCTCAAGGTAAAATTCTTGTATTTAGGCCAAGTTCAAGCTTCATCTTGCTCTCAGGATTAGCCAGTATTCCCAGGTAGAACACAGCCAGTGGCCACCCACTCTAATTGAAAGTGCTCTTCTCTTTTGGATTTAGTTCATTTAGTACTCTTAGCTTTCTTACCTTTCTGATGTCCTTGGCAACATGCACTTAGAAATTTAATGTTTTTGCAGCTGAGATGGGTTCTGTTTCTTCTTACTACATTTTACCTGAAACCACAGTCCAAATCAACTGTAAGAATTAACTATGATGATTAACTTATAAAAATTATAGTGGCATATAGGAAATAAACAAAAGGTGCTATGATTTGGGAAGGTGTCATGATCCTCAAAAGACTGAGTGCTTTTTTTTTTATTATGAAGATCTTCTAAAGAAAGATCTTATCAACACAATTTGTAATAGCTAAATCTTGGAAACAGTCCAAATGCCCATCAGCTGATGAATAGATAAATAAAAAAGTTTTTTAATACAATGCTCAGCATAAAAAAGGATAAACAGATGTACCTTGAGACTGATATAGGTGAATGAAACACCTGACTTACTATGTCCGCGAGTTCGTGTTCTCTAAAATAGAAGAATGAATTTTAAGAACAACAGAGGTGAAGAGTAGAATATATTTATTGAGAGACAGAGAGAGACAGAAGGGGGTCCCAAGTGGGTTGCCCAATACTCTGTCTTTTCCAGGGACTTTTATAGAGTGAAATCATGAGATTAGATGGCTCAAAGGTGGGAAAAATGGGAATTTGCAAAGTGGGCATAAGGTGATCCAGACTTAATCCCTAAGGGTGATACTTAAGGGTGTGCTTGCATTTGTCTTGAGATCTGACCCACAGCAAGAGGTGTGTGTCTCCTCCAAGGTCATCAGACATCTGGTCCTCTGTGCCAGCTTCTTCGAGGGCCTCGCCCTGTCTGATTCTTAATGTCTTAAGTGAAATAAATTGAACACACATATTTAAATACTGTATTATTTCCCTGGTGTGAGAAATGGAAAGTATAAATAAGGACCAAAATATATAACAGATATTAGGAAATGGGAAGAAAATACTTAAATGGAAGGAGAACTAGGGAAGAAAGAAGAAGAAAGGGAGTGGAAAGAAAAGTGAATAGAAGGGAAAAATGGAAACAAAGCTTTTGCAAATAAGGATGGAAAGAGGGGCTGAAGGAGGAAAGGGAAATGGGGAAAACACTCAAGATAAATCATGTACAGGTACAAATTATGATGAATGTGATCATTATGTGTGCAGTACTTTTTTTTTTTTCTTGTCTTTTTGAGACAGGGTCTCACTACATGGTTCAGGTTGGCATCCGGCTCACTTTGTAACCCAGGCTGGTCTCAAATTTGCAGTGATCCACCTGCCTCAGCCTCCCGAGTTCTGGGATTACAGGAGTGCACCACCACGCCTGGTATATGTGTGCTGTATTAATGGTCAACTTGTGCCACCCAGCTGAACTGAGTCAGCATGATTCTGGGTGTGGAAGACCCACCTGAGGATTGTTGCCAACAGCATAAAAGGAGAACTGGAGAGGAAGATGGTTTTGGTTCTCCTGGAGAAGTTTTTCATGTTGGCTTTCCTGATATGAACTCAGCTGTTCTCCTCATTGGAGGAGTTTACGTCTCACTGTTGCTGAGGAGGGCTGCAGTTCTTTTCTGGGCAGCTCTGGTCCTTACCTTGAGAGCTGCTTCCTGGCTTCGGTGCAGATCCCTCAAGCTGCTGGCACAGATCCTTTGTCTGGCTGTCACAGACTTTCTAGCTCCCACCATGAATCTCTGGACCTTCCCAGAGCAGATCCTTGATACAGACTTTCATGAGGCATTGTCAGGGGCTCTAGGCCTCCAGCCGGACTCCTAGAGGACATTGCCATGGGCTCTAGGTCTTCAGCTGAATTTGTGCAGGACATTGCCATAGGATCCAAGCTCTCAGCTAGATTCTTTGGGTCTCTAGTGTGTGGAAAGATCTCCTGCACTCCTTTGCATTTGATTCTTTGAGTGAATTCCATAAAATAATCCTAATAAATTACGTGTCCTATTTCCTTGTGAATCCTGACTGCACCAAATAATACCAATAAAATTAATTTTAAAAAGATCTTAGATTAGTACTTTCTCTTTATGTCTATTCATTCCAAAGTAACTAATATTCCAGTTTAAAATATATAGCTGGGAATTATTAACTGAAAAAACTACAAGTAAGAACTCTAAGAATATACAGTCGTATTGAATATACGAGAGGATTCCATGCCATGAATCCATAACATGTGTTCTTTTCTAATCAACATTTATGCTTTTTCTTTTTCTTTTAATCCTGAGGATTGAATCAAGGACTTTTACAATGAGCTACCTTGCCAGCCTCTTTTTAACTTTGATATAGTCTCACTAAGTTGCCAAGGCTAGGCTCAAACTTACAATGCTATCTGTCTCCCAGAGTGCTGGGATTACAGGCGTGTGACACCATGCTGAGTTCTATCCTTTTTCCCTGCCAAATTCCTTCACTCTGTGTCACAGGTAAATATAATTATATATATAATATTATATATGAATATTTTTTATATATATTTAAATATAATTTTCATCTTATGTTCTCCAAAATGCAATTAGTTTCCTTGGACATGAACAAAACATGCTAGCACCCAGAGTAGTGCTGGACATTCCTCTTTGACCACTGGATTTGCTGATGTTTTCTTTTCTTCTCTCTCTTTTTTTTTTTTTTTTGGTACTGGGAATAGAACTCAGGGCCTCATGCTTACCAGGCAGGTGCTGTGCTGCTGAACTATATTCCCAGCCCTAATGATGTTTTCAATGGGCATTTGGTTAATGTGTTTAAGCAAAGAGAAAAATATATATTTGGTTTACAAAGCTTAAAAATGTGTGATGAGTTTAGAGCAAAGACATGCATAGAAATTCCTATTATTCATGAGAAATAATTATGAAAAGGATCTATGAATTTGTTTCATATCGCCATAATTATTTAAAACTGGATGAGTAGGTTGTAGGATATTTTTCTTAGAAGATATTTGGATATAGGATAAATGTTTATGTGCAATAAATTAGTTACTGGTTCTATTGGAAGGCAGCATATAGATGGATTTATCTGTCTCAGAAAGATTTTCCTCTACATCATATCCTTACTTTTTCCCTTATGCAAGTTAAACATAGACTAAAGATGGCTGAAAACAGAACCGCACAGAGAACTGGCTTTGACATGGTTTGCTTCATCTTTGAGTCTAATCCAGTTGTATATAGACACTGAAAAAAAGCTCAAGTATAGAATTCAAGGACTGGGAAGAACAAAAATCCACAGATTGAGGTGTCCTTGCATTATTCACATTAAAGTTATACATTAATCACACATAGTATGCTTACATTTTAAAATTCAAACTTTTTATCTAGGTCTGAAGGGCACAATCTCCTATAGAATCTTGCACTTAGGTGGTGGGTCATTTTGGTGTTGAGTCACAAGAGACATCATTGTCATTTGTGAATGAATGTGTTTGAGGGGACCCAAAAGACCTAATGAATGCTTTGAACTCTACCCAAGAATTTGTGATTAACTGTGGACTCTATTTTATGGCTGATGAACCACACAACAAGTGTATTAAACAAGTGTGCACATTTCTTTGATTTTTACTGGCTCTCTACCATCTCAAGTGGTTACTTAATATAGACAAACTATCTGGGAAATCTATGTCCTATTATAGATAGTTTAGATGCAGTGTACATTACATGCAAGTGAAAACGTTTACCAACTCACAAGGAATTCTGAATTCCAGATTCTTCTCTATGCAAATTAACATGCGGAATGTGAGATTTTTTATGCTTAAACATTCTATTTCTCCTTTCAGCCACAATTTTTCTGGACTAGCTAATGCTATTAATTAATCACTGTGGACACCTGAGGTTTACATTGTTGCTTGAAGCTGTCCTCATGTTTGTTCTCCTTGATGGGAATGGGGTTCAGACACATCAAGTTATTTCTGGCAGGTGGAGGAGCTGCACTGTCACCTGATAGCCTTGATAAATGTTGGAGAGAGTCCTAATTATGATTTAAAGGAGTGCTCTCTTTCTCTAGATGCAGAGCAGTAAAGCAGCTTGCTCAGTGTCCCACAGCTCATTGTTGGTGGCATCACATTTAGAATCAATGTGAATGCCATGGCTTTGTTATATTTCTGCAATATTTGATGTACAACTTCGTAATTTTGTCTTAATTTTGCTTTTGGATATTGAATGTGCTGATATTGACACATTGATTAATGTAGTCAGATGTGGAAAATCTTGGGTTTCTAAATTGTAAAACTACATCTCATGTCTAAAGAAGAAGGTCACTCTTGACATGTAATCAAACAGGGTGGACAGCAAGTCCTTCAAATATTTTGCTTCCATGGGTGAGTGATGCTCTTCCCCCATTTTACTTACTTTACACTGTTCAGCTAAAATTTTGACCTATGAGCATAAAACACATAAAATGGCTAGAAAAACTCTGTGTGTGTGTGTGTGTATGTGTGTGTGTGTGTGTGTGTGTGTGTGAAGCCTATTGCACTGTCTGTTGGGAGAATAGCCTTAAATTATATCAAATTCTTACCTTATGAAGCACCATATGGCTCTTGTGCTTTAATGGCACACAGGCGACTTGGAAAGTAATTAAATCGCACAGACACTGCCCTTGATTTAAAGTCAGAAGGGAAAGCAGTTAATTGAATAGAAATGATAGCTTTTTTTCCCCCCCTAAGGCCGACTGGACTTAGAGAAAATGTAAATATTAAAGGCGAATAGCCCTAAACAGCTAAAACCAACAATTTGTTTGGTAACTATAATTTATTTTCTTAGAACACTTTCTTCAGGCTACCAGCCAGACTCTGTGATTCCTTGTCACCTGGGTGTGCAGGTTCTTAAACCTTTTCTCCCTGGATTTTTCTGGCCTGTTTTCAGGTAGACGGGGCGTGCGTGACAGAAGCTAGGAAATGAAAGATGGGATTGTTTTCTTGTCATCCTGTACCCTTGCCACCTGGCATCGGAGTTTCTAGTGAGTGGAGCTACATAATGGCCATCTCCAGGCCACATGCTCCTTTATTTCTCGGGGGTCAGGCACCAGGAGGACCAGGAGGGCAGGAGAGCCACTGAAACGTGACCTTACTTGGAATCTTAGAGGTAAAAATCCCTGAATGCGCAGAGGGGTCCAGGGAGATGACTTGGAAGGAAAGTTCACAGAGTTCAGATATCAATGGCTAAAAATAAAGATGCTCATTTTCAAGAACAAAGTAAAATTTAAATGTCCTCCATGGGAGGGATTGATCAGTTGGTGCTAAGGTATAGATGGGAACAAAAAGTTCCTTGGCAGGGTGATTGCAGATAATGATAATGCACTGCAGATTTCAAAAAGCCAGAAGAAAGGAGTTGGAATGTTGTACTGTAAACATAATAAATGTTTAAGGGCATATGTTTAACAGGATCCATTATTTTATGATGTGTACATGTATTGAAACATCACATCACTTCCCATGAATATGTATCATTTTTATGAATTTATGTATCAGTTAAAAATAAATTTAAAAATAATAAACAAACACCCCCCAGGTTGAATACAGAGAATAAACTTCCTTATCAAGTACTAGACATAAAACAAAAAGCCAAGGTGAAAAGAAAATAAGGTTTCAATGCTGAAATCTTTTGCTACATGAGGAAGGAATTGTAGCTCTGAGGATATTTATGTTGAAAGTCACCATCGCTTGCTCTCCTCAAGTAGGTTTTGCTTTTAATGCCTTCCTTTCCAGCCACGTTCTTACCACCTGGTACCCCAGGAAAGACCAGCTAGTAGTATCTGGAGGGTCTGTGTAGAGCAGTTGCAGATGGGATGTCAGTGACACGGGCATTTTGGGATGTTTCCTTCAGTCTTCTGAAACTGCTACGAGTGGAAATCTTTCACCTTTGCACTTGCAATAAAGCAACCTGGCACAAACAATCAGCTGGCTTTTGCATACTCTTGGCAAGCCAGGGTTTCTGCCAGAGTCCAGTTTTCAGTGTGTAGGTCAGGGAGCAGGTTTGCATAACCTGAGGCAGGTGCACCCAGGGCAGCTAGGAAAGGTACGGGCTCAGTGCTGGCCGGGCCACTACCTGTCCTTTGGGGATGCCAACCTCCCTTTCCAGGTTGAGATTTCTTCATTGCTGCAAAATGAAGGAATCTGTAGACAATATCTAAATTTCTTTTAGCTTTGAGATGATCATGGGTCCTCTTCTCCCATTTACCTGGTGCATTTAAATGGTGGAATCACAGAGAAGTTCAAACAACTGAGCATCCGTTAGTTGGAAGCAGGATCTGGTAGCGTCTTTCTTTCTTTTTTTATTTTTTCTGGGACAGGGTCTCACTAAGCTGTCCAGACTGGGTTCAAACTTGCAATCCTCCTGCTTTACCCCAGAGTGCTGGGATTACAGGTGTGCACCACCATGTCCTGTACCAGTCCCTAATTTAGGGGGCACCCCACAGAGCTGAACTATGTGTATGCAGTTCTTGCATTTTAGGGATGGGTGTGTCAAATGAGGGGATTCTCTGCAGAAGGGAATTGATAGGAAACTTACACAAAATAAGAAAATGTTGAGTTGTTGTTGCTTGGACGAGGTCATGCTATATAGTTCAGACTGTGTTTAAACACACTGTGTGACCCAGTGTGACGCTGAGCCCTGGGCACTCGCTGGCCTCAGTTTCCTGAGCGCCAGTATCACAGATGTGCATCACCACACTTGGCACAAAAAATGGTGGATAGTTTTTCTGGAGAGGGATTCATAGCTTTCCCATGCAAAAAGTTTTGCCAGTTACCATATTTCTAGATTTTGCAATTGCAAAATGCAGAGATGGGGTTGGGGATCTGGGGCACTATCTCCTGATGTGTGTATCACAGAGAAATAGCCAGAATTAAATTCTGAAAATGTCCAAGGTGGGGGGTGTTGTTGAGCAAAAGGCTGTTGAAAAAGTAGAGTAAACACACAAGCTTACCCCTGCACTTCTCAAAATTTTTAGCATGCTAGTAGTGTTAAAAATTTAATTTAATTTTTTGATGCAGGATCTTACTGTACAGTTCAGGCTGGCCTTGAACTTAATGTGATCCTCCTTCTTTAGACTCCCAAGTGCTGGGATTATAGGTAGGAGCCACCACACCTGGCCTTACTATGCTAGTAGTAGTGCATTTTAACTTTTAAGGTTGAAATAGTACGTTTTCAACTATTATTATTACCATCATTTTAAGTGATTGAGGCTCTGAGAAGGGCAGTTTGGGGCACACTGGTATAAGGAGTTCATGCTTGCAGTGCACACTTATTCTCCAGAAGTCCCGCCTCTACACGGAAGCAAGGTTGATTCAAGTTAGACAAGTTGAAGAACTTTGTATTGTGAAACTGTACCACAACTGAGTGAGGAGGATTGTGGGACCTGTCCTTTTAAGATGTTTTTTCTAGTTTAGCATGCATAAGGCTCTGGGATGAATCCTAAAACATACACACACACACACACACACACACACACACACACACACACACACACAGAGTTTCTGCGGAACTATGGTTTAGGTCCCTAATTGAACAAAGTTTGCTTAAAGATTCTTATGAAGGACTCTGATTTGTAAATGAAAAAAAAAATCTTTCAGTGGAAGACCTCACAATTAGAAGAAGCGAAATAGACGCACACATCAAACCCATCTCAGTTTCATGTAAAGGTTGAGAGTAATGTTTTGAAGTTCTCTTTTTTCCTTTTAATTCTTATCATGGCCGAGAACTGAGCATTAGCATTGCCATGCAATTTGGGGTGGGGCTCCTTATCTGCTTGGTTATGCAATCCTTGTTATTCATTAGGATGTGGTGTTCTTGTTGTATAGCCTCAAACATTTCTCAGGCAACATAATTATATATGCATTTTTTGGTACCATAGTACTCAAGTTTGTTAAAATGTTTCCACCTTTGCACATTAAAAATCTATCTCTAGATAGGCTGCTGATACTGAGTTGTGTTGAACGTTTTCTTCTGTTTGGCCGCTTTCTGTTACAAAACACCTAATGGTTTAGAAAATGTAGGTTAGCACACCGCCGAGGAAAGTCCCTCCCCAGGCACAGCGGCACAGAGCAGGAAGTCAAGGGTGGCCAGCACAGATTGCTGCACCAACCTCTCCCCCCTCACCCAGCATCCACTGCTCTCTCCTGTGTGCTGTGAGAACGCAGTGGATGAAGAGTGAAGAAAAGGTGGGGAAGGGCTGGGACTTCCCGGTCAGGATCCTTCTCATGAGGGCATCACTTATCATTCCTGCGCATTTCCGATCAGTACAATTTTCTGTTACTCGCTAAGCATCGTTCTAGGCACTCAAATGGGTAGTTGGCTTTCATTCTGGAACAAGAGAGTGGATGGATAATAGGAAGGTTGGTATAGTGAAAGTATGTCCATGGGGCTGGCTTGAGTCCATACCTCAAGGTCAGCCTGGGCAACCCTGTCCCAAAGTAAAATAATAATAATAATAATAATAATAAAAGCTAGGGGTGTAGCTCAGGGCACCCCCAGTACCATTCAAAACAAGATGTGCATGATGTCTGGCTCCAGCTATCACCAGCTGCCTGTCCCCAGAGGGCAAGGTCACTGGGTTGTGTTTCTGGATGGATTTAATGAGGGCTCTTTGCCCACTGCAGCAGGCTCTTCTCTCTGGATCTAGTGAAGACTACAGGAGAGTTGGGCCTGTTTTTGTGCCATTGTTACCCTTCTCTTTTCTTGAATTTGTCAAAATTCCCAGAAGTGAGAGGGACGGAATTCATTGAGCCAAGCTCTCACCCGTCTCTCTTTGGTGCCATGTCCCTGTCCCCTCCCTCATCCAGCCAGCAAAAGATCTCAGATAGTGAGGTTTGTAAAACTGTCAACGCTTTATGCAGAGCACAGTACATTTCACATCGTTGTCAGACTCTATTTAATCCACACACCGATCACTATGATTCCCATCCAGTAAACGATGGAATGAGCCGAAAGAGGGCTATCACCGACACCAAGTGGCACCTCCAGAAAGTGTCAGAACTAGGATCAGCACCCAAATGCCAGCCTCCAAAACCCCTGTTGTGTCTTCACAAAAATGGTAGGGAGCTTGGGCCATGGCTCCTGAATTTTCTTCCGGCTCTGTGATTCTGTGTCACACTGCCATCATCTTGTCTGTTTAACGTCATATATTTTGTGCTTCAGCTCCCCCATTTTTATTGCTGCAACAGCACCCCCTTGTTCTGGTGTGGCAAGTGTTGAGCAGTTTATTTGTGAGTGAGATGGTGGTTTTTTGATCTCTTCTAAGTTAGGGCCCATGTTTTATTCATCGTGTTATATCTAGAATGACCTGTGAGGTCAGTTTTATTATTAATTGCTATTTTATAGGCGAAAAACCTGAAGCAAAGGGAAGTTGCACAGATACTGAATTACAAAGCTGGTGCTGAATCCAAACCTTTGTGTGAATTTTCTTCTGTGCTGCTGTGCGGCAGCATTTAATACAGCCCAGTGAGTGAATGAGTGATAGCTGACGGCTCCATTTCTTTCCTGTGCTCTTGAACCACAAGTGCCATCTCCGAGAATCTGCTGGATCCTGAAGCCCAGAGGTTGGCAGAGAATTCAGGACAAAAGCAAAGTGAGGGAAACATGTTTGACTTTGGCCCTTGTTGGCAAAGGAGGACCTGCTTGACACAGTTCTGTGGGCAGCCCCCACTTCTGAAGCACGGAGAGACCAATAAACGAAGTCTTCACCACTCAAAGAATACTGGCTCATAGCTATCAGACTCCTTTATTAGTGATCTCTCTCTCCCTGTGCACGGCCTGTCACGTAGGTCCTTCACAAGGTGGGATTCTTACATCAGAAGCAAAATCAAGGCTCAAAGTAGTGATATAGCATTAACAGAAACGGGGCTAGGTATGGTGGTGCATACCTGTCATGCTGGGAGGCCAAGGCAGAGGGCTGCAAGTTCAAGCCCAGCCTGGGAAATGTAGAGACATAGTCAGATCCTAGCACAAAATAAAAAAGAGTAAGGACTGGGGATATAGCTCCATGTGAGGGTCCTGGGATTTAGTCCCCATTATGGGGTGGGGAGGGACAGAGGTTTGTAAGCCCTTTACAAGAAAAACCATCCTTAGGCAACAATTAAAAGCAAAAGGCTTACCCAAAGTATTTCATTTTAGTGCTTAAGTATATTTACACAAAATTAAATTTTTTTTTTATTGTTGTTCTGACACAGTGTAAGCTGGCCTTGTAGTTTTAGTTAGCCTTGAACTTATCGAGTAGCCCAAACTGGCTTCAAACTAATGGCAATCCTCCTGCCTCAGCTTTCTGAGTGCTGGGATTATATACGTATACCACAGATATTAATGTGGATCTTAATTGGCAATGGTTGAAATGACTCTATTCATAGTTTAATCCCAGTAATAATGTACTTCACTTTTTGTGAATTTCTCACTTTGGGACTTAGTTCCCCATGATTGTTTATTTATTGAGCTGAAAAGAAAGGATACGTACTAAGTGGTATCTGTTCTTTTCCTACTGGTCTGTATCAAAATGAAGATATTTATTTCTCCACAGATTTTAGGGTTTCAATGGAATTATGAGAATGTTACCTAATTATCCCATGTCTCAATATTTTTCCCATAAAATGGAGAAAAAAAGAGCAACACACACACACACACACACACACACACGTACACAAAGCTGGGTGTTGTGGGTTGTAATCCCTGTAATTAGAGCACACTATACCTGTAACCCCAGAGGCTGAGGCAGAAGAACCTCAAGTTTGAGTCCCATCTTGGCAAGTTAGCAAACTTCTCTCTCAAAATCAAAAATAGAAATAATTGGGGGTGTGACTCAGGGGTAGAGCACTCCTGGGTTCAATCCTCCATGCCTCTCCCCAAGGTGTGTATATTGCACAGCAGCCACAGATGTCTGTTCTCAGTAATTTTTTACCTATTCTGCTCTTCTAATAAGAAATACCTTGAACAACAATTTATACATATTGAGTAGTTCTTTTTCCCCCAGGAGAGGATAAAAGGAGAATTTTTTGGGTTCATATCTAGTCACTGCCATTACCACTGTTATTATTATTGAGAAACCTATGCCAGGTGTGATGGCACATGCTGATAATTCCACCACTCTGGAGGCTGAGGCAGGAGGGTCATCTGGGATTTGAGGACAACCGGACTACATAGTGAGACCCAGCCTCAATCCCTGATGTCTGAAAATGATACATTTACTGGAGAGCTTATCACTTGTGTCTGGGCTAGGGATGAGGAAGTTGGAATGGGGAAGTAAGATTTCTAATTGAGGCAGGAAGATCACCTATGCTGTAAATAACAGGACATGGTATCATTAGAGGGAAGCAAAGTGAATGCTCTGGCTACTAAACCTATGAGGAGTCAGGGGAAGGATGTGCGTGAAGACAGCAGCTACAATGGCTGGCTGAGCTGACCTCCAAGGGCCAGAAGGTCAGCTTGGCAGTCAATGGCGGGACACTGGCTGTTAGCCAGGGAGCAAGGAGCATCAACTTTGGAAAAGAGAGCAGTCATCAGGCCCGGCTACAGGTCAAGCCTTCTTCACCTTGTCCTCTGGCCATCTGAGCTAAACAGTGACAACATCTTATCATTATGGCTTCTCAATTCCACTGTCTTCTTTGGATCCAGGAGACAGAGAGAGTACAAAGGACAAAGAGAGGTTGCTAAGTTGTTAGGATGTCTGTCATAACATTTAATGTGCTTGAAGATGAGGCGAGATGCTAGAGATATGCACATCTTTGTATCAACAAAGGCTGAAAAGAAAATTAGCTTGGAGTTTTGTAATCTCGAAAATGGCAGCCAGTAAAATAAGGTTCATATATTATCTCTAGAATTGTTCATATCTGACTCTTATTTCACAATGTGTTACACACCCTGCACCTCAGCCTGCTGGCTGCCCTTCGGTTAGGAACAGCTCATGCATTTTCACACTTCTGGCACAGAGTCCCACTGCTGGTTCCTCTTCAGGTTGCAAACGGAGCATTTTGCACAGATTCTCAGGAGTGTCACCCTGACTCTGGAATTAATTAGCTTTGAGATTTGGAACAAATCTCTTTCTGATTGCAGCACTCGGTCTCCCAATCTAGCTCATGAACTTGCTAGGCTTAACTAATGTATGCCAAACCCTTTTTAGTAGTCAGTTTTCTCTGGTAGAATCCGCAATGGAATCATTTTGTTTCGTTTTGAGACAGGGTCTATGTAGTTGAGGCTGGCCTTGGACTCCTTTTGCTGCCCAGCCTGGCCTTCAACTCAGGGTGAGCTGAGTTCTGGGATCACAATTGTGTGCCATTGCACCCAGCTGGAACTGAAATTTGTAAAAGGAGATATTACCAGTGAAAGCAGAGGTGAGGTGGGGATTAGAGAACCAAGAGTTCTGCTATCATGTCTCTTCCTTGGTGGTTTTGGTAATTAAATGGAAGGGTCTTTAAAGCCTCCCCTGGTGGTAATATTTGTCATACTAGCCTGTTCATAGAAAGGCACATAGAGTCAGCTCAGTATACTAACATTTCATGGAAATGGAATGCCATGTAGGTTCTGTTTCTTTGGAAAAATTTTATGTCATATAGAACAAAGGGATGGCTTGATTCAGCCTGGCAAATAATATCACAAGTTTCCATGGGGCAATGTTTGCCCTGTGATTATGTTGAATATGTTTATTAGCTGAAGGTCAGTGATGATTAGGAAAAGCCTGTAAAAGGGGAAATAGCACAGGTAAAATGCTGACGCTAAGGGAATAAAGCTCAATTAAAATCTCGAGGGAAGGTGGGGTAGAGGAAGGGAAGGTGAGGGGCAGTGCAGAGACAGCTGCAGGTGGATACAGAAGCCAGATCCTGCAGGAGATCAGAGCAATGGGAAGGCACTGAGGGCTTTCTAGAAGGCTGTACCCTATTCAAGATCAGGGTTGGGTTTTTCAGTGTGGAGCAAAAATGGAGTGGGGGTTGGGTAAGAGTGTGTAGGAAGAGAATAGTCTAGGGGAGGGACACACAGGGATGCGGGAATACCAGGGAGACTTTAAGGAAGTGCCACTGATGGGGCTTGGTGACAGGCTGGGTATGGCTGAAAGGGGAGAAAGGAGATACAGATCATTCCTAGGTTAGTTGCCAAATAGTTTTTTGCAGTTTCCAGAAATTCAGAATAGGATCGATCACATGTTGGGAACAGAATCTGGCATTTCGAGGATCATCTTGGAAACAGTAAGGTTGCAGTGTGTAATTTGCTCCATGGGTCCAGAACTCAGAAGAGAGCTGGGCTGGGGATGCCTTTGGGGATTCACTGACTCGCTTCTAGCAAGCAAAGCATGGGAGTAGTGAGACTGCTTGGGCAAATAGTATAGGCAGAGAAAAGGTCAGTGGCCCAGCCACACAGAGACTCCCCTTTGGTCCCCAGGGCAGGCTGGACGAGCTAGCAAGGGGCGATGGCAGGATGGCTGCGGAGAGGGGAAGATGGCCATGGCCGCGCAGGGCGCCCTGAGAGGAGGCATGGAGAGATGGGGAGAAGCTACTTCTGCGGGGTTTGCAAGCTGGGCCATTCACGGAGGTGGCGGTACTAAGAGCCACCTCAGTGCATGAGAGGGAGAGGAAGCTGGACGGGAAAGGGTCCAGGCAGGAGTGGGAAGGCAGGAAACGGGGGGGCAGGTCAGGAAAGGGAAGAGAGCAATGTCCGGTGTCTGAAGCGCGGTCCTTTCAAGTCTCCAAGTCTACATGGTATGAAGAGATGAGAGACTTGGGCATGTAACTCGGAAGGGAAGGACCAAAATTGGTGCAGCAGGCCCTAGTGAAGGGAGCAGCAGTGTGAACGCTTCCCGAGGCGGCGGGAGGGCAGGGACGGGATCCAGGCTTCCACGGAGCGTGGGTCAGGGCACATGGATGGGGCTTTTTTCAGATCAGCCTGTTCAGAGGTTGGGGCACAGAAGTGGCACTGTGTCCCAGTCGTTCAGCCAGCCTCCCCGCTCGCGGACCAGACATGTGGTCCCACTGGGAGACATCAAAAATGGCAGCCTCAGGACTCATCTGGCGCCAGCTCCCCGAGCCAGCGGAGAGGCACGGTCTGAGCAACTGCGGCTGCGCAGGCTGTGAGCTGTGATTGGACGCCTGAGTCACGCTGTGCTGAGAGCCCAGTATGCTGCGGTGCTCAACTGAGCAAGGTCTGCGAGGGCTTTGGGTTCTGGACACCTTTTTTTGACTTGTCTTGCTCCCTAAAATGAATTTAGTTAAACTTCCAGTGCCTCAGTTTCTTACTCTCTCAAGTGAGGATAACAGTAAGGGCTGACCTCAGGTGGTTATCATGGATCTCATAAAAGGACAGAACAGTAAATGGCAAAAGGTTTATTAACAGTGCTGTATTAATGCTGGATTGCGAACCAGGATTTCATGTCAAAGTGGGCAGTGGCGCAGGGGTGCAGACCTGTCATCCCAGCACTGGGGAAGCAGGGGCAGGAGGCTGCTGTCAGCTCAGCAGGACACAAGCTTCCCCCTTAATAATAGAGACATACATCAAAAATGGGCACAGCGAAAAGTTGAACTACAAATTACCCACGTTTTTGTCTGCCTACATTTAACCATTCCACATGGATAAAAAATTTTCTTTTTACTGAAAGATCCTCTGACATTCCTTATGTCCTCATTCATCCATTCATGAAGTACGACTTGTTGAATCTCTGTTTAACAAATTCTAGTATTTATTAGGTATCTGTGGCCACTGAACTTTGGCTTGCAGTTTTTTGAAGTAAGACATGAGTCTCCGTCTCTTCTGCAGTACTTTGCAGTACTAGCAGTTGAACTCAGGACCTCCACACTGAACTACATCCTCAGCCCTTTTTAAATCTTTTTAAATTTTGACACAGGGGCTTGCTGAGTTGCCCAGCCTGCACTCAAATTTGTGATCCTCCTGTCTTAGCCTCCCAGAGTGCTGAGATTACGGTTGTGTACCACTATACCTGGGTACCTCTTGGACATCCAGTCTTCAGTGTCTCAGTGTCAATGTCTTCCCCAGATCTCTTTCTCTCTCTCCCTCTCTCTCCCCCTTTCTCCTTCTCTCCTCTTGGTTCTGGGGGTAGAACCTAGGCAAAAGCTCTAGAACTGTGCTATACCCTAGTGCTTCTTG
Organism: Hydrochoerus hydrochaeris; assembly: GCA_004027455.1. Lineage (NCBI taxonomy): Eukaryota > Metazoa > Chordata > Mammalia > Rodentia > Hydrochaeridae > Hydrochoerus > Hydrochoerus hydrochaeris. The sequence goes on along the minus strand of PVLA01002201.1, from coordinate 3,334 downwards.
TTCTTTTTTAAATCATTATTGGGCTGGGTGTGGTGGTGAATGCCTGTAATCCCAGGGGAGGCTGAGCCAGGAAGATCACTACAAATTCGAGACCAGCCTGGGCTGCATAGTGAGTTCAGGGCCACCCTGGGTTGCATAGCAAGACTCTGTCTCAAAAATGAAACAAAACAACACAACAACAAAAAAATAAAAACAAAAAACAAAAAAAAATTTTTTTTTGTACAACTCAGAGAATAACACCATCTAAGGTATGCTTCCATATCCATTAGTTAATTAAAGATAAGCAGACAGGTTGAACAAATATTAATAACTAAGGGCTTACCAATACCTCTGAGAGAAAAAGAGGGGCCACTTTGTGTGTGACTTTGGGTCAGGTCCATAACTGCATATATGATCTTCCCTTTGTGCTCAGAGATGCTTATCTGTGGATTCAACCATGGGAGAGTGGCAGATATTATTTAAAAGGTTGCATCCATGTTGAACACATACAGACTTTTCTTCTTTGTCATTGTTCTCTGAGCAATGCAGTATAACAACTATTGCTATGGCATTTCCATTGTTTTAGGTATTAAAAGTAATCCAGAGCTAACTTAAAATATGGGACAGGCTGAATGTAGTTTATGTGCAAAGCCTGCACTGTGCCATTTTGTGTGTGAGCACCTGCAGATTTTGGTTTCCCAGGTGGGATAGCTTCCTGGGACCTGTGATCCTGCTGATACTGAGAGCTGACTATTTAATCTCTTTTGAAAAAATCTAATCTCACTAGTTCTTCTACCAATTGTCAGATAGACATCAATATCCCACTCTGCAGATAATCTGAGGCTTCAAGAGAAAAGAAAGGTGTTTATGCTTACACATTCAGTAAGTGGGGCTGTGTTCTTTACATAGCCTCTTCTGCTTCCAGAATTCTTTCTCTTTTTTTTCCTATTACCTATTGCCTCTTAAAAAGACAGAATCTGGGTCTTCTCCCCCATCTTCCATGCAAACCAAACACTTCAGATGTTTATATAAATTCTTGGCAAGTGTTTGTTGAATGAATAAATTAGATAAACAGTATTTACCCAATTGTAGTAGCATTTACCCAATTGTAGTAGTCACAGAAGGCCAAGAGTAATTTATGTACATCTAAGAAATCTATTTTTATGAAGGAATTATTGTTACATTTTTATGACTGATAATGCTTTTGTGGCTATACTTTAAAAAGAGTCCTTATCTTTTGGAGATATGCTCTGAAATGTTTGTAGATAAAATGATAGAATGTCTGATACCCACTTCTAAAATGATGGGGTGGAAGTGGACAGTTTAGATTAGACAAGCTTGACCGGAGTTTGATAAAGCAAAGACACGTGATTGCGGACACAAGGGCTGATTTTGTTATTTTATCTTGGTTTTGTATGCATTTAAGCTTTATATAGGAGAAAGTTAATTTATGTTTCAGTGGGCTGCGTGCAGAAGGAGAGGAAGAGAGCAGGCAGAAGTAAGAGAGTTGTGGCGTGTTATGCACTTACTTGTACCAACTCCTGAATCGATGGGGTCATTCTCTACTGCTAATGTGTACTGATGGCATTAAAAAATTAAAAGAATAAGGGCCAGGGATATGGCTCAGTGGCATAAGTGCCTGAATTCAATTCCTGGTACCAAAAAAAGAAAAATAAAAAAGGATAGAAGACACATTCAGTTCAGGGAAGTCTAGTTTTTTTGGTGAAATGGTGACTCTTTGGTTTTCACCACACTGATTACAAAACACAACTTGCTAATGGATGCTGTTTTCTATGTCACTTTTAAAAAGATCACTTTCTTGATACAGACAGAAGGGCTTGTTCTCCTAATTTACTGCATGAACTTGAGTTAAGGGTGGCCTTTGTACATGACTTTCTCACCTGGAAATGAGAGAATTGGGTTAGAAAATATTTGAGATTCTTTCCATTTCTAAGATGCTGTAAGTCTGATTAGCCAATGAAGTGCTGTCAGCTCCCAGCTTCGCTGCTGAGTCAGGAGCAGTCATATTCATGGCCCAAAAGCATGATTCCCAGCACACCCTGGATCCAGGCAGGAGAACCATTTCAATCCGAAACTTCCTTTCGGGCAGATCACATGTCCAGGTAATCTGCAGATGAACAGTTTACCTAGTTTGCAGCTATGCTTTTCACCTAGGGCTGCAAATTTTGTACACAAACAACTGATGATCTTAAAGAAGCTTCCTTTTTCCCCTCACTAGACCACGTTAAAGTATAATACAACTGAAATAAAAAACCCTTCCTTCCCAGCAGTCAGTCAATTGATACTGTCCTAGGAAGTTACCCTCAGTGGTTAAATCTCAATTGAAATTGCCTAATCAGAACAACCTTTTAGCTGGGCATGATGGCACACACCTATAATCCCAGCATTTGGGAAACTGAGGCAGGAGGATTACCTTGAATTTGAGGCCAGTTTGGGCTACATAAGAAGATTAAGGACAGCCTGAACTGTAGACTGAGAACCTGTTTTAAAAAACACAAAACCAAAGAAAGCAAAAACAAAATCTCAAAACCCTAGCATTTTAGTTCATTCCAATCAAATGTTGAATTAACAGACTTCTATGGGACCCAGTTGAAGCCAGCGCTGGTGCGGGTATGGAAGGGTACATGGTTGCATAATAAGGTTTTCCTGTGAGCTCATTGGGGAGCAGAGCCACCTCTCTGGTGATGAGATTTGACAAGCTGTGTCCTCAAGTGTCCCTTGCTGAGCATGTACCTACTGGGTCCCCACCCACAGAGGAATGCCAGGGGCCCGGGAGACTCATCGCGCAGTGTTCCCATGAATTTCTGTAAGGCTTCGTGTAGCCTGGATGACGTCAGTACTGGAGCAGGCACTGGCAGAGTTAGGATTTAGGGTTGTTCTGTATTTCAAACCCATCAGGGGTAATGGGCCTTACTATGATAATTTACCATATATTTAATATCAAAAATAATCTTATGAGTATTTTGAACTCATAAACACTAGAACTGTTTCATCTTATTATCTATTTCCTGTCCTTGGTGTTAATTCTGAGTTTTAGATTCTCCCTGAAAATTAGGCCTAAAATTAGATGCTTTCTTAAAATCTCCAGAAGCCTCTCGCTTGAGTGTTTGTTTCAGTCTCTGTGGTTCTCTTCAGAGTGATTTTTAACAGCCCCTTCAACCTAGGGTTCTCTTCAGGTATCTTCTATGGCCTACAGTCGCCTCGTCTTGCTCACGTCCTTCTGGAGGCTGGGTTAGAAGGAATAGTGACCCTTAACTGGGGGTGGTGGCTCACACCTGTAATCCCAACACTCAGGAGGCTGAGGCAGGAGGATCGTTGTGAGTTCCAGACCAGC
>PVLA01002200.1:0-285932 GCA_004027455.1 Hydrochoerus hydrochaeris | reverse complement strand
ATATATATATATATATATATATATATATATATATATATATATATATATATATATATAAATAAATACACATTCTGCCATAGTTGGGCATCAGTTTACTACAAGATGTCTTGAAGTACTGTAGTCACTACTCATATGCAGTTTTGCTTTCTAGGTTTAGTTACCCACAGTAAACCATGGTTCAAACATATTTAATGGAAATTCTACAAAGTAAACAATTCATAAATTTTAAATTTGTGCTTAATTTACAAATTAAACTTACCATAAGGGATGCATTAATAAAGGTATAATATAGTTAGGATTGGTACTAGCCATGGTTTTATGTGTCCATGGGATGACTTGGAACATGTCCCCTAAAAGAAAGGAGCACTATTCTAGTATATACTTGCATCTAAATTTGTAATAATCTTCAAAATCTTCAAAAGCAGATTGTTACTGGTATGCTGTATTGCTGGTTTCGTTGTCAAATGTAGTCTTCTCTTCAGTAATTCAGTTTTGTGCAGTTTGGATCTGAAATTAGCCCTCATGTGTTAAAGTCTTATTCCCTAGGTTGGCACTGTTAGGAGGTGGGAAAAATTTAAAAAGTGGCATCTGTGGGAGGTCTTCTTATCCTTGTGGGGATCTTGCTACTTCTTCTGTCTCTTGCATCCCAGCCATCCATGAGGTGGATGGGCCTTCTCTGCCACCCTAGCCTGCTGTGGTATTTATAACACTGCCGCTGGTCCAAAGCAACAGGGCCAGTCAGATAACCAAAGGCTGCAAACTTTTAAGCCAAAATAAACCTGTTTTTTTTTTTTTTCACAGGGATAAAGACTAGGAACTGAACCAATAGCCTTTAGACTAAACTCTATTCTACTTTTAAATTTTCAGAGGTTTTACTGAGTTGCTAAGTTCCTTGGGCAGGGTTTGAGTTTGTCATTTTTCTGCCACACGCTCTCAGAGTGCTTGGATTGTAGGTATACACCACTATGCCAGGTGAAACCTTTTCTTCTTTATTATCTCATATATTTATTAATTGTGACAGAAAGTTGACTAACAAAACTTTGATTTATACAATAATTGCTTTTTGGAAAATTTAGTCTACATTGAAACAGTGTAAGCCATACATTTAATTCATGTATGAGAGTTAGATACTGTGTTCATTTAATTACACAAAGACTGTTCATGTAAATGAATGTGAAATGGGAAAGTCAAAATTTGTGGGGGCATAGGCTATGTCTTAGTTTCTTTGGGCTGCTGTAACCAAAATACTGTGAATTGAGTGGCTTGTAAACAACAAACATTTATTTCTGGTTGACCTGGAACTTGGAAGTCCCAGTTCAGGGTGCTGGTACTTTAAGTACCTGGTGAGGTTGACCCCTCATAGGCAGCTTCTCTGTGAGCTGTCATGACGAAAGGCCAGCTAGCTTTCTGGGTTTGCTTTATTATGATACTGGTCCCAGTCAAGAAGGCTTTGTACCTATCACTTATGCCCTTCTCCCAACTAGATCTCCCTTCCTAATACCATCACCTTGGAATTTGAATTGATGTGAATTTGGGGGTGACACAAATATACCATAGTAGGCTAAATTTTAGCTGCGTGATAGATGCCACCCAGCATTTGTAGGCCTTTGATGTCTCTGCTCTTTTCTTACTTATGTTCACTACTTCTCTGCTGTCCACCTTCCATTTCAAAAATATTGCTTAGGGGTGATACTTCTTGCATTGAAAAGCACAAAATAGATAATTAAGAAGGAAAAGAAAAGTTACTTGTACTTTCCTGCATTTACATTTATTGCATTTAGAAAGTTGGTGTGTGATTAGAGATACGTATAACATAAACTACCTTTTTGTGCACTGAGTTGTGCTCGTGTTGTTTTAATAATGCTTTCATGGAGAATGGTGCTTATACTACGAATCTGAGCCTTGTTATGATCAGATGGGATACAACGAATATTCTGTTACAAGCTCTTTGGAGGTATAGGTCTACTTTATATAATTGGTGAGTTCTCAGGGGAATATATAATTCAACATCTTAGTGTAGCCAACACTATGAAAAAAATCAGTGCTTAGCATACTAAATATCAATTTGATTATATTTTGTAATATTCAGCATGTTCCTATCTCCTTCTTTTGTATCCCATGTGTGTCTCTTAACTGTCCTATATTGTAGCCTCTAGTCACATGTAACACTGGAAATGCAGCTAATATAAGTTGTAGTATGCTGTTAATGTATAATACAGACTGGATTTCAATAAAAAAAAAAGTGAATTTCTACTATGTGCAAGGTCCTGGTTTCAATTTCCAGCACTGCAAGGGGGAAAAAAAGGTGTGTTTTATGTTTCTTTTTAGTGCTACTATGAGAGAACTTAACTAGATAATGTGGCTCACATTTTGTTTCTGTTTGGATAGTGCTGTTACAACCCAGTTTAGTTATCTTAGAGCCTAGGCTGTGCTCTAAACAATATTGTTAAAGACATTGCAATATGGCAGTTGTGTCAGTTATGAGGGGATCCTGCCAGGCAATTGCTTAAAGAATTAATAAGAGGAAATAGACATATTAATGTTAGAAGATTCCTTGAATTTTTGATGATTTATAGCTGGGGTTGATTGGCCCACTCTTACTTGACAATTTCTGGAGACAGTTATGCTAAGCAAGTTTTAGCTCCCTTCTTCTTCCTTTTAAATTACTTACCAATATTTTTATTTAAAAAGCTAAAGAATCTTGAGGATCTCTCCAAAGTCCACACCTTTCCCTAGGTACTTTGTCAATTCTTCTCACAAACAACAACAACAACACAATAAAACTCAACATGAGGGCTGGGGATTTATCTCAGTGGCATAAATGTCTGCCTTGCAAGCACCAGTCATGAGTTCGACCCCCAGTACCAATAAAACAAAACAAAACAAAACAAAACACAACACAACATGAACAAACTAAAATTCTGTATAGTATCAGGCAGTGCCTATGGGTTGCTATTGATATTGTGATCTATCTGTAATGTAGGCAAGATTGAAAAAGAAAGAATGGAAGAGAAATAATGATGGACCTAAAATAAGAACAAAGAAGAAAGGATAGAGAAAGCATAAGGAAAGGGGGAGAGGCATTCACGGAATGTTAACAACCTTGCTGTTGGTTACTCTTTCCCATTTCTAGCTCTTAAGTATTCAAGAGTCTAGCAAAGGACCTCTTAATGCCACAGTGAAAATACATAACAAAACTCATTTGTTAGGGCTGATATGGAAATGGATTGCCACTAAGATTTTGCTATTTATATTCACCTTCCACTAGGATGTTTACAACTATGGAGAAGAGTATGGGAAAGAGTACATTGTTCTAAGGTGGAAAACACTACTTTTTGTTTTGTCTTGTTTTTAAGCAGAGCTTCCAGTGAGTGCTGTAATGTAGAGTGCTCTAACATTAACAGCAGCTGCCGTAGTGCAGTCTTCCCCCCATGACTCAACTGGCCTGTTAACTCTCAGTAGCATATTCTGTGAAAAGTACTCTTGTTTTTACATTTCTAGGATTTCCCTGAAACAGCCACAGAAAAACCACATTTGTAATACATTCTAATATATTCAACATTAGTTGTAAGGCAAATGTGGAGTATAAGATGCCTAACCAGAAGAAGTAAACAACAGGACAGAGAATGGAAGTCTTTGTAAGAGCCCTGTAGCTTGTCTGGTGCTGAGCTCTTTGCAGTACCACACTGAAAAGAGAATAGACCCGTTTTCAGTGTTTGCAGGGCAGCCAAGTCTCCTCATTAGTTGTGCATCAGTGATGAGAGATGGCATTCTTAGAGCGTAAGTAAAAGTCACAGTTTTTGTTCTGAGATATTGTGGTATGTAGTCCTAGTTCATTAAAAAAAACAAATAAGGGCCAGTCCTCTTGGCATGCAGTTGTAATCCCAGCCCCCTGGGTGTCTGAGGTTGGATTATCACATGAGCCTAGAATTCAAGGCAAGCCACAGCAGTGTGTGGAGAATCTGCTTTCAAAGTAAATAAACAACAAAAAAGCTCACAATAAACCCACAGTAAAACTCAAAATGAACAAATTTAAAACTGAAAAAATGCTGACAAGTAGGATGAAGAAAGGTTAGTTAGCTGATACTAAGTTAGGAGAAATAAGTTCTGGTGTGCCGTTCCATAGCAGGGTGATAATTGATAATGGTAATATATTGTGTGTTTCAGAGAAAACTAGAGAAAAGAACTTTGAATGTTCTCACCACAAAGAAATAATAAATGTTTGAGAAGGTTCATAGGCTTATCTTGATGTGAACATTATATAATGTGTTTATGTGTCAAAACATCACATGGTGTACTTATAAATATATACAATATTTATGTGCCAGAAACCCTCACAAAACGAACAACTTTTCTTTCTTTATTATTTTTATTGCCAAATACGGAACATAGGAAAATGCCACTTACTGTAACTATTGCTTTGATAATTATCAGTAATATTTATTGAATGCTTGATGGAAGTGTGGGCTGACTGCTTTATGTCATTATTTCCTTACAATTACTCTGACAAAATAGGGGCTTTTTTGTTTGTTTATTTAATAAGTTTTTGGATTGGTTAATGTTCTTCCTTAAGGTTGTGAACCAACAAAAGGTATAATATACTTTGAGGAGTAGTATCTAAGAACTTTTGTCATTAATAATCTTCAAAATTTTGCATTTTAAAATCTATTAATTTATTTTGGGGAGTTAAGTTAGCAACATCCACATTTACCTTTTAGCAACATCCACATTTACCTTAAGTCTGTGTGCATATTGTAGTTTGACAAGGTGAGACGAGAGTTTGTAACCGCAGATCATGAGGCTTCTTTACCCAAATTTATGTGTTTTTTACTTCTCTTGTCTCTCCTACCAGTGATCATTTATTTCTCATGTTCATTAGCTGTACAACTCTATCTGCAGGAAGAGTTTTATTTGCTCTCACACAGAAGAGCACTTGAGTCCTAATTACCTGTATATTCTTCCTTTCCTACCCTTTCCTTCCCATTAATAAGACTAATCATGTTGTAATACTACTATTATGCCACCAGGGAGAAGGCAGAACCACTGCATTTTGCTTTGCTTTTTTTGCCTTTTGCAGCTGCAGGTGAAGACCACAACACAAGTTCTTAAAATGAAGTATTGCTTTCTTGACAATGCACAGTTCAGTTTTATTATAGCAAGCAAGGCTGGTCTTAAGTAGACATTTGTTGCAAGAGATTTTGGCCTGTTCTAGAGAAGATTGGTAGGTCCCAAATTATTTTCTGAGTTGACCGGATTTTAGTGTTTCCAAAGCCAACACACTCAGACTTTCCAGCCCAATTACCCAATGAAGGAAGGAAGGAAGGAAGGGGATAACTTCAATGGACTTTTTGTTAGGGTCCACAAAGGTGCCCCTCTTTACTAGTGAGGGGGAGAATAGAATAAGCCTTTCTTTGAATTTCTCATTATTGAGTATACAGGAAGTTCTTGAAAGGGTAAATGAATGTAAAAGAAATATCTCACTATTAAATTTATGGCTTTCATTTCTCATTACTGTAATGTATCCCTTTTGTTCAAAATATAATCTCTTTCTGTATCATCAAATGAGAGCCCTTTTTTAGCGAGAGAGATAACTACTGAGCTATTTGCCACTATGAGAACGTAAAATGTAAATGTCTCATGAGACTGCACACTTTTAAGATCTGTTTCTGTATAATCAAGTTTTCTTTTGTAACATGGTGATTGCTTATGAGCTGCTACAAGGTGGGCTTTAGCCTCTCCTTCCTGAGAAATGTTTGTCTCAACCCTGGTAATTAAGCTAGAGTCATATCCATGCATGCATCCATGCATCCATGCATCCATCCATCCATCATCCATCCATGGTTCACAGTGTTCAAATAAAATCAAATCAAACCAAATAAATGGTAAAACAAGTCCATTATGCAAGCTCCTGAAATGATTTCTTTGCTATCAATAATAGGTGTACAGGGCTGGAGATTTAGCTCAGTGGCTCAAGCGCTTGTCTGGTAAGCATGAGGTCATGAGTTTAATCCCCAGTCCCCCCCACCAAAACCCCAAAAAACAAAAAGAAAGGTGTACAGAACAATAGTTTCTAAACTTTTTGTTTTACAAAAATAACAGTGAGAGGAAGGATGCCATCTCCTCTATAGAAAAGTGTGTAAGGCAGGAAGCTTATAGGATTGTTTTGTCTGTAACTTTCATTTGTGTGTGTGGAGGGAAGGGGGACACCAAGGAAAATAAGCACTTTTTAATTTAATTAAATTTGTTTCATTTTTATTAGTACAGTTTATAGTACATAATGATTGTATTCTTCATAGAGAATTGATGCATATACATAACACATGATGCTTCTTTTTCATTCCCTTTCTCTCATTTCCTTCCTTCCTCACTCTGTCCTTCCCTCTGTCTCTTGGTTCCCTTCCCATTTGCATAGGATCTGTCCCCCTACTTCTATTATCTGTCTTTTATTTTTTTCCTCATACTTTTGTTTTCTCATGGAAGAGAAACTGTGATGCCTAAGTTTGTGTGTCTTATTTATTTTACTTAGTGTTCAATTTCTAGGTACATCCATTTTCCTACACATGGCTCACTTATCTTTATGGCAGAGTAGTACTCCATTGTGTATAAATACCACATTTTCTTTACCCATTCATCTGTTGATGGATATGTAGGCTGCTTCCTGGGTTTAGCTATCATGAATCATTGCTGTAAACGGGTTCCCTTATATCAGTTCTCAGAACACTGCCGAACTTCCCTCGCAATCTGGCATGACCTCAGGCAAGCAAGCCTCCATAGATAATGATTATTTGTAGCAGTCACAATTACTCGCAGCTCCTGTCACTCCAAGAGAGTGTAAGACACGGGGTGTGGTGGCTTTCCAACTTCTGACTGTGACTCACAGTAAGAAACATTTTGGAGTAGGACTGTGTGCATATGAGACCCACACACATTTGAGGTGAGTTTCATTAAACGGTTCTCTTAACTATGGTGAATGCATGCCCATTTCGTCCCCCTTTTTAGTTCTTTCCAGGTGTATCTCACTTCAAAATTCAGAAAGAAACCTTGTCTTGAACCACTAAACTGATTTCAGTAAACACTAATGAGTACTGAACTCCTAGTTTTAAAAAGACACCACACTAGTCTGTTCCCAAGAGTTCACTCTCAAATTCTTGCTGCCTCCCAGTGAAGGCGCTGATTACTGAGCTTAGGTCTTCTGGTATATTCTCCAGCAAAACTGGCCTGGAACCTTTGAGCCCTCCTCGCACTCTGTAGCCTGACCATCCTTGCTGCACTCCAGTAACTTGACAGAAAGAGGGCAGTTTATATTTGCACCTTCTCAGCCTCAGTCATAACACTGGAACAGCTGCTACCTGATTCTCATCAGTGGATCTGAGCCCAATGAATGGTGTTTCCTAGAGCCACAGTTAATGCTGCCTCTAATTCTTTGTTATGGGTTGGAGCAGAACGTGGACTTTCCGAGGATGTGTGTATTTGGGTTATATGGGAAGGAGAGGACGAACAAGAGGAGGAATCAGAAATTTTTCTTTGGGTAGTGCTATTAACCTTTTAAAAAAACAAAACAAAACATATCTAGTTTTTATATGCAAATGATGATTTTTGTGGGAAGAGTAGACTGGAAGTGACCTCTTTTTTTTTTTTTTCTTTTTTCTTTCTATGTTTGTTTTGTCGCCTAGATTTTGGATACTACACCAAGACAGATTGATTCAAAACAAAACAACAAACAAAAAAAGAGACAAAAACCCGCAATTCATTCAGAACAAAATAATAAAATACAGATTAGAAAGAAAACACCCACAGTCCAGTATAGAATTTGACTTCTGTTATATGTATAATCCTTAGAGTGCCGTGTAGAGTTGTACCATCATGGCTTCTGTCTTTTAACTTCATGTTCTAGTTAACATAATCCATTAATTGATACTGATTTTGCAAAGGATTAGGGTGATTGATATCAGTTGTTGTTCCTGGTCAAAGTCAAAAAGTCTCTTTTGAAGGGAAGGCTGTTGGTGATGTGTGGGAATGCAGCTTTTCTCAGGGAGGCACAGTCGAACGTCATCAGTAATCATCTTCAGTTTTACTGTGTCTCTGTGTGGGTCATTTCTCCTCAGCTTGTTATCATATGATGCATGTGGAGACATTAACAGTACTCATCTTGTGAAAGTCATGGAGGAGACATGCAGCATATTGAACACAGAGTAAGCCCTGAGGCTGGGACCTGATCCATGTTATTTTATCTCTAGTCTCTAAAATGTCGCCTGGAGTAGAATTGGTGCTTAATAAATATTTGACAAATGAATACTGGTGGCTATAATAATAATTATTGTAATGCAAAAATGATAGTCTCATAGGAGACAGAGGGATGGATCTAGGCTGTTGAGATAAAAAGAGAAGATACATGCCCTTTTAAAGAATTTATTCTGAGTTTCAGTAAAGAGAATCGGTTTTAAGTGGTTACCATCAGTACCAGTTGACAAAACAGGCTGGCACCGGTAGTGTAAACATAGATAAGAAATGGTTCATGCTCTCAAGGTGTCTGTCTGGTTGGATACAGCCAAGGTTATATGTAACAGGGAAAACTTACAACTCAGGGTAGGTGGTGGCAACCTCAAGAGGCAGAGTTTGAATGGAAAAACAGCAAAAGAGAAACTGGTATTTTAAGCAGGAGAAGAGTAGAGCTCAGAGAAATGACACTAAAGGGGACAATAGATTGTGAGAAGGGATTTGTTAGTGTTGAGAATTAAGACCTTACAATTATTGCAGCCTAATTCTGAAGGCAGTGCAGAGGTCTTGAAAGATTGAGTAGAGACAATGTTTGGAAATGTATGTTTGGAAAGAATGGTGTGGTGCAAGTTGATCATAGGTTAGGCAGAGCTTAGAATAGAAGGAAGGAGAAGAGGAAGACTCCTGCAATCTGGGGACAGGCAGACCACACTGCATTTTCATAGGCATCCCAACCCTAGCCACTCAGCAGTGGCAAACTGAAATTTTGGTTCAAAAGTAGAATGCTATGACAGGTAGCACAAATACGAGCAACAACAGCAGCACCCCACCAGTAATCTAATAATAATCCTACTGCTGATTTTGTTATGAAAACAGAAACCCAAGCCTGCTGACTTTTCTAGCAACTTTTGCAAGACATTTAAATCCTCCTAGCTGGCCTTTTGTTCCTGGGTTGCCATGGAGTGTCAATAAGCCCTGCTCAGAATAACCCAGGCAGTGAAATGAGAGGTACAGCCGGCTCACTGGCCTGGTAGCTGGCCAGGTTACACAGTTTTTGTCACTCCCGTCTTGGGAGGAGCACCGGGCAGCTGGTTGCCCTGGCAGCTGTGAAAGGTGTATGTCTTTTGACTGCCCAGAGTTTGAAATGCAACCAGAACTTGCCTGTCTCCTGAGTCTGTGCAGCTCCCGATTGAGCTGATAGCAACTGAAAATAGCCTACTGAGCACCTGTCCCTTGTACACTAGACCCTGGCCAACTGCCATTTAGGATGATGTGGACTCATTGGTGGACAGGTGAGGTGCTGAGCAAATATTGATGGCTTCTAGGAAAATGTGGGAATTTGGCTCTGCTTATTATAGGGTGGTGACTGTGGGAGGAGCTAAAGGTTTCTGAGCTGATCATTTTGGTTGTTTAGCAGGGTCACAGGAGCTATGAAAGTACGATATATGTCTGAGGACTCCATGTAATTCTCCTTGTTCAGCTCAGTAGTGATGCAGTACCCTTAGAAGGTGTAAGTTTTCTCTTGGAAGGAAAGGTTTTCCTAAAACTCCTGGCTGGTAGCCAAGCATAGTTTATGGTGCCCCAGCTTTAGAAAGGGCAGGCATTGAGTTGAACTGTTTTGTTTCATTTTATGTCTGCTCTTTAATCCTTAGTGATTGTCAGTAGATGGCTTCTACAAGGTGTCTCCTGCTAGCTTATTATTTCTCAGTAGTCCAAATGTGGGCACATGTAGAATTATAGAATAGAAGCACAGCATGCTAGGAACTGTCTGCTCCCCTTTGGGATTCCTTCCATTTTCTTCTGGGTTTTCTTCTCTTCAGCAGGCTTGCCATTGTTGGCTGGGCCTGGCATGCCTGTGTGGATGGAGCAGGCTCTGGAAGGAAATACTTCTGAAGTGACTGGTGGTATTAAGGCTACTATTTTAAAGTGACCCTCTGTAGATACTTGGGTTATCTTTAGGCCGGCAGTGATCTGCGGCTACAGGAGCCAAAGGGAATCTGCGGAAACTCTTGTCTGTGGCTCTTGCCTGGGTTTGTGTTTAGATATTCTTGCTCCCCAGCCAGTGGCCTCATGACTCATCTCAGAATTAGCCAGCTTTCCTTTGCCAAGGCCCAAGATTACTGTGGAACCTGGGAATGGTTTGTCATGCTGCAGAGACTGAGATGGAGGGACGGTGTGTTTGAAAAGCCAGTTCTGGTTCACAGCACTCAGACGAAATGCTTGCTGTTTATACCTAGCATGTCCAACCCTGAAGCTTTTTCTGTGAGCTCCAGTGGAAAAGAAGTAAGCTCAAAATGATCCAAACTCAACCTTGTGGTAATTGTATTGTTTTTATTTTATCACTAGTAAGCCAGTTTTCTTAAATGTTTTGAATTTGGGTTCATGGATTCTTTTGGGCCATATTTAGACTGACTGATAGAGAATTAGACTGATAGAGAAAGAAGATATGTAAAGCAGAGGTCAGGTTATAAAGCCTGGCATGTAGCTACACAGGGCATGTATTCATGGGACTGAAGACATGGGATTCCCTTCTTCATTAACCTTCCATGGTGTACTGGACTAGATAGGGACTTACGAGTGGATCGGGAAATTGGGGGAACAGGGTAGTAGTGGTATCAAAGGCTTCCACTCTATCCTAATGTTTTACCGTTTTTAATCCTTCTGGCTGTAAGATGGAAAGAAAGGAGTCTAGAAGTTACTTTGTGCCCTCTATGCTTTTCTGTGGGATGCTTAGGATAGAAATCTGGGGAAAGGGAATTGACTAATACAGGACATTTTCACCTTCCACTTTAGGTGCCACCAGACCAAGAAGCCATATTCCAAGAATGTTATTGAACAGATTGGAACCCTGCTGGAATTTGATGGGTTTATCTGTATGGTTCAAAAGCTTCCAGATAAGGGTATGGTAGAGGCCAGTGATAACTAGAGCCAAGAATGATGACCTTAGAGAAAGCTGGACCCCTGAATCCCAGAAAAGCAGGTAGAATAGGGGATAAGAGGAGAAATGGAGGTATAGAATCATTGGGAATTCCATCTCCCACTGTTGCAACCCATCTAGAGCTGCTTGTCTGACATTGCCTGTTTCAATTTAGAGCCTGAGTGGGGACCTATCAGAGCATGCTGTACGCTCCTGTTTGCCTAAGAAGGTGGAGAAACAATCAAAAGTGAATCAGCAAACCAAAATTTTTTCCTTCACCATGAACAAAACTTCTAGCTCTTGATGGTCAGTTGATGGAACCGCATTTTAGGTTCCCTTCTGAACCTAAACAAGGATTGCCTTCTCTAGACCATTCATAATTCACCGGGAAAACTGTTTTCTTCTTCTTTCAAGCCCTGTGACTCTCCATGTAATGAGAGCTTGTTCAGACCTGAGTGTTGGCATGTATGTGGAGGCGACAGTATTTTCTGGCCTGTGAAAATATTCCTTAGAAGATGATTCCTGCTAGGTCTTCTGTTTCAAGAAATTTGAAGAAAAAATGGGACAAGTCATCATTCTCTTCCATATTAAGGCGTTCACAGATACTGCATATATGTTAAAGCCAAGTCTTTGCTACAGTCTGAGAATCATCAAACGCATGGAAAAGACAGGTCAATATTGTCTTAGATCATTTCCATACTGTTGTTTCGTTTATTAGTCACTTGCATACAAGCTCAGTTTTTGGCTTTGAAATAAAAGGTGTGGTTGCTGCAATAGGATTAATTTACAAGGATTATTTCAGAGACAAGGAGTCAGCCCAGACATAAAATAAACAGATGGCACTTTTTTTTTTTTCTTCTCAGCTTCAGCAGTTCAAATGCAGAATGACTTAGGCATCCTTATCACCTCCAGCACAGCAAGAAGGGGAAAATGATGTAATTCACTCCCTGCTGAACTTGCTGTTATTTCACTGAAGGGGGTTAGGGGATGGCAGCAAAGCCCAAGGGCAGCCATTTCTCTGCTAAGCAGCCAATTCCCAACCCCTCTAACCTGACTGGTACTGGAGGGACTTAGTGTGTGTTGCTGATCCTGACCACCCAACATTATAGTAACTGAAAGTCCACAGGAGGACACCCAAAGAAGCCCAGCTGTTCTACTAATGTATTAAGGAATTCTTTATCTTAGGGACTCTTGTATTTTACTTCTGACAAACAGGCTAACAAAAAAACCTACAGTACTACTAAAAGTACTGATTTGCCGCACATGGGAGCTGTGAGTATTGAACAGATGTGATGGAGCAACAGACTGCTCCAGGAAGAGATGGTTTGCACAGACATGCCGGCCCAGTGACTAAACCTCGCCTTAAGATCTGTGCTGACATTTGAAGACTTTATGGGCTCAGTCTGCTCTGAAAACCAGCACCAGGTCTCTTCCCACCTCTAACTAATTTCTGTGAAGAGAAAATTCATGCTGTGCCAAATACCCATCAAGCTTGTATTCCTGCCAGGATCTGAGGCCAGTGCTGGGTATGCAGCAGTGAGCTTGGTCTGTGGGGGTTCCCACCAGCGTGGTACTTCAGTCTAGAAGAAAGGGCTGTGTATTCAACAGCCCTAGGTTGATAGTGCTGGCTCTGTGAGTGGAATGTTGGCATTCCATGGGGAGGAATTCTGTGTCTAAAGAACTCAGGGTTCTGCAGCAGGAAGGGACCTTGCAAGACTTCTACCAACTGAAGAGGCTGAAGAGCAGGCAGGGACCAGCAGCAGTCTGTGTGTTGAAAGTGTGTTGAAAGTGATGGAAGTCAGAGAGAATCAGACGGAGAGGGGAACATACACATAGAGTAGAGACCCTGTGAGTTGAAAATCTTTTACATCTTACTCTTCTGGTTTGTAATTTCAATGCCTCTATTCTCTCTTGTAACTCCTGGAATACATTTTCTTCTTGGCTTTATAACTTCCCTATCAGTCTCTCTAGTTAAAAAAAAAAAAATGATGTGGATTCCCAAAATGAGTGTTTTATATTGAGAGAGCCAGATTTAGGCAGTTGGTGTATTTTATGCCTGAACATATAGATTGTCATCTTGCCAGAACATCAACTGCCCTTCACTAGGCATTCCGGATGGACCTTTGTGTTTCAGTCTTAGGCACAGGCTTGCTGGCAGTGAAACCTGGCATCGCAGAATTCTTCTTAAGCCTTTGTTTAATGCCAGGGATCTCAACTGCTTGCAGATACAGGAAAGATGCCAAACTGCTCTCGGATTAGGAGATGATAGAAGTACTCCATAATCTGTAAGCCTAATATAAGCTGCCATTTCAAACGAATGATTTGTTTAGACTGTTGGAATAAGGCCAGGGATATTTCAAGTTTCTTTTTTTAGCATATATGAGTTCTGAGCCTTTGAACTTTTGTAATTACAATTTAATTACTGCATTATTATTGGTGCTACCTTGAGGTTAGTCTGTAAAGAATACAGTGTATTCCTTTTGCTGACCCATAAGATGTATCACAGATACAGGCTGGTTTACATACAGCACTTTCTCATTTGCCTTGTATCAAAGATCTTAGTGGGGAAGTGTGGGCTTTATGTATCATTCAGAGTGATAGTTTCGATGCCCTGAAGCATTATAGAGTGCAGGACTGGGCAGGTGGGGGTAGATAAGTACACAGCATTGTGCTTAGATTGCTAGAGTCCTGCTTGAGCATAAATGTGGATACTTTTACTCTGAAGTACAAGATTATCTCAAACTATAAACAGTCTTAAAAAGTCTGTGATGCTCTTTGCTCTGCCTCCTCTTCTTTTGCCAGTCTGGGATTAGGCTCCGAGTAGGTGTGTCCAGATGGTGAGCTAAGGATTGCCCAGAATAAGAAAAATCTTTTTAAAGATTTGGCTGAGGTGAACTCCTGGGATTCCCAGCCTGCGCCTCTGGTTTGCAGAGCCAGCCCCACTCCTCCGCCGCCCTGGTGGCCTCTGTCTCTGCCAGGAGACAGCTTCCGATTATGGTCAGGGCTCACTGCGTTCCCAGGCAGCCCAGACTGTGAGCAGTTTCACATGGATCTGGGTCCTGGTGATACAAAGGGCAGCTGGAGCCAGCCATAACACTGAGTAATGCCAGGCGGTGCCTTCTAGAACAAACCTCGGCGAGGGAATACCTCTGGCTTGACATTTAAATTACTGAATTATTTAAATGAATGTCAATTAGGTGGAGTAGTCTGGCTGCTTTCTGCCAGGGTACTTCCTGGGTATTTGCACAGGCAAGTGTAAAGCACTTGTATCAGATATGGTGCTTCCTGCATATACTGTAAAAAGTCTGTCGCCGGACATGGTTGTCCATCCCTGGGTGTTCCATGTAGTAATTGTATTTTGATTTAAGAGATTAGAGATCCTCTCCCATTTGGCCCTAAAGGCACCTCTTTACCCCATACCCACCCCAAATAAAATATCACAGGCTCACACATGTAATGACGATTCCTAAATTTGACAAGACTGAAAAAGTGAGTCATGGGCACTTTGAGACCTGTAGTGTTCTTAAGGATTATGCATATTAATATTTGAGAATGGTATTACCTGGCTTTAACCTTCTTTTTTGAATTAGTAATCCTAGCTCAGATAATCCTTTTAGCATCTCTTTAACCCAATATATCAGGTGAAATTGCCATAGCTTGTGTGTGTGTGTGTGTGTGTGTGAGAGAGAGAGAGAGAGAGAGAGAGAGAGAGAGAGACAGAGAGAGACAGAGAGAGACAGAGAGAGAAAGAGAAAGAGGTCATTCTTACATTTTTATGATGTTAGAGCCTTTGTTTATATTTGTGTGTGTGTGTGTGTGTGTATACATGACAGGCTCTGCTAGTTAGTTAAGTAGAAATGTGCAATTCAAATGAATGAAATGTTGGGTGAAGAGCAAAATAGGAAACAAGTCTGTGAAGGTTTTTACTTTTCCATTACTGACTATCAGATTAGGCTCATGGCTTCTCTATATCAGAGATTGAGTTAATTATTACATGTCATTACCAGTCATATTTTCATGCCCTTTTTCTTTGTCTTGAGTATAGAGGGAAAGATATGGAAATCCTAGTTTTTGACATTGTATTGAAAAGAATTACCAACTGAAAAGTAGGCAACTCTTGGTATTCTGTATATAACTATAGGAAGTATATGGAAAATTCAAGGAGATTATTTAATGAATGAATGAATCCCTTCAGGTAGTTTATGACCCTGAGGGATTAAGATCTGATTAAGGTCAATGTTGCTTCATCCTTATGTATACTGCTTCCCTGCGTGTACTTCGTTCCTGTGCATAGTGAGTTGAATTTTACTAGTCATTGTCTACTTGATACTGTTCATTCTGGCAAGATGCTTTAGGTCATAGTGCAGATATCTGTCAGACCATATGTAACTCACACCAGATTAGAGATCCTGTGAAAGCAGTGTCCCTTCCTGTGCCTGTGGACTTAGATTAATTTGGACTGGAACTTTAAGAATGGTTCGTCATGAGACCACATTAGAGAAACTATTATTGTTACTTTCTTTTTAAAAAATGATATTTTAAAATTAGAGCCATAGAGTATCATTAATTCTTTTGGCATCATGGACCACCCATTTTCTTTTTTTTAATTATTCATCTGGTTTTTATGGTGCGGCAGATTAAACCCAGATAGACACTCCAGCATGCAAACTATGTGCCGTACTGTGGAGCTTTACATTCAGCCCCTGGGCCACCTATTTCAATAGGATCAATGATGAATGAACCCTCTAGAGTCTGGAGTTACTTGTTGGTTATTATTGATGGTGGACCTTATGTGCAGCAAGGTGAGTAAATCACATTCTTCTGTCCATTTTCTGTCCAAAATTTCTACTCACTTATTTTTATTTTATATTTTCATATCAGCACTCATCTCTCATCCTTAACCCAGTGTCAGAAGGTGTATATCTTCAATTTGTTAGGGACTTATGCTTGGATATGTATGATCTTTTTAAAAAATATTTAGAATTGTATTTTGTTTTGTATTGGTACCAGGAAGCGAACTCACAATGTCACACTTGCCAGACAGGTGCTGGGCTGCTGAACCGTATCTCTGGCCACCTAGAATTTTAAAATACACTTTTGTGTTTGAAATTTGTATCACTTGTGTTTTTTGATGGCCTTAAAAATATAGTCATTTAAGTCCTGCTGTAGATAACAAATGAATCAATATGGCACCATTGACTCTCCCTCCCACCCCACCCTTCCATTTCCTTCCCAAGAACCATCACCTGTTGGGCAGCATAGTTGGCAGCCCTCAGCTCAGCTTTGTGCCATTCAAGAGTGGCAAGCATGTCTAGACTCCCTGGAAATATTATCTTTCAGCTCTCTTTTGGCAAGTATAAACTTTTTGTTGGATTATGTCAGCAGATATATATGTTTCTTATCCTCATAGAAATAGATTGGTGCTGGAATTTCTCTTGGATTTCTTTGGGCAAGGACAATAAAGACTATCTCATTGTTCATTAAAATTTTTGCTCATTAAAAATGTCTCTTGATTCTCAGGGGTGAGACTGGTGACATACATAGCACTGTCAGTGGCTATTTTGGATTTTCTGCTTTCAGGCATGTCTTTGCTTTTGGATGAGCCCCTTGCGGTTTTCAAAAGAACTAGCAAGTCAATTATAAATAGAAGGCTGTGTCTGTGTGTCTGCATGCGCTTACTCTGTGGGACGAGGCACCCACATGACAGTGGGCAGTGAACTATTTTTCCACTTCTTTGAAGAGGGAAGAAGAAAGATTAAGAAGCACTTTTCTCTTTTTTAGATAACCCACATCTCTACACACACCCACACAAATCTGTGTAAATGAACTTGACATTTTCAAAGACCTTACCTTAAGGTCTTGACTTGAAAGCACAGCTACCTGACCTGTTATTTTAAGAAAGAAGCAGTTATCTCACAGACCCACTGTTGAGGGTTCAGGGTTTAGAGGGTAGCCTCTCTGAGCCAGGAACCTTGAGGCAGCTCTCAAAGCTGTATTTCCTTATATGAACAGTGCTTTGGGGACAGTGGCCTTGGCCAGCTAATCACAGGTCTCTAGGACATGGCTGTTTACGTTTTGTCTTCACTTTCCTTCCCTACTGGTGGAAACTTTTGGAACCAGCAAGTCTGAACTTATCAGTCCAACAAGGGAGGGGAAAAGAGTGATGTGAAAAATGAAACTGCAAATAAGTATTTTTAGAGACAATTAGGAAATGCGATTAGGTGTGCTTTCCTTATGATACGTGCTGCCTGTCTTGGGATGTGAGCTGTTCCTTTAGTCCTACCTGTCTCGGTTACTTTTCTCTCATTGCTGAGACAAAATACCTGACACCCAAAATGAAGGAAGGAAAGGTTTATTTACTTCACTGTTTGTGGAAGTTTCAGTCCATAATCAGCTGACTTCAAGGCAGTGTGGCATGGCACTGGGGCAGCACTTCAAGGCAGCAGCCTGCAAAAGCAGCCAGAACGAAAGGGGGGCCAGAGGAAGCCCTTCTTCTTCCCTTATATTGTACACAGATTGCCTCCCCTCCAGGGCAGGTGTAACACTCACAAAATCTCCTTGCCCCTGCTCTTGTACAGGATAAGGATATTTATAAAGTTAGAACCCTGGCTCCCTGCTGAGTCTCTTAAACTTCTAAACTTAAGTTGACACAGTGTATCTTCTATAACTGTTACCTTACTGTCCAGACATGGTTCAATTCCCTTTGTCTCTTTTGTGTCCTCATTCTGGATATTTGCTGTCAAGTTCTTTTTCTGGCAGTTGAAAAGTCTTGAGCAATTATTAATTCTCATTTTAATCAATGTGAAAGCTTCTGTGTTACTATTATTGAAAAGTTAGCCTAGGCATTTAGCTGGAAATGTTGCTAACATGGATTTGTAGCTACAGATTGCATCTTTGAAAATTCTTATTATTAGTACGATGGTTATTTTTGAAACAGTCAGATTCTGATGCAGGAAAATCAGCATTGCTTGTTTTATTTATTATACAGAGCTAGCAGGAACTGGTGTTAACAGGTATCATATACTTGGGACCCTTTTTTTTTCTTTTTTTGACACAGGGTCTTGCCATGCAGTTCACGCTGGCCTTGAGCTCACTTGGTAGCCCAAGCTGGTCTCGAACTCACAATGATCCTCCTGCCTTAGCCTCCCAAGCGCTGAGATTATAGTGTGCGCCACCATGCCTGGCCATGGGAGCCATTTTTATATAATATTATCAGTGATGAATATTATGTTCCAGTAAAACATTTTATTTGGTATAAAAATGGAGATATGCGAGCGGGAGGAACTGACTGTCGAAAGTCTGTTGCCAGATGGTAATTAGTCTCTGGCTTAGTGGGATCTAAAGGAGGATGCATAGCTTATATAAATGTATTCCTAGATTGAGAAGTGATTATTATTTATAATTGGTAAATGACAGTGCCACAGAATGGCTGATGGTGATGACTTTTTGCTCTGAGAATGTGTTGGGAATGGTCTTGGAGAAACTTCCCATTCATCCAGTAGGGGCTAAACTCATGCAAGTGATTTTTTTTTTTCTCCTTTCCTCTCTCTCTTTTGCAGATGAGAAGCCCAAGGTCAACCCCAAACTGTACATGTGTGTGTGTGAAGGCCTTTCCTGTGGGACTGACCACTGTGAAGGCCAGCAGTGCTTCTCCTCATTGAGCATCAACGATGGCTACCATGTCTATCAGAAAGGCTGCTTCCAGGTGTATGAGCAGGGAAAGATGACCTGCAAGACGCCACCATCACCTGGCCAAGCCGTGGAGTGTTGCCAAGGGGACTGGTGTAACAGGAACATCACGGCCCAGCTACCCACGAAAGGTTCTCTTGGCCTTTTCTGTCCTAGATCAAGGCATTTGTTAGTGAGCCCATGTCTGTGGGCCCCCCAGCTCTCCTGTTAGTTGAATTACAGCAATAGACCACACAGAAGGTCACTCTAGGTGAAGAAGGGGAGGGCAGTCTGAAAGGAAGAGAAACATTTTTGGGAAAGTGAGTAAGGGAGATATCCATGTTGGTCCAGTTCTCTTCAGGTTGCCATAAGCAGGTTACAGCTCACTATACCACTTTCTGTTCCTGGGCCATGATGTCTTCCATAATTTCTGAAGTAACTTTGCTTAATGAGCACTCATTGCTAGGACTTAAGAGTAGAAAATGGAACCCAAGCGAAAATGAAAAAACAAACAGAAAAGCTTTTCTCCCATGTCCGATTCCCACCCATCTATTGCTGAAGTCCGCTGGGATTTTGCATGAGCCATGGAGTGTATGTGGAATCCTCTCCCTCATATGTTCACCATGGATTCCATATCTGCTAGAAACCAGTGTTACTCTGAAATTATTTCCACATAAAATGAACCCTAAATTGCTGTCTCTGATCCCTACAAATATTAACAGACATCCAAGCCAAATTTATTTACTTACTAATA
Source organism: Hydrochoerus hydrochaeris (assembly GCA_004027455.1). Taxonomy (NCBI): domain Eukaryota; kingdom Metazoa; phylum Chordata; class Mammalia; order Rodentia; family Hydrochaeridae; genus Hydrochoerus; species Hydrochoerus hydrochaeris. The sequence goes on along the minus strand of PVLA01002200.1, from coordinate 266,376 downwards.
GTACATTTTTAATAGGTATAATTTTTTAATATTGTACTTATGAAAGAAGAAAAAACATGTGGAATAAAACAGACCACAAGGAACATTCACTGCCAGAAATATCAGATAACAGGGAGAAGACAGAATAATGGGAAAACCAGTAGAAGATCATGTTGTAGCAATTTTGAAGTTGCAGTGATGACCTTAAGGCAGATAGAAAGTGTTAAATTTCATGAGCAAATAGGATTTGAATAATAAAAGGTTTTAAAGAAAGAGATCAAGTTTTTAAATGGTTAAAATTAAATGAGCATTTCCTATATACTTGGAGTCAACTTTTTACCAATTTAGTAAATGGCCGTGAAGAAATACCTGCATCCTGACAAAAACTACAAAATCAGCCATACTAAGATCCTCATCTACAGAATATTCTGTTAGTCCTTAAGGTCTTTTTGTTTATTTGTTTGTTTTTTTTTGCGTTTTGAGACAGGGTCTCCCTCCCTATGCAGTTCAGGTTGGCCTTAAGCTTACTTTGTAGCCCAGGCTGGTCTCAAACTCGCAATGATCCTCCTGCCTCAGCCTCCCCGAGTGCTGGGATTACAGGCGTGAGCCACCATGCCTGGCAGCCCTTAAGTTTTAACAGAACATTTATTTTCTTTATTTAAAGAATTTTATGATATTTAATTAATGTATTCACTTGCTTTTATATTTTATCATGCTAATGATATGTCCTATGGAATATCATGTTTGCCAAGTCATTATTTGGAATTAGAAAGGTAAAGGAATATATATATAAAGGAAATTTGGCTTAAGAGCGGATTGCTAGGCTTGGGATTTAGTTCAGCTGCATAAGCACCTGCCTTGCAAGCACGGGGTCGTGAGTTCAATCCCCAGTACCTATTAAAAAAAGAAAAAAGAAGAGTGGATTGCTGAAGGGGCCAGGAACATGTGATGAATAGGTAAAGTGCATGTGGGAAAGGATAGGATTTGGTGGCATAGTGCTGTGAAAAGGCTTGAAATTCAGAGGTGGTTATTTTCTTGGGAGACACTTCAAGTATAGACCTTCATTGTCCAGCTAAAAGATTTTGATCTAACTCACTAGACAAGTGGAAAGCTTTTGTAAATATTTGCTCAAGTGATAGGTGAAGTATTTGGGTGCACATACCTGTATTTGAGTGGTAAATTAATAATGGCAGAGTGAGGGAGTCAATCTGTGAATGGATGTTTGAATAAGTGAATAAATGTACAGATGAGTGGATAGGATCCTAGACAGAAATTGTGATGTAAGATCAACGAGGATTCTGCCATAGACATCCAAGATATATTGAACAGAGAGCACAGATGAAGTAATGCAGTTTTAACTCTGCTAGCAGTTTGTCACAGGGATATTACAAGGTAGTATCTGTCTGTGAGGGCTGGATTATAAAACATCTTTCTATATCAACTCCAAGTTAGTAAAAGTGATATCAAGATTTGTATGGCACTTTACATTACAAAAGCACTTTCACGTACATGCATTAATACAGTCAATTCTCAGTGGAATTTTTTTGAACTCGTTATGTCTAATTGAATGAGGATTTAATGATTGGACCTTAGCCAGGTAGTAGGAAGTATTTTAGTTTTAACATTTCATAACTTGTGAAACCGTGAGATGCGCTACTTCTTAGGATATTGGTTATGCCAAGTAGGAAGCAAACAGTGATCCTGATGGCCATTTACCCTTTTCTCTCCCATCTGCAGGGAAGTCCTTCCCTGGAACACAGAACTTCCACTTGGAGGTCGGCCTCATTATTCTCTCCGTAGTGTTTGCAATATGCCTTCTAGCTTGCCTACTGGGAGTTGCTCTCCGAAAATTTAAAAGGCGTAACCAAGAGCGCCTCAACCCCAGGGATGTGGAGTATGGCACCATCGAAGGGCTCATCACCACCAATGTTGGAGACAGCACGTTAGCAGTGAGTTTGTGGCAGGCTAAGCCTGCCAGACATGGCTGCAGATCCTTTCTTACTTGGGCATGGAAAGCTAGAAGGGCATGGGCAATACAGTCATGTGCCATGGGGCGCTTACCTCCTACGCAAGTGTACGTCGGCACTCAGTAATCTGTGCCACGTGAGAACATCATCCCAGACAACACTGCAGAGGGAGGGCATTTATTTAAGTAGATTCTTGGTAGTGGCTTTTCTTTTGGGATTGATGGAAAAGGGACAAAGAATGATTGCCTGCAATTTTGGAAGGCTTAGAATTGGTTTTCAGTTGCGCTATTTTTAGTAATAAAAGTGATTTTCTTTTGTTTAATATTTAAAACCAATTTCCCTTCTAGATTATTTTAACACCCTATAATTTAAGACTTTAAAATTTGACATCCAAAAAAGTAGCTATTGAATTTCCTGTGCTCCCGTGCTGCCCCCTTGTGGAGGGTGGCCTCATGGTTAAACCAGGGCCGTCCAATAGGGTACTGCCAGCCTTCAATTTTGCAGTGGCCACCTTCAAGTAAAACACACAAAGGAAGAAGTAAATGAAGTAACTTTGATTTTAACTGTTCAACCCAACATATACTTTTCTATCATTTCAAAATATAATCTGATAATATTAATGAGACATTTTACATTTTTGAACTACATTTTCAAAACTTTGTGTGTATTTTAGACTTATAATATGTCAGACTAACTAGAGTTTACTTATTCAACATAGAAACCATTGTATTTATGCATTTAAAAATCATTCTTTTGTATGCTTTGTGTGATGGATTCATGCTACACTCTCACCCCTTAAAGTTTGTATGTTTTAAAAATTTTGAGTCAGGATCTCAGTTGCCAAGGCTGGCTTCAAACTTGTGATCTTCCTGACTCAACCTCCTGAGGCGCTGGGATAACAGTATATGCAACCACAGCTGGGTAAAAAAAAGCAACATTTTACAAAGCAAATACTTAAAACAAATACATTTTACAAAACAAATACTTAAAAGTTACCAAAAGTCATGGGCATGGCGATACAAGCCTGTGATACTAGCAGGCTGAGGCAGGAGGATCCTAAGTTCGGGGCTAGACTAGGCCTGCCCTTTGTGAGTGGGTAGAATGTTTGGTGATGGCTGACTGTACTGGGTGACATTGCACCCTACTGCCCTGCTCAGTACAGGGCCACCACTCACATGCACTTTTTGTATGAAAAAGGAGGAATTAATCTTGTGCAGCTTCCTTTGATTTACTTAAAGTGCTCTATTGTGGAACTGAGAGAAGATATAAGAAATTCTATTCTGAAAAGTAGAAAAACAGAATTTTTCATTAGAAATTTACACAGAATTCTATTCTAAGTTTAAGGAAAATGAAATGAATTTATTGAGTTAATAGCAAGAAGATATGAAGATGAATCCTGAAAAGCTTCAGCAAAGCAAAATTCTAAAATAGATTAGTCAGAACTTTGTTCTTCAGAGCTGCTAAAATAACTAATTATCCAGGATAATAATTGAAATATCTAGTATAAATTACCATTTAAATAGCTTTCAGGATTTTGTAAGAGGAAGGAAAGGGTATGCCTTCTAACCTCAGCCATGCCAGAGGACAGGATATCATGATATAATAATGTAGTAAATACAGTTTTTGAAACAAGTTATCATTGTTGGTCTCTACACTTGCTTATTTAAGCAATGTGCTCATTTATGTGATTCAACATAGCACACACCCTTACAAAATCTCTCATTTACTCTATAAAAGAACTATTGGGATTCACGATTTGAGGCAGATGTTTATTAGCTTTTTGTTGACCCCCCCCCCCAACTGTGAAGTGGGTTTGGAACTAAAATTGTACATTATGAAAAAGCAACACATTTAATTTTAACAGTTTCATTTGCAGAATTATTCTTCTAAAAATGGAATGAATGGAGGGAGGGAAATAGCAAGAGAGAGAATGGTTAGATAAGTAATGAATTCTACCTTTTGTAGATTTCCTTTTTTTTTAGATAGGATCTTGCTCTATAATTCAGGCTGGCCTTGAATTTGTGGCGATCCTCCTGCCTCAGCCTCCCACATTTTCTTGTTGATTTCTCTTTCTTTTTCTTCTTTCTTTGGTAGTACTGGGTGTTAAAACTCGGCTTAGGGATGCTTTACCACTGGCCCCAACCCTTTTTATATTTTATTTTGAGATAGTATCTCCCTTAGTTGCCCAGGTTAGCCTCAAATTTGCCATCTTGCTGCATCAGCCTCCTAAGTAACTGTGGTTATAGGAGTGTGTCACTGTGCCTGACTCCTTTAATAGTTTTTAAGGTTCTGAATTTCTTCCATTGGATATTCAGCTTTTGGTAATTTTGCCAGTCAACAATATTTAGCAGTGGTGCTGAGGGGAAGTAAAAGATGAAATTCATGGAAATCAGCATATTGCTGTAATAGGCCAACTGAAAAGTTGGAGAAAGGAAGAGCCTCCGGTAATGTTATTGCGACCATTCTTGTCATTACTGCATACTCAGAGTTAGGGCACCCATACATCATCGCTGTGGGCACAGTGTTTGTATTATGGATAATCCTTGTCTGATACCAGAAGACTTGTTTCTTGGCTTGCACTGAAAGTAAAAAGAAAAATTTTTTGAATAAACTAGGAATATTTTGCCAAAACATTCATCCATAGGACTCTGGTTTTACACTTCTAACCTAACTTTTCAGTCTTTGCTTTCCTCATTTGTGAGTGCTTCACATTAAGAAATAACAAGGAGGTATTTTTTCAGTGAGCTCTTTGTTCCTCACTGACCTAACAGGTAACCTTTCAGAGTGAACTGGTGTAATGATCCACGTGGATCTGTGCAGTCTTCCCACTACAGACCTCAGAGCTGTGTTTAGTATTTCTAATTTGTTTGTTGCTAATTAGACTTCCTTAGTGGATATGATAGCTAAAGTGGATCGTTTGATGGATACCAATGAACATAGCAGAATGTGGTAAATTATACGCAGGACTTGGCCCACCCCTTTCCACCTGTTCATATTTCTGCTGCTTCCCCGGAGCTCAGTGTTGCTTCTTGAACTTTCTCAATTGTATCTGCATCTTTGCTCACCTTCTTATATATTTCATTCTACAACTCTGGGTATAAGAAAGGACTATTGATCCCTCAAGAGAACATACCATATTTTAGGGAAAGAGCTGACTTCTAATTCTTCTAAGAAATAAAGCCCATCTTTCTCCTGGGGAGCTCACCAGACATGTTAACAGCCCATGTGTCCAGAACCACAGCCCTCCCTGTGAGTTATAGCAACGTGCCTGCTAACGGGACTCTAAACCACAAACGGCTGCTCAGTAGTTTCTTTTTCTCCTTGTCTTAAACTGCAGGATTTATTGGATCATTCGTGTACATCAGGGAGTGGCTCTGGTCTTCCTTTTCTGGTACAAAGAACAGTGGCTCGCCAGATCACCTTGTTGGAGTGTGTCGGTAATTCTTTTTACCTTTCCTTTCTGGGTGCCATGAGCTGCTAACTGTGGTTGTATAGTGGAATGGAACTTGTGAGATCTGCTTTTTGTTGCCTCTCATTTCCTTAGTAAGCTCAGGAGATGCTGCTGCAAGTGCCTTGTGTGTATTTAACTCACTGAACGACAGGAGAGGCGAGATAGCCATGTGGTCTCAGTTGTCTGTGTCTGTGTGTTTGAACCCCTAAGTTTGTTGACTCTCTTGTCAAGGGAGTCTTCTCTAATTAGTGTAGAGAATGCCTGCTCAAAAGCTTTCAGTTGCAAATAGACCCTTTAGTATTATAGGAATGCTGAAAAAGTGGATTGACAAGGCTGATCCTCACCATAGATACTGAATGACCTGAGGTAAGTATGCTATTGGACAGTAAAGTTGTTACAGTTCTCCAGTGTTTTTCATTCTTTCCTTCCCGTTACAGTAAATAATGCTAAATACATATAATTCTTAGTGTCAGCTAATAGCAAGAGCTTATTTACATTTTTATGGCCTCTCATTTTCCCCATATAGGAATATATTTTTAGATTGACATAATCATGGTGTATGTATAGTTCATAGCCCTTTAAGCTTACCTTTCTATATTTTTTTTGTATCAGTAATTGAACCCAGGACCTTGTCCTTGCCAGACAGGTGCTTACGCTGCTGAGCTATATCCCCAGCCCTGGATGATTTTTTGGTGGTTTTTTTCTCTTTGTGTTTTTCAGACAGGGTTTTACTTTGTAGTTCAGCTTGGCCTTGGGACTCACTATGGAGCCCAGGCTGGCGTTAAACTCGTGGTAATACTTGTACCTTGGCATCCCAAGTGCTAGGATTACAGGTACATGCCACCACACCTGACCTCAAGGCCTAATTTTTATTAGTTTCATGTAATGGGTAGGTATTTTCAAGTGGTACGGTGGTTTTCATCAGTGTTTCCTGCTGGATGGCTGCTGCAGCCCCTGACACCATTTCCATGCTGTCCACCCTGGGCTGAGGGTTGCTTTGAATTGGGCTTCATAGTTTGGTCCTCTCAACTTTTCCTTCAGGGAGGTGGCTGGTTCTTGTAAGCTAGCTCTACCTCCTACAGCTCTTCTCCAGATTTTCTTTGAGTTCTCATGGAGAGTGGGACATTTCCAGCCTCAGCACTAGGAAAAGGAGTGGACAGAGTATGGAGGGAGGTGCCTGCTGCTCCAGGACATGGCCTGTGGGCTTTGTTTCCTTTTCTCTAGGTCAGCTGCTGCAGCTGTTTCCCGTAGTATGCATCTCTTCCACAGTAGAGTGAGAATAGAGAACACAAAGATGGAAAAGTCCCAGATGTGCTTATTCAGAACAGCAGAGTTGTTTTGTCCTCACTAGCATTCTAATGATTATGGACAGGAATGTCTGCTTACTGGCAGGAGGGAAGTGAAGGGGGCCATGAGCCTGCCTTGCTGACCCTAACCCTAACCCTAACCCTAACCGTAACCCTGCCAGTCCTAAGGTTGTGCATTGTTCATGGGGTAGCACCAAGTCCCAAACTCAGACCTCAGAGAACAGAGCCAGGATCTAAAGTGAAAAATAATATTGTACCTTTGCAAATATGTGCAATTTCTGGTTTTGAAGATATTCTTAGCATTTTCTGAAATAGTGTAAATCAGTTATTACATTTTGCTGGGTTCGCGCTAAAGACTTTAATGCAAACAGTGCCATTTCAGAAGCTTGTAGTTAGTGTTGATATGGTACAATTTCGAACAAAAATATATGTGATAAATTCCACAGATTGCATGTTATCATTTTGGATTCACAAACATGGGAAGCTGGGGTAGGTCCATCATTTCCAGATGAGGCTAAGGAACCCCCAACTTTCAAATGCCTCAAGTATCTCCTTTGTGGGGCTTGATGGCCATGGCTTCTTGCTTTGCTTTTGTTTTATGGGCTTCTGTATGTGGTTGCATTTGCAAAAAAATAAATAAATAAATGAATAAATAAATAAAAGCACTTTATAACTTTAAACCAGTTGAAAGCCAAAGATAGTTTTCTATCTTAATTCTATGTACCCTGCCGAACATCGCTTGCTTTCTTTAAAAAAAAAAAAGTATTTATGGGAACAGTTCATTAGAATATTTTTCAACTTTCTGAATGAAAAGTGAAAACAAAGAGAAAATAAAGATATGAAATGGAACCAAAGCAGGAAGACTTAGCACATACATTTGTAGTGTCTTAGCAGTAGCCCTCATCTCGAGTTGCAAATGCTGTGCAATTGCTATGAGACAGTAAAATGAATCATCAAGTATCTGTGTGACCTGATAGTGACTCATAAGAAGCATCTGTCAGCCCCATGCAACACCTCTTTGGCGTAGTCATTGGTATTTATCAGGACATAGGTTGTTGCCTGTTCCTTCACATTGAGGATTCTTAGTGGCTGTGAAGAACTGCAGTGTACCCCTGCATATGCAGGTGGTGCTGTAGCTGCTTATTACAGCCTTGTGATCCCAGCAGCCACTGCCTGGGCAGAAAGCCCTGCTCTGTGCAGTTGTGTCTCCTGCTGCCTTGCTCTCTGGGCTGATTATACCCCATCTTGATCCCCATAGTCTTGGGGTAATTACTTCCTCTTCCACCCGTCCTGATCACTCCTGTCTATAATTAAAGAGAAGAATGGGAGAGGGAGCGCATTGTTGACAAGCTGACAAGTGTGTGGTTGTCACAAGAGGAGGGTCAAACACCAGACAGCTCAGATCACAGCTGAAGTCACCACATTTTTTAGACTGTCTTTTCCAAGTGGCTTTTTTGGTATAGCCCATTTTGTGCCATTCTAGGGGCTGTCTGATACACAAATACCCATGACCAATGTCAGAAATCAACCGTTCTGGGATTATAGTGTTTAAGACTTTGCAAATCCTCTTTAGAAATACATCCTCTGCCAAGAAATCCTTTAGGGATAGTGGTAGCATGCTTGATGATCTCCTCCATAGCATTGTGTGTTTTGTTGTTTCTGTTTTTAGTCCCCAGAACACACATCTCAAACTCGGTAGTTTCCTTTGTAAGAAAATGCAGTACAAATCAGACTTAATATGCCTGGATAATGCCTCTCTTGCTTCTGAAGAAGGGAAAGAACCAAGGAAGCCATTTGACTCAGCAAGATTTCAACACACCATTGAAATTTAGTAATCTGTACCATATCCTAGGTTTTACTAATTTTATATGTTTTTAAAAACTATATGCATTTGATACCTTTCAGTAGAGGAATTTAAATGTAACTGCAGTGAATAGCAGCTAATTACACAATGCAGAGACAGAAGACAATTTTTTTATCACTGTGTGGTGGGTGGGTGTGAGGGGGTTCTATGTGACTTTTCTTTTTTAGTGTCTTTCCAGGCAAAAGGTTGTAGTATTTATGTTCCCCAAGCGACTTTCTACAGCAGATAATGGGAGGGATTGAGAGCTACAGGCACTAGGCTCATCGGCTTATTCTTGGGAGTCAATCAGGCTGGCTACCTCTTGTCTGTGTGCCTTCTGGAGTCACTTCTGTTTTATTTTCTACAGGGAAAGGCAGGTATGGTGAAGTGTGGAGGGGCAGTTGGCAAGGGGAAAATGTTGCTGTGAAGATCTTTTCTTCCCGGGATGAGAAGTCATGGTTCAGGGAAACAGAACTGTACAACACTGTGATGCTGAGGCATGAAAATATTTTAGGTAAGTTAAAGATAAACCTCTCACTGATTTATCTAGGTAAAGATAATTGCCCACCCTTGCCCTCTGTGGTTTGCTGAGTGTGAATTTGAACGTCTGTCCTGAAAGCGACATAGGGATCCTCAGAATTCATATGCAGCTTAATTTTCTTTTAACGTCAATTTCTTATTTAAATCTGCAAACAAGTTAAGTTGTAAGAGTCTCTAGATGAGGAAAAGGAAATCCGTTATTGCTCATTCTTATTCCTACATCTGCACATCGTTACTTAAACAACAAAAATTTGCCCCATATTGTTCACTTCAAGGCTTCATGGGTTGTTCTACTTACCCCACCCTTTTTGAATATTTATTACTTGAATCAAACTAAGAAAGATCTTTGGACTCTTTCCTAGAGATTCACAGCTCCCAGGGACATCATAATTAAATGCACATTCCCTCAAACTAGGCATCATTTTTAAAAGACCAGATTTACAGAGGGATTCGGCATACATTTTAATTTGGAAACTAAAGCTTAGCAACATTTGTGAAATATTGAAAGTGCCCACCGAAATCTTGCTATGGCAGTATAAAGGGTGAACATATTTCCTTGAGCCCATTGACTTCTACGGTTTTGAAAAGTTTCTATAAATGTGCTTATACTAATACACATACGGTGAATGCTACTGGAGTGTTTCTTTATAGTCGATGCACAGTGTGTGCCCTACTGGGCAGGATTGTTTTGGCCACTGTATGGTTACTGGACTAGGTCTGACCCTTGTCAAAGTTTACTTCAGTTTGCTACTATCAGTTTTAGTGTTTCATTTTGAGTCAAGTTGTCATTAAATGATGGCTTGGTGCTTCCAAAGCTTTGCTTCAATAATGTGGTATTGATTGATGTCTCATCTCAGTTGTTTGAATTTGGCTGACTTCTCCATTTCCCTTACTTCTGCCCTAGTCATCACCTGTCCCCACTCCCCTCGTACTGCAATGGCTGCTTCCTGCTTCCAGTCCCCCACTCCACACAGAAGGGTCTTGCTTTGGAAGCAGAGGTGATTCTGCTTGAAGTGTCAGTGATGGTTCCCAAGTTGAGTGTAACATAAATGACTTCTATGCCTCATAATGAAGACTCCCACTTTGGGGCTCCAAGGAATCTCCTAAGTTCCACCCACAAATAGGCCCACATTTACCTACCACCAGTGGAACTATCATAAACAGTTAGGTTTCTTTGTCCTTGTTTATGTTGATATTCTTAGCACAGATCATTCCTAATTTTTTTTCCACCCTCCAACGCCAGAACTATCTTATACTGTTAAAAGCCACTGCCTGACTGCTTGTTCATTGAATTTCTTAAGGCCAATAGAAAGTGAAGAAAACTACCCATGAAAAATACTGAATTACCAAGTTCTTATGTTGGTTATTGAATTCTGGGCTATTTTAAAATATACTAGTGGGCAGGTATTCTTGAACACTTTTCCTGTGTTTTAGGCATCATAGTATTTTACCCTTTAATTCTCCTTATTATCCTTTGAAATATGTTAATATGATCCTTATCTCATAAAGGAAGAAGGTGAGATGGAGATTTTATGTGATTTGAGCAGGATCACTAAGTTTGGGAGTGGTGAGGCCAGTGTGTAACCCAGTAGTAGATGGTCTGAGTTCCAGTCCGCTCATCAACTGTGCTGTGTGGCAGCTTCATGTCCCAGTACCTGGTTCTGGAGCATCACCAGAGTTTGAACCTCTAGGCATCTATTCAATCTCTACTGACAATAGAGATCAAACTACAGTTTTCCCATATAAGTGCTCCGGCATTGGAGAAGCAAATATATAATTCACATTTGAGACATAAGCAGTTGAAAAACATCTTGCTTGTTTAGAAGTCATTTTTCCTGAAGGTTCAGAACATAATTAATGAGACAAAAATCTTTGTGACCTAGAGGGCAAAGGGGAAGGTGAGGCATTAAAAATGTGCCTATTATTTATTTAATCAGTGGGCTCTCTCCCTTGTGGGGAAGGAAATCAACAGAGGCTGCACAGCTATGATATACAAGAGAAATTTAATTTCGTTTGAGTGGTACTTCCTTTATTGTGTTCAAACGTCTCCTCAGATATAAAAAGTTTGTGCTTCTCTTCCAGACCAGTTCAGTTGTACTTCTTGATGGAAGCCTATTGTAATGACTAGGCCAGATTATTGTAATTCTTCACACTGGGCTTATGCTATGTTTTGTAGATAAATATGACAATAGTTTTCATGTCATATTATTTTTCATTTTTAAACGTCTCTTTTTAGCCAAAAAAAAAAAAAAAAAGCCAAAAAGCCACTGAGCTAAATTTCTGGCCTGGTTGTTTCTTATTTGATGAATCACTTAATTAGTTTATAAAACTCATCCCTTTATTTTGTATATGAGAGAGAGCCTACATGAACTGCCCACTATAAATTGTAGGCAGTCAACACTGGAACACAAGGATCCAGGTTCCAGGCTTTTTTGGGGTATGTTGAATGATCTGTGCTAAGAATATCAACATGATGAAGAATTTGGCACTATCATTATGGGTGAGTATAAAGGTGTTAATCCTATCTGAATCTTAATACAATTTAAAAAACTTAGAAGATTGCTTACAATAGAAAGTAATACAACATTTTATATTAATAGCATACTCTTAAGGAATGAATTCTGTTATTTTCTATGCAGCTTCTATGGATCACCTCTCATGGCAGTTAGTTAATATTCTTATTTTTAGTTAGAGATAACTATTTAAGATACAAAAAGTTACACTGTGTATTTAATGTGTGTTAATTTTGTTCTTGCTCTTGATAGGTTTCATCGCTTCAGATATGACATCGAGACACTCCAGCACCCAGTTGTGGTTAATTACACATTACCATGAAATGGGATCATTGTATGACTATCTTCAGCTCACTACTCTGGATACAGTTAGCTGCCTTCGAATAGTGCTGTCCATAGCAAGTGGTCTTGCACATTTACACATAGAGATATTTGGGACCCAAGGGAAACCAGCCATTGCCCATCGAGACTTAAAGAGCAAAAATATCCTAGTAAAGAAGAATGGACAGTGTTGCATAGCAGATTTGGGTAAATTTTTAAAATTTAAAATTACTACTTTTAACTATTGCCATATTACAATAGCCAACCAGGATATACCTCTTTTTCCTCCTAACTTGTTATGAAAAACTTCAAACATACAAAAAGTTGAAGGAATATTGTAGTCAACACCTACCACCTGTGTGTTCCCATTAACTACTGCTTTATCATGTATCTGTCCATCCGTCAGCTCATCTTAATGTTTGATACATTTCAAAGTAAGTTGCAAGCAAAAGAACCTTTTCCCTCTAGTGACTGTAACACCCACACTAGTGTACCAGTAGCTAAAGTGCCTGACTTGTTTAATCTATTCTTCTTTTCAGGTAGAATTTACATATGATGAAATATATAAATCTTAGGCACACTGTTAAGAGTTTGACAAATGCTATACATTCCAGATATCTATTGAGGCCCAGTATTCTGGAAAATCACCTCAGGCCCATTCACTTGGTCCCGCCTCTGCCATCAGAGATAGTGAATATTATCATGTTTTGATTTCATAAAGCTCATATGAAATAGGGGTACAGTGACATATTCTATGTAATGATTTTGTCTTAAAAAAATTTTCTAAAATCATTCTTCTATAACCAAGGCAAATTAATCAACTTGAGAAAGAGGAAAATAGCACTCAAACTAGTTAACCCTTTGCTTTGCTGAAACATCTCATTCTTATGATGTTAGAATAATGTTCACCATAAATAAGATTATTTTCATATATAGTGCCACATAGAAAACCATACTCACCCTGGGCTTCAAAATATTGGCTTAATAATTGTGCTAATAAGGACTAAGTTGTATTGGTCACTCATTTCAGTGGACTCATTCAGTGTAGTTAAAAATGTTTTTATTAACTGGGCATGGTGGCCCATGACCATAACCCCAGCACTCCGAGAGGCACAGGCTGGAGGATCTCAATTTAGAGCTTAATCTGGACAACTTACTGATTTATCCAGACCCTGTCTTATTAAAAAATAAAATAGGGCTGGAGATGTGGGTCAGTGTCAAAACCTTGGGTTCAGACCCCAGTACTACAAATATTATAAAAGGTTTATAATTTACTGTAATTATTATTAGGCTAATAAAGGTTTAGGCAAAATTAACTTTCATTATATAAATAATAAAATTATTTTTGTTTTTAAACATGGAATTTGACATGTTGGAAAAATTTGTGTCCTTTGTCTGGGACGTCTTAGTGTTCATAATGAGAAATTATCTTACAGTGTTTCCCATGTGTAAGAGCATGACTTTAAAGCCTTTTATAGGCAATTTAGACTATGTATTGAAGACTTTCATGGCTTATGTCATGGCTGTTAGAGCCATCACAATTTGGGCTTCAATTCTGACTTGCTATTCTTTATACTGTATTTTTGTACAAGTCAGTTCTAGACAAGGTGCTGACACTGTTTACAGAACAAGGGTTAGGCCTTACCCAAGTGGGATTCCAGCATTTGATGCTCTGCACTGAACTGCATTGTTGGAAACTTTGGTAATTTTTTGTTCGTGTATTACTCATCTAACTAAAAAACAATGAGACCTTCCTCAGAGGATTAAAATAGAACTCAGAAATCATCACACCTCTGGAACGTAGTAAGGATTTAAGCCATAGCTGTAGTTAGGATCTCATGGTCTGGGGAGAATGGATAGAGTGAGGTAGCTCTTGGCTTTGCTTTTGAGACATGGTAGAGCTTTTTATATATAAAAATTCAAGCTGGGTGTGGTAGTGTGCGTCTGTAATCCCAGCACTTGGAAAGCTGAGGCAGGAGGATTACCATGATTTTGAGTCCAGCCTGGGCTACATCATAGGAGTTCAAGGCCCGCCTGAACTACATACTGAGTCCTTGTCTCAAAAAACCAGCTAACCAAACAAACAAACAAGCAAGAAATTCAAGCATACAAAGGGATCGAGAGTGTTATAACCATTTTTAATCTGCAGTTCCTAATATATAGTTTTACCACATGGAAATAGTGGAGGGGTATATCTGATTTGGGAAATTTTCACAATGGTCATAGAATCTTGGAGTTGTTTACAAAGATTGAGAAAAGAGGAACCAGTCTACTTTACTTGCAGTCAGTTGCCCATATCTTTGCTAATTATTAAGGGTGAGATAGCAGGTGCAGTCCTCCTGGCATTCTGTGGAATCATCATCCCACAGATTCAAAGCCATGGAGTGGGAGGAGAAGCATTCTCCACAGATATTTGGAGGGATTTCCAGAGGATCTTCGGGTTGCAAAGGATTACAGGGGCAGCTTACTTCACTTTGGAACTTTTTTATATTGAATATTACAGGAATTATTCACAGTTGTTCTGTATATGCACCAGTAATTGCATTCTCAAATAGACCATGCATGAGTCTGTGTATCCCCACTGGCTAGTGAGGGATACCAGGTCTCTAATTGACTGAGGAATTCTGAAATGAGCCATGGTTTAAGTGTTTCAGAGCCACTAATATGAGAGATGTGTGTTGAGATCCAGGTTGCGCTGTCTGTTCCTGTGATTCTAGAGAAAGGTCTGTGGGTTTGCCCAGCCTTGTTACCCAGAGGAGCAGCTCTCTGTTACGGATGCATCAGTACCTACCACAGTCTGCTATTTATGTGGTGATAAATTACCTCCAGGTCTGTCTCACACTGTTGGAAATTTGTGTTTGGAGACCAGTGGGAGCAGTGGTGGAGCTCAAGAGCTTAATTGGCTTTGTGTTAAGCTCCTTTGAGGCTCACATTTAACCTGTGGGTCTCTTTTCCCGTGGACTTGAAACACTAACCTCTTGCTGCTTTGGTGCAGTGATCTTCCATTTGCCCAAAACTTTTCATCTTTTAGAAGTATCTATGTTAATCTGATAGCCTCATAGTATTTCTGGCATCCTTTTTCTCCTCTCCAAAAGTCACCGCCCCAAGTATTCCAGGGACTTAGTGTAACACAGCAGTCACCACACATACCACCAGAGGGAGCTTTGGATTGAGGTTGGGTTAAAATACTTGGGTAGCTCTTTCTAAGAAAGGAAATGAGCTAATTACACTGTTTTCTTCCTTTTAGGTCTGGCTGTCATGCATTCCCAGAGCACTAATCAGCTTGATGTGGGGAACAACCCCCGTGTGGGCACCAAGCGCTACATGGCCCCTGAAGTTCTAGATGAAACCATCCAGGTGGATTGTTTTGACTCTTACAAGAGGGTCGATATTTGGGCCTTTGGACTTGTTTTGTGGGAAGTAGCCAGGCGGATGGTGAGCAATGGTAGGTATCTGATGTGGTGCTGTCTTTGTCCACCTTCTCTTAATACTGCTGTTTTGAAAAGGGCAAAGGGGAATATAGAAGCCCACAGAGTTTCTTGAATCATACTTGTCAAACTGTATGCATTTATATTTGACTCATGTGAGTAGGTGTAGTGTAATGGCATTGTATTTGCAATATAAGAGAGAAATGATGGTTAAAAACTGTTCCTGGGAGAGATTAAAACTGTTCTTGGTTTTAGTTTGGATTGGTCCATATTTCCTTTCTCCCTCCTGTTTTGCTTGCTTCTGACCTTCCTTTCCTATTTGTTGTTCTCACAAGGTGGATTTACCTTGAAAAGAAGATTCAGTTAAGCCTGAGGGTGAATTCTGCTTCTTCAGATAATTTTACTTCTCATGATTGGATTTTTGGGCTCAGTTACCACACTCAGAAGCCATTCCTTTGTAAGAAACAGACTGTGCCTTCTGATGAGTCAAGTTTATATTCAAGAAGCTCTGAATAGGTGGTTTATGTTGATTTGATTATAAGTAATTTTATGAAATGATGTAGCCTCAGCAGTTAAGGAAGCATTTATCACTGATTTTTGGCTGTATCTCCTGCACTAAGATTTCAATCTTGTCTTTTATGTACCTAAATTGGCCTTAAATACACAGTTGAACTTTAAATACATTATATTCAGAAAGCAGTGAGTATTACTTTTTTAAATTGGGCGTGCCCCAGCAGCCCACAAAGTGGTTTTTATAGCAGAATCCCTCCAACCAATGTGGTAAACTTCTTATCTTCACAACTGGAAATTTACTTCACAGTGCATGTATCTGAAAAGGTCTTAGGAAAACAAAGAAAATGCCATGTGCTTAGGTTTGTATTTATTTCTAAATGGTATTTTACATTTTACCCTCTGCGACCCATTGGGAACCTGGATTTAAGAAATAACTAAAGGAGTCTTTAACATTTATTCTCTATCTTACCTTCCGCTGGTGTTCTGTTCTAAGGGTTGAGATTTGTGGGGTAATCATAATTTTTATGACTAACACAGCCAGAAACTACGAGGCTCTAGGAGAGAAGTAGGATTGGGTAATTTAATATAGTTTTGTGTACAATAATTAAAATCAGCATGCCTTCACTGGAGCTTGCTTTTGTAACAGCAGAATGTGTCTGCTTTGGACAACCCTTCTGAGGGTGTTAAAGCAAAGGTTTCAGATTAAGCGTGCAGAGATTATAACTTGACGATTCTTTTAAGATACTTTTTTGCTGTTAAATAGAATCATGAACATTTTCTTGGGACTTGACTTATTTCTCAATCTTGGGAGCCACTGCCTTGCAGTTTGTGCCACTGAAATGCCTTGGGAATTATTTGCGACAGCTTGTTTTGCTGACTTATAAAGTGCTGAACTTTGCCTGAAATTGCACATGAACTTCGTTTCCTCACGCACTCCCCAGTTTGGGACAGGGCAAGATGTCTAATTCTGATTAGTTTACCTTAGCAGAGACTTTAGAGCAGGACCGGTGTCAGAATAGACTATGTGACGGGGAACTTCCCCAAATGAAGAGGAAACTAGCAGCCCACAGCCAGCACGGTAGCGTTTCCAGCTGTGGGTGTGATGGTGCGCAGCCAAGCAGGAGTGCTTGGCAGAATCTTGGGATTCAGGCCTTGTAAGAACTCATGTTGCAAACTCCGTGTCACAGGCATAGACTCAAATGGCTTTTAAAGATCAGCTGTGATTAACAGTAGTCAGTTTGAAGTTCGAGTCATCCATTTAAAATTTAGCTCAACACATGTTACCATGCTTGTTAGATCCTGTGTTTAACATTATTTTTAGAAAAAAGAAATCATGGGTGGCAGAGGGAGGGAGAGTGTTTTAGTTGTTTTTAGATATTGATCTCCTTTTTGCATCATCATTTAGACTGTGAGCTATTTCCTAAAATTTTGTGGGTAGAGATTCTGTTCTGTGATGTGGTTTGACTCTTACGGAGAAATAAGGGTGTCTGATTTCTCATTTTAAATCAGTTATTGTCCTTTGGCAATGACTGGTATGATATTTTTCTTTTCTCTTTCTCTAGTCCTTTTTTCTTTTATGAACATCTGGAACAGTGCACACACACATACAACACACACACACACACAGTGCTATAGATCAGTTTCTCTGAACTCAGATTTGTGTTCCATGTTGCCTGAAACTACCTTATTAATATTAACATTTTAGTTATTACTCCCACAAAACAGATAAGTGAGCAGAATGAAAAAAGCAAGAGTAATTTTGCCCTCATATTCAGTGTTCATGTTTCCTTTCTCTTCTCTATGAACCCGTTTTAAAAATGCCGTTGTGATCTTACCGATACAATTCTGTATCATCCTTTGCACTTGAGTGTAGTTTTTAATATTCGTAAGTGATCTCTGTTCTTATTTTAAATGGTCACATGATATTTTACTAACTTAACCATTTCCACATTGTTAAATATCCTGTGTTCTTCATTTGGGGCCCACGGTAGACATTTTTGTGTGTAGAATGTTTCACTTGGGGAATTAATTCCTAATCTGAAAAGAAGCAGACTTAATAGGTCAAAGACTGTGGACATTTTAATGACTTGGCACACATTGCCAAATCGCTTTCCATAAGAGTTGTTCTAATTTACAGAATCTTCCTCACCCCTGGGTGTGATATACTACCTGTTTCACTTTCTCACCAGCTTTAGGAACCATCATTAAAAGAGTATATATTTTTGAAATTATTGTATATAAAATGTACCTCATTTAAATATATGAATGTCTTATATTAAGAAGGTTATTATAATTATACATCCTTTGAGTTCCTGAGTCCATTATAAAAATTGGTGACCTGATAGTTCTCTTGGAGCAGTATCATCCTCAAGTGAACCATGAAAAAAAAAATTCGTAGTGTTTTTATTTTTATTGGAATTGTACATTTATTTTCTGCTAATAACAAACCTCATTTAATACAACAAACCTGTTTCTATAAAGGAAATGAGAGTTAACTCTATTTTTACATTTGAAAATTTCTCAGTAGTGTCTTTTGGAATTTCCCTATGATGTGAGTTTGACACTGATTCTGGAATTGCTAGGAAAGAAAATGGCTTTCTCACCTTTCTGGTATGGATTTCTGTGTGAACTTAAGGTAGGGACCTGCTTGAGTTGCTAGTACTGAAGCTGGTCCTGCTGCAGAACCAACTACAACACTTGATAAGACACACAGGGCTGGGCCTCAAACCCAGAATTTCTAATGTAGTAGTTTTAGGGTTAGAAAATGTGATGCTAGGGTTCAATTCTGAACATGGAACTTTTGAGGAGATACCAAGCGTGCACCTGTGGAAGAAAGCTACTTTTCTGCCAGTGTGGTGGCTGTGTGTTCCCTGTGATGTGTTCTACCTTCTGCTTCTGTGGTTGCCCAGGGTCACCTCACTTTGCAAAGAAGCCTGCCGGATGGCACCCTCCAGAGCCATGTGGTGGCTCTCTGGGGCCTGCTACAGAATAAACAGTCAGTGACATTCCGAGCATTGAGGTTCTTCTGTCTGATCCCATCATTTAGATGAGTGTCATCACAGAATAAAGTAATAATAGCTACTTGAAAGGGTTTTGATGGTTAAATGAGGTCATGTAGACAAAACAGTGTGTGGCTGGCATACCGTGAGAGCTTGGGTACTCACTGTTTTGGTTACTTTCCTTTGGAGATGGAGCATTTCCAGGAGGTTGAAAATCTTGATTACCATTTCTCAATGCTATCACTTTGCCCCAGTGCTACATTTGTTCCCCCTTTTCCCTGCCCATAAGAGGGCTCCATGGAAACCTTCTGGTTGCACGGATTTTGATTATTTCTTGATGAAATCTAGTGCTCAGATGTGTCAAAAACTATTTGTATCTCACAGGAAAGTTCTTGCTGGCCAAACTGCACTTCTTCTGGGGTGGAGACTAGGAAATGCTTGTTAGAATAAGCTTACACTTGGCACACATTCTGTATTTTGGAAAAACCTCTTCTAATTAATCCTTGAGCTTGCCAGGAAACCACATGTGCTGCTGTTCCTAAGCATGAGGTGCTTGTGTATGGAAACCATGACAACTCGGACTTCTTCAGCAACTTCACATCTATCATGTTTTGTGATTCTGATTCACTAGTTTACATTAAGGCTTGGACAAACAGATGAGTTATAGGGAAAATTTTTCAGTTTTGTTGAAGTAATTTCAAGGTTTTTTTGTTCATTTGTCTATTTTTATGTTTAGATAGGTACTTGAAGGCAGTGATAGGAAGTTTAGGTTGGAGGAAGGATTTTGGCCTTCGATAATTCCTGGAATTTCAAACCCCTGATATAAAAATCCAGAACAGCTGACATACTAAAATAACCTGATGTTCTTTACTGCCCAATAGTGTCTTCTCCTGAGTTATTTCTCAGAACAGTCCTCCA
This sequence comes from Hydrochoerus hydrochaeris, assembly GCA_004027455.1. Classification (NCBI taxonomy): domain Eukaryota; kingdom Metazoa; phylum Chordata; class Mammalia; order Rodentia; family Hydrochaeridae; genus Hydrochoerus; species Hydrochoerus hydrochaeris. Next base: position 246,597 of record PVLA01002200.1, on the reverse strand, counting down.
ATACAAGTATTGATGCTTTAAACCATATAATAGGCCTAGAAGTCAATGACTGATACCTTCTGTGTCTCAAAAGATCTTCATAGCTACCAAATATTTGGAACCCTGGTGGTGCTTCTGTCTGTCTAGGTTTTGGGAGTATGCAGAGTCTAACTTGAGGAATATCCATGTAGCTGTCATAGATTTTTTGCTTTCCCCTCTGACAACAGTAATATTGGTAAATATTTCTAGTAGGGTTTTACTACACAGTAGTCTATAAGTTATTGAGTTTTGGTATGTTTACTTCAATGACAATCTCAGTCATATAATTTTAACATGGATTCCTGAGAAGGCAGTTGGTTCTGACTTAGAGTAGTGTATTTGATTCCATATGCCCATGAATTGCAGGGGGCATGGGTGATATAGGGCACAGCTCTTGTAGCTTTCCTATACCCAGGCAGAGCTGCCCTGCCAATTCCACTGCTTCTTTCAGAAAGGACTGCTTGCTTTGGGCCTCTAGGGTTGCCTGGGTTCTGATTCTTTGATCACTCCCTGCCTCCAGCACTGAGCCAAAGGAGCAAGGACTGTTGGGCTGTCATCTGCTCTACTCTGACCACCGTCACCCATTTGTCTGTTAATCATTTTTATGTATGATGATGTGAAAAATATTTTGACTTTCTCCAGTGAGGTGTGGTAGGTACAGTAACATAAATATTGGATGACGCTTTCTGAACCCCTTTTCACCAGAAAGAATGCCTTTTTGTAAATTTAATGTTCCCCAAGATTTAAACATACACATATTATCCTCATGCGCTTTTTTCCATATCCATATGCAACACGTACCAGTATTTATGCAATCTTTTTCTTCACATTGGCTCTTTTCAATCTTAATTTTGTTTTGAAAGGAAATTAATACCACTGTTGGAATTGGAAAACCAGTACCACGTGACACAAAATGGAAGGCTGTGATACAAATAAATATGTAGTTAATAAGGGGATAAAGTTTTGCCCATTAAATACATTAATCTGTCTCATTTCCCACCCCTGACGGAAATACTGTATTAACTTACAGTCTTCTCAGGAGTCAAATATGAACCATTCTCTTTATTTTCTAAAATGGCTTTAGTTCTGGTGTTCTGAGCTCTGATGGATTTCAGTAGTATTTCTGTAGAAACTGTCAACAGCAGTTCTCTCTGTGGATGTAGAGGCCAGGACTCCATTCTCCTTGCCTTTTCCCTGGATATGGGATGTGTCTGCCCCAGGTGGAGGATATGAAGAAAGATTGTGCTGTGCACCGATCACACTGCAGCATGAGATCCGCAGACGGAGAGGTGTATTCCATTGTCTAATCATTGGCTTGTTGGGTAGAGTTCTAGAATCTTAATAAGAAACTAGATTTTAGTTTAGCTGTGCCACTCATTAGCTGTGAACTGGGACAAGAGCATTTTTCTGTGTGTTTTCCAGTTTTTTCTTTTGGAGGTAGGGGAGGATGTTATCTGTGTGGCCCTCACATCTTGTTGATAGATCTTTGCCTTGTCTTTGGATTGCTCAGAGAATTGTTTCATCTGTGGACCATTATCTGCAACCAAAGATTCATAACCCAAAAGTTTTTCATAATGTGTTTGTCAGGACCCTTGATCTGAACTCCTTTGATGGTCAACCCTGATCTTAAGGAACAAAGTCCATATGTAATCTTTATCCCTTATACTTAGTAGGTATATTCATATATTTTGTTGCAGAAATATATTTTGTTGATTTTGGTTGTGGGGTGTTCCTCAGACTCTGCTGGTGGCATCAAAGTATAGTACATGCCTCCCCTTACCTCATGTATACAGTTTCTTTTTTTTGTGTGAGAGTCTCACTTTGTAGTGCAGCCTGGTCTCAAACTCATGATGGTCCTCCTGCCTGTGCCTCATGAATACTAAAAAATGTAAAAATTCTAAATTCTGCAAGTTCATCTAACATCAGAGGATTCATTCATTCATTCATTCATTCAATGAGATAGGATTTTGCTATGTAGCTCTAACTGGCTTTGAACTCACTATGTAGCCCAGGCTGGCTTTGAACTTGCAAAGATCCAACATACCTGGTCATTAGAAGTTACAGATAAAGGATTTAGGGATCCATAATTAACATTTCACTTGTATTTGTATCTATAATGTAGTAGGTACTATATTGTGTTTGGTTCTGGGGAAGTTGTTGAACAAGAACAAAACAAAAATCCAATTTAAAAGTGCTCACATTTTTGCGGAAAAGACAAATGGTTATGAATAGATTTTGGTCTACATGGAGGTGTGTGAGTCCAGGATGAACAGTGACTTTCAGGGTTCTGCACTTTCAGGACCAGGAGATCTTCTCAGAAGATACAAGGCTTCAATGAAGCATGAAAGTGTTGAATAGGATTTTGTTTGGGCTGGCTTGAGGGTATGAGGTGCAGGCTGGTCTGAGAAGTACAACCTGACAGTGATGACAGTGAGTGTGCTATGCAAAAGGAAGAGCCGAGGGAAGTCTTAAAAATACCTTCTTGGTGGAACTCCTAGTCATGCCAATATAGCCGGTACCCAAGTATGAGAAAGACTGTGGTGGAAAGGACCGGAGTGGGGAATAACTGTCCTGTCCCTTGGGCAACCCCAGGAGAGGATGTATGGAGGTGGGCGGCATGGGCTAGTCCTGTTCTCTTCCTGAAGGTCTTGCTGGAGGCTGTGGGGTACAGCGAAGGATGGCTGAGGAGGATGTGAAATAGACACATCCCATGTGCTCATCAAGATGAGGGTAGATGAGTATTTGATCGGGGGCTTTGGTGGGCAGGAACTGAAGGGAGGTCTTGTTTCTGGATGCAGTGGCATTTCATACACTTCAGAGCATGTGTGAAGGATATTCTTGTTGGTTCTTGTTGGTTTGCACGTGAGCTTTGTGATGGGTACTTTAAAGGTGTTGGAAAACTACAGCATGTGAATGAGTGGTTTACTTATGGCCAGGCAGTGTGTATTAGTGGTGGGGATTTTGGGTTGGTAGAGATAGGTTAGCCCCAGAGAAGAGAAAGCTTTCACTTAGACTTATATCCAGAGAAAAAAACTATTGTGTAGATCAGTCACACATGACCAGAGTTGTGGGGGAGTAGATAATGAATAATTTCTCGGATTTCTTTCCTGTGGCCCTTTTGAGTCAGCAATTGCCTTACTGGGAAGATGAGACCTGGCGGCTGTTCCTTCCTTGACCACACACGCAGTCTTCTTCCCCAGCACTTCTGCATCATTTGTTGTTTGTACCACTCATTGGCACTAGAAGTGCTTTGTATTTTTAGTTGCTTTCCTGAATCTGTGCTGTCCTCTCTGCTGTCTCACGACTTGGCAGTTGCTTACTGGGGGCTGCCTGTGTAGCACTCACAGTTCACTTTTTTGCCTGTCTTTGCAGATTGTTTGTCACTTTCAGTCAGAAATGAGAAATGGTTGTTAGTCACTTTCTACCTTAAGAGAAGTCACCTCTCCCCTTGGCCTCACCTCCTTCCCCCACCCAACCTTTCCACCCCCTGTCCTCATCATCCACAGAGGTTGCCCCTTTGTTCCTCCAACATGAGAGGCTCCTGTGATCCTTTTCTTTCCCGCATACCTTCCTTCTGCCTGGAACACATTCTTTCCTGGTGTTTTCGCTTTCCCTGACCTCCTTGCTGCCTTATAAATTGCTTAGCTCTACCTACCAAAGCCCTGGGCTCTGGAAAACTCCATAAGCTTCCATGGCACTCAGTTTCCTGATGGTACTTAGTACCCCAGTACCTCCTGCCCAAACACAAACCGATGGTGCTTAGTAAATCACAAGGTGTTCCATCTCTGAGCCCTGCATAAGTACCGTTCCTGCCACCCACATCTGTCTCATGGCCCCACCTCAACTGCCTGCTGTGATTTTTCTCATCGGCCTTTGCTGTTGCCCTGCTCCTCGCTGCTGAACACTGCCTCTTTCCACTTGTGTATACCTAGGGCCAAGCTCAACTTCTGATACACAGAATTTAAGGTATCCAATAATTATTGAGTCTATATAAGAACTAAGGAGTAATGTAAATGAAAATTTCTACCTTTCTACCCCAAGATATACTAGTGGGATGAAAAAAGTTTTTAGGTTCTTTTTTGACAATATTTCCACTATCAAAGGAAAGAACAAAGGGACTTGTGTTGGTCTTCTACTAGATTTTGATTTCCTTGCAAAACAAGAGCATGTCTTACGTTGTCATCACACCCACCATTTCTATGGCACTCCACACATAATAGATGTTGTGTACTTTCACTAATAAAAATGATTGCTTTCCTTGACCAGAGCACGTTTCAGATGGTTGCTGCAGTTTAGTCCCAGGTTTATTTTAGTTTGGAGAAGTACAACCAGAGTCAGATGGAAACCATCAACCATCGGCCAGTGGTTGAAATAGGGAAGTGAAGAAAGAGAGGCTTAATCAATTAAATGGTCTTCCTTTCTTAAACTAGAGTCCTTTTACAAACATGAGGTCACTTAATAAGATTAAAACATGAGAAATAGAAACAAGAGAAAATTTTAGATGTATGTAGTGAAGTTATTGTTAGGTGTCATCACATCTTCTGTTTTAAATCTTCAGCCATGCTGTTCACATTCACATAACTCTTCCCTTAATTATCAGGCAAATTACTACAAACAGACAACTATTATCCTAGGTTTGTTTTCTTTTGTTTTGTTTTGTTTTGTACAGGGGATCGAACTCAACCACTTTGCGTTTGCCAGGCAGGCACTTATACTGCTGAACTAAATCCTCGGCCCCTATCCTAGGTTTTTTAAAGAAAAGCTGTACAATGTATACTCAGAAAAATTCAGAGATGATGAGAGGCACATATTTTATCAATTGTGGACCTCCAAAACATGGAAGTTCTCTTTTCAGGTTTATGTTCATTTGTAATTTAGGTGGTATTCTTAGTATTGAAAATAGTTAAAATATTTTGGTTTGAATGCTTTCAGGGACCCTTTCAAGAAAAGTAGGTAAGACCTCCAAAGTGAGATGTTTCTAGTTTTTTTTTCTGTAAGCAGTGGTTTATGGCCAGTATGAGCTGTTTGATTTTCCAGGAAAGGTTTTAATCCACTGACTGATACACATTACAAATGCAGTTATGTAATAGATAGGTAAGTTACTTATAATTAAGAAGAGTATCAATTGGGATTTTAAAAATACAATTTAGATGGCTTTCCATTTTTAAAATAAACTTTTTAGTTGAATTTGTGAAGGTAAAAAAAATCTGTAGTATTTCTTGAACAGATGCTCCTTATCATATCTAATCTTTTGCATAAGTGGTTTGTATTTATATGGAATTCATGAGACTACATTCTCACTGTTAAGTAATTTCTATGATAAGTGAAAAGGAGATTGAAGCTTTCAGGTGGCTTGTAAGAACTAGAAAAACTCAATTAGAACTTTTCGCATACCCTCCTTCTGTCCTCAGTAGCAGCTTCTTATGTACTTAGAAATAGATGAAAGTTACATGGAGGAAAGAAAAAGCTGTAAACCAGTGTGTCCACTGATGGCATTGCCAGAGGCTTTGATGAGGGAAAAGAAATAACATACTGTCTTTTGTTATTTCCTCTGTGTAAGGGGAAAAATCAATTTTCTAATTCCAAATGATGAAGTTATAAATTTCTGTATTTATGGAATTACTTTTTCTATTTGTGGAGTTTTGCTGGAAAAGTTTCCAAGCCCCTGGAAATCATGCTGGGACAGCAGCTTAAAATACCCACTTTCATATTTGCCTTGGGATGGTTTATGCCCAATTTATCCTTTTTCACTGTCCCTCTGCTTTCCCAGTGACTGTCCTTCCTTCATTTTATTTTGTGCCTTTAATCTGAGAGTAACTAATAGAACCGTCAAACAGACAGTTGTGCCTGGAGACAGAAGTGTTTCCCTGCATGCAAGATAGATGAAGGAGGACATTAATATCTCATTACATTTTTATTTACATCTCTCCCAATAGGAGAGATTATTTTATAACAATTATTTTTAACAGGATAATTTAATAACAAAAGGAGTATTTTGGTGCTGTTTATTATTATTTTTTTCTATGTCTAGTTTGAACAGCCTTTTATTTCTATTTATGGTCAGAAATAGCTAGAGTCACATGTTTCCTTTTATGTTTTGTTACTTTCTGATAATGCAAGCCATTTTGGGGTAGGCCTCCCTACACCTCCTTGGGCATTGCAGATCTGTTTCCATACTCTGTTGAAGCATTTTATTAATAATTATGATTACATGAGATGTTTTCACCTATTTTCTCCCAATTGTTTTCCACCCAGCTCCTCACAGGGTGTGTATTACTTTGTTTCTCACTAGTTTTAGGACCTACCGTAGCTTCCAGAACTTGCTTGAGGTATAAGGAAGGAAGTGCTGTCATATGATAATCTATGATGCCCATCAACAAAATCCCTAATGCAGCACAATTCTTGTCCTTTGTGCAGGTATAGTGGAAGATTACAAGCCACCATTTTACGATGTAGTTCCCAATGACCCGAGTTTTGAAGATATGAGGAAAGTAGTCTGTGTGGATCAACAGAGGCCAAATATACCCAACAGATGGTTCTCAGACCCGGTAAGAGTGCTCATTTCTCCCTTTGGAGCCATCTACAGCTGTTTTCTATTGGCTTGCTCTAGTGTCAACCGGTAGTTAGTATTTGCATGATCTGTACTGTGTAGCCACTGCTCTCCCTTGTTATTTTATATGGAAGGATTTTAGAGCCTAATAGCATTGACTTGGAAAATAGTCTCATTGTCAAACAGGTCTTCTTTGTTAGGTTGTGCTGATGAATGACAGTATTCATAAGAATTTCTGTGGTTGACCAGCTCCAAGAATTAGGAGACTTATTAGTACTGCTGTTAGCCCTAGGACTTCAGTTTATGTGCGAACCAAGAGACTTGGAGTCATGTTGTCAATCTCTTCTCCATCTCTGTGTACCAGAAATTCCAAACACAAGCTGCTGAAGCTGAAGATCCTGTCCCATATTACTTCTCATAAGGAGCAGCAAATCTAAGACTCTGAAAAATTACTGTAATTGCAAAATTCACTATTATCTTGAGGTTAGTACTAGTGCTTGTAGCACCCATAAAACCATCAAGGTAGTGGTAGTATTAAGAGTCTAAAGGACAGAGTTCATGGAACTCTAAGAGTCTTCTTTATCAGTGGTTAAGGCCTTCACTCTTTGTGTAAAAAAGATGCCAATCACATCTCTTAATTTTGTAACTGTTAACCAGATATCTGCCCAGCTTGCAGAGCCACTTTTTAAAAGTCAGTTTGTCATTGTGATGTTTGTTCTTTGTCTTTTCAGACATTAACTTCCCTGGCCAAGCTGATGAAAGAATGCTGGTATCAGAATCCATCTGCAAGACTCACAGCACTACGCATTAAAAAGACTTTGACCAAAATTGATAATTCCCTAGACAAATTGAAAACTGACTGTTGACATTTTTTTGGTATTAAGAAGGAAGATTCAACATTGTCATTGTCCAGCTGGGACCTAATGCTGGTCTGACTGGTTGTCAGAACAGAATCCATCTGTCTCCCTCCCTAAATGGCTGCTTTGACAAGGCAGACATCATACCCAGCCACATGCTGGGGAGACACCAAAACCACCCTAACCTCGCTCAATGACTGTGAACTGGGCATTTCACAAACTGTTCACTCTGCAGAGACTAATGGTGGACAGATACTGTTGCAAAGGTAGGGAACTGGAGGAACACAGAGAAATCCTAAAAGAGATCTGGGCATTAAGACAGTGGCTTTGCATATCTTTCACAGGTCTCCTAGACACTCCCCAGGGAATTTCCAGGAGGTGGTGAATTTTTAATCAGCAATATTGCCTGTGCTTCTCTTCTTTATTGCACTAGGAATTCTTTGCATTCCTTACTTGCACTGTTATTCTTAATTTTAAAGACCCAACTTGCCAAAACGTTGGCTGCGTACTCCACTGGTCTGTCTTTGGATAATAGGAATTCAATTTGGCAAAACAAAATGTAATGTCAGACTTTGCTGCATTTTACACATGTGCTGATGTTTACAACGATGCCGAACATTAGGAATTGTTTATACACAACTTTGCAAATTATTTATTACTTGTGCACTTAGCAGTTTTTACAAAACTGCTTTGTGCATATGTTAAAGCTTATTTTTATGTGGTCTTATGATTTTATTACCGAAATGTTTTTAACACTATACTCTGAAATGGACATTTTCTTTTATTATCAGTTAAATTCACATTTAAGTGCTTCACATTTGTATGTGTGTAGAATGTAACTTTTTTTCAGTTCATATGCAGAACATATTTAGTTATTACCCATCTGACACCACCGAATATATTACTGATTTAGAAGCAAAGATTTCAGTAGAATTTTAGTCCTGAACGCTGTGGGGAAAATGCATCTTCTTCGGAATTATCCATTATATGCATTTAAACTCTGCCAGAAAAAAATAACTATTTTGTTTTAATCTACTTTTTGTATTTAGTAGTTATTTGTATAAATTAAATAAACTGTTTTCAAGTCAAAAAGTGAAATTATTTTCAATATATATTAATAAGTAATATCTATGCAATATAATGTGTTTTCTTATGGGAATAATAGATGCATATAACTAACTTGAAAATTGAATTTGCTTTTCAAGACAACTAATGGACCTGAAGGTACTGTGAAAATATCTTATAGTTTGAAAGTGGTATCAAATTTTTTGAGGGTTTTTAAAATTTTTCTACTTTTGGCTGTATTTTTTTTTCTCCTTTGTTTCCCCAGCTTTCAAGTAGGATAACAAGCTCCCCAACCTGCATTTTACACAACGAAGTTGTGGGTCTAAATGGGAGGAAGGATGTCAAAGCATTTTGTTCAGTAGAATGTTCAAGTGAGTGTGAAGTAGTTTTATGCATTTATAAAATAAACAGACTAGTTGATTCTTAAGCTTTCTGCGCATGAAAAGATTAAAAAGATAGTATAGGCCCCAACAAAGGAAGGGCATAAAATTATAGTGTTCTGCAGAAGTCAGTCTTTAACTATTAGCATGCATTTATTTGGAGGGTATATAACAGAGTCAAGTTAATGTTTTTTAATTTAAAAATTAAATTGTCAATTAATTTACATATAAAATGATCACCATCTCAGTTTTAAAAGTATATATATATATAGTCCATATATATGTATGATGTAATATGTATATTACATATATCATAATATATATATATATATATATATATATATATATATATATAATGTTATTTGCCCATGTATTCATCCATTGATGAACATTTGCATTGCTTTCACATCTGACTACTGTGAACAATGTTGCCATAAAAACGCATGTACAAATAGCTCCTTTAGTTTGTGTTTTTAGTTCTTTTGGCATATGCTTACAAGTAGAATGGAGTCATGTTTGACTTTTATTGAACCATTGCATATTTACATGAAGGTACACAAGTGGATAAATTTATGTAAATTTTTTTAAATACTAAAGATTGAACATCTCTCACTGAGATGTCTTCTTGTTCTTTTACTTAGTTTTTTTAAAATTCTGAGACATGGTCTCACTAACTTGTCTGGGCTGGCCTTGAACTTGCAGTCCTCCTCCCTCAGTAATTGGGATTACAGGCATGTGTCATAGTGGCCTGCTGAACTGTTGTGAACTTTTATAAAATCAGTTACCCTGTGGAAAAAGCATACAAACGAAGACAAATATCACTAGCACCTTAAAAATCTTCCTGCTCCTGCTTCGCTCCCTCACCTCAAGACTGACTACTGTCCTGACTCCTGAAGCATAAATTCCCTTAGTATGGAACACTTTATAAGGGAACCTATACAGGACATGCACAGTCTGAAGTAGAATCACTGGTTGGCAGGCTCTATATTCTATATTCTGCTTTGGTAAATACTACAAATCCATTTTTAAACAGGGTTATCAGTGTGTACTGCCATCAGCTATGTATGTTCAACATTTACAGTAGTATACAATATTTTCCATGTTAGCCATCCTATTGGGTTTTGTACACAAATTTCAGAAAAACAAAAAAGAAAAGGAGGATCATGAGTAAATGACAGATTAAATAGCTCTTGCTATGTTTCTCAGTGACCAGAGAGCCTAAGTGAAAAGTCACAAGACGTGAATAAACAGTCCCAGCTCTCGTGTGCTGACGGGGTGGGAGCTTAGCGTTTAGCGATACATCGTCTCTCGTGCAGCCTGGCTGGGGAGTAGTCGGTAGTGACGTCATCGGCTGCTCACCGGTGGAGTGTGTTGCTCCAATTCTGGAAGGCAGTCTGGCTGTGTAGACCAAAAAGTTATGTGTAGGCCTCAAACACATCTTACTTCTAGGCAGTTTTAACATCATCTGAGTTCCCCTTCACTACCTGACTTGAAACCAGCTCTCATTTGTAAGATTTCTGTATTTGAGGTGGCTGCAAAGAAGTGAGAAGAAACATACTATCCCCTCCAGTAGAGCAGGACTGCGTGGTACACAGTGAGAAAATATAGGCCCTAGGAGGACTGCTGATGCAGTAGGAGTAGACCTTTTGATTCTAAGACCAAAGTCTTGTCTCCGGTCTCACAGTTCTCAGAGGTTACCTCTTCTACCTTCCTTTGTATTGGGCCACATTCTCTGCCTACACAGAATCCCCTGAAAAGTCTGGGGTGAGGAGCCAGTTGGTTTATCCTTTGTGGGAGAAAGAGAGTCTCACTTAATATAACTCAAAGCCATGTCTCACATAGTCTCATATAGTCTTACAACCACACTGGTTCAAACTCTTTGTGTTCGAGAGATCCTTCTTGCATTAGCCTCCCAAGTGCTGGGACTACAGACACATAGTATTGCATCCGGCTGTGCTTGTTTTCTTTTTGTCATATTGGGGATTGAACACAGAGCCTTGTGTATGCTAGATAAGTGTTCTCTCACTGAGAAATAATTCTCCCCCCAACCCCTTAAAAATGCTTTTGGTTTTTCGAGAAAGGGTGTAGCTATGTAGTTCAGGCTGGCCTTGAACTCACTGTGTAGCCCAGGCTGGCCTTGAACTTGCTACAATCCTCCTGCCTCAGTCTCCTGAGTGCTGGGATTACAGGCATTTACCATCACACCTAACCAGTCCCAGCCCCTTTTGAAAAATTTATTTTGAGACAGAGTCTTTCTAAATTGGCTAGGCTGGCCTCGAACTTCACATTTTCCTGCCTCAGCCTCTCAAAGAGTGAGGGTTTCAGGGCTATGCCACCATATCTGGTATTGGTTTGTTTCCTTTTGTCTTTTTGCAGAGCTAGAGATCAAACTAGGGTCCTTCACATGCAAGTGCTCTACTACCAAGCTGCTTTCCTATCCCACCCTTAATTGCTTTCCAATACATGAAGACATCCTATTTCAAAAGACACAGGTAGACTGTTATAATATCTCATGGACATTGTACCAGATAAGAAACAATTACCTTTTTAGCTTGAAGCTCACTCTTTGACACACCATTTTGTGAGGCCTGGGCTCACTCTGCCATGAGGTAGGAGCATTAGAGAGATTCAGCAGGGCAGAAAGAGAAGGAAGAACCCTGCTCCTACTGACCAGCCTCGGCTGTCAGCGTCGCCCTGCTTCCCTTCTCACCTTGGCAGTGGCAGCGGTTTTGTAATCCATTTCGCACTTGCTCTAATATTTATAGAAGTCACTCTATTGACACCTTTTTGATACTGGCACCAACTGGCCAAGTCTGCTCCACGAAGGCAGGGTTCCTGCTTCAGGGCCCGCTCTGAACTCGGACACCGGCTCCAGCCTAACAGCCTAGTCCTGTGGGTACTCCCTTTTCAACTTGTTTTCACTGCTTCACCACTTTGCTTCTCTTCTTTCGTGCCATCAGCCTTAGAGCAGGTAGCCTGATTGCTTCCATTCTAACTTTAATGTTGTCTTTTTGGCTTCTTCCCAATTACTAATTGGTAGACCTAGCTAATTCTTCCCCACAATAACGAAAAATGACACATGCTCTGGACTGATCTCTTTTTTTTCTAGAATGTTAGCTTCTCCCCAAAGGAGTTCATCTTCATGTTTCTCCTCACCCTGTCTCTAAATTAACAGTAATTTCTTCACTTAAATTGGAAAGCCCGAAGGACTCTCCATCACTAGACGTGTGTGTCAGGTCTGAACATTTCACTGGACTCCCAGCTTTCTTCCCAAAACTAGCTGCCATATTCTCAGGGACCTGGGAGGCAGTATTTCAAAGCTTAATTAATTCACATATTTCACAAGGTGGCCTGCTGTGCCAGGATTTGGACGCTATAGTTTCCTGCTGTGCCTTCATCTTGACAGTCCTCACCAGCTGAATTCTTCTAAATACCCAGGATCCTTACCTTATACCCATTTCTCAAACTGAAAGTCGATGATGCCCCTAGAACCTCTCAAAAACCCTTGCTTTGACATTCAAGCATATCCATGATTCACTTCTTTAACCAATATTGAGTGCCAAGTACTGGAGAGGCTTCCCTCCCATTCTTCTGCTCATACTGATGACACCTTGTGTTTGCCTTTGTTCTAGCTGTTTCTTTATCCTACTTGGTGTTCATTCCATCTATAAGGTGGTTTTTAAGTCATAATAATTATGAACATTATTAGTTATATCTATTGAACATTTGCCATATGCTAGGTCATTTTGTCCACTATTGAATAGATTCTTCCCACAGAAACAATATTGGACAGGTGCTGTTATTTTTGTTTGCATTTAGAGAAGCTAAGACTTACGGCATGTTGTGATGCTGTCCACCCCACAACCCAAAAGTAGCAGAGTTGGGAATGGAACCCAGACTTCATTCTAATACCTGGGGTCTTAATATGTGTACTACATGCTGCTGCTCGATAAAAGAAATTACACATCATCTTGGCTTTCTCTTTTGCATCAAAATGATGTTACTGCCATTCTTTTCAATAGACTATGCGTAGTGAAATGCTGTTCTTTGAGGAATAAAAGTTTGGTGCACTTCTTGTCTTGTCTCAGCATTTTCAGAAATGAATTATGAATGCTTACATGCTAGGTATGCACACAGTTGTTGGAAAAAATACCTAGAAAAAACTACTCAGTTAAAATATTTATCCCCGTACCAACAACAACAACAACAAATCTAAATATTCAAAGTGATTATCTTTGTGTAGTGTTGTGCTGGGTTATTGCTTCAGATTTTCTGGATTTCCCATCTTCCCATGCTGAGAATATTTTGGAATGCTGAAAGAAAGACAGTTTTGTGCTGGTTTGGAAGGTCAGGTCAGTTTGAAATTATAAAGAATCTCAGGGGTGGTTAATAAATGTCTTTTGGTGAATTTAAACATACTATTTTAAAATAGTTTTATAACATTTATAATAAAAAGTAGCAGTCTTCTGCTGTTTCCCATTTCCATTGACTCCCTCCCCTGTGGCAATGGTTTTGTGTTTTTTAAATTCACTTCCTCGAGTATTGCTTTAGTTTTAAAAGCCTTATTACCTCTACATAGTACTTGTTTTTAGTTGTTGATAATATCTGTTCACTTCTACTAGGGAAGAAGAGATTGTAGCTCTGAAGCTTTTTCTTACTCTTCCTACACACAGTTACACTCAATAAATGTTAATTGAGTGCCTGCTATGAGCCAGGCACCGCTAACTGCCAGAGGAAAAAGCAAAAAACCAAACCAAACCAAACAACAACAACAAACAAACAAAAAACCAGGCAGAAGTCTCTTCCTTCATACAGCTTTATAGAAGTTTGCACTAAATCATCCCTCACTGTTTAATATTATTATCACTAAGTATTATATGCTGAGGATATTTCTTTTCCTATGCAACATTTTTATTTTTCTGAAGTCAGTTATTTTTTCACTACATTAACCAAGTTTTCAGTGTACTATCAATAAGTCTTCTCCAAATGCTCTGATAAATTGTTGTTCTCCCCTATGTACCCACACAAGGAAATCTAATGTTTCTCATGAAGTCTCTCCGGAGCTGTGCCTGGCCTGTCTGGATGAATGGCTTGCTCTCGAGATCTGTGGCTGCTGCCCTCATGAGCGCTCCCTTCCTTCACAGTTAGGAATCTCCAGGCTCATTCCTATGTAGCAGCCTTGGCTCCCAGGATCTTATCCTTCACTCCCTTGTCTTACTGAACTGCATCTTGCTGGTGAGCTGCTGTGAATTCCTGGGAAGCATATTTTTTGAGACCTTGCAGATTTGAAAATATTTTTACTCTATCTTCACACCTAATTAAGAGTTTGGAAATGCAGAATTCTTGGTTGGACTTTCAGAATTTTGTAGATAGGTATACGTCATTCAGCACTCTGTTGATATTCAGAAGTGTCTTCTGTGCTCATGGTCAATCTTTGTGACCTATTTTTTTCCTCAACAGAATATTTAGGATTTGTCTCCACAGTTCTTGCTCAAGTGAGCTATTATTTGGTTATTAGATGCTCTGGGCTGATATTCTAATCTAAAAGAAAAAAAGATGTTCTCTCCCATTTTTAGGATCTGTATCTTTGAAATATAGCGTAAAAATTAAGAGCACTGAGTCTATGACCAGGTAATTCCAGCCTTGCTGCCAAGTACCTGTCTAACTTGGGGTGAGTCCCTTTACTGCTTTGTGCCTGAGTTTTAAATGATTATATTAACAATAACTAACTATGAGATAGTTACTGTTATATCTATGAGATGGTTGTTGGGAGGTTTACGTGAATCAGATGCGACCAGGCAAGCTTAGGAGGGTGTAGCTGTAGCTGGTTTAAAGTAAATTAGTATTTACAGTTTCTGCGGTTTTATTTTACTTTCCAACATTTATATTGCAGTTTTCATTTCTTGACAATATTTTGCATAATAAATCAATATTATGTGTTTAACAATGTATCTTATACCCAGAAAATTAGCAGCTCCTTAAAAGTGAATTTAATTCTAAAAGCTGGTATATAATTAACTGTTGTACCTCATTAAAATGGCCCTTGTTATGTCGCTCAAGACTCTTCTGAAAAAATTTTTTTTTAAATTTCATTTTGAAGACAAACCATCCTGGCTTCATACTACCTGTCTTTCCCAGTCCTTTATTTTGGTATTTCCTTTATAGTGTAAGAAGTTGAGGAGCTCACCTCTGCATCTCCTCAGAGAAACCTGTATCATAAGTTCAAGTTTTTCAGTAATAATTAAAAAATCTGGCACTAAGGTATAGCTTAGTGGTAGAGCACTTGCCTAGCATGTGCGAGACCCTGGGCTGAATCCCCAGCACTGAAACAAATATTTACTTGAATAGTTACCATTTCCAGTCTTCTCCTGTTGGGCAGATCCATGGCTTTAACCGGTGTCATGTCTTTTGCCTTTAACAGTTCTTGTGATGTGAATCTGCTGGTAATGAATTATTTCCACTTTCCTTCCTTTTTCCTTTTGAGATGTTTTTACTGGACATAGAATTCACATATGAACATTTTTCTCTCAGTACTGTAAAGGTACTATGTACTATTGTTTACATTGCTTCCTTTGAGAAATCTGCTATCATCCTTGTCTTTGTTCTTTTACATAAAATACATCTTTCCTTTCTCCTTTCCTTTAGAGATTTCTCTTACACTATATTAGACTTCTTTTTTTTTTTTTAAGAGCAGGAATATTTATTGAGAGAAAGAAAGCTTCTGTCTGAGAGAGAGACAAAAGGGGTCCCGAGCAGATTGCCCTATATTAGACTTCTTGAAGTCCCACGGTTCACTCTTGTACACTGAATTATTTTTTCTTTCTCTGTTATATTTTGTATAGATTCTATAGCTCTGTCTTTGAGTTCAGTTCTGAAATGAGTTTGAGTTTCATTTGAAATGTCCAATCTGCCTTTAATTCCATATAATTTTCATCTCAAATGCTTTTGTTATCACCCCTGGTAGTTCAATTTGAGTATGTTTTTTGTTTGTTTTTGAGACAAGGTTTTGCTATGCAATTCAGGCTGGTCTTGAGCTCACTTTTGTAGCTCAGGCTGGTTTCGAACTTGAAACTTGAACTTGTCCTGCCTCACCCTCTCAAGTACTAGGATTACAGGCATGTGCCACCAAACCTGGCTTTCAATTTGAGTATTTTGAAAAATGTTTTCAATTTCTTTAATTACAGTTCTGACCATACTGAGTATAGTTATAGTAATTGTTTTAATGTATTTTTAATCTGCTAATTCTCATATCTGTGTCAATTGTGAGTCAGTTTGAACTCATTTTTTTTCTCATTGTAGATCATATTTTCTTGCTTCTGGTAGAAAGGGACATTATTCCAGGCCCTATGTGAGGACAAAGGACAGTTGCCTCTAATAGTTTTAAGTTGTTCTTTCTCTAGCTTTATAGTTTCCTCAAACTGATTAGTGTCCAGATGAATACAAATCATGCATTTATGGGTCTGCATCTTGAAGATCTTTGAAATCCTTACATTGCTTTACATGGCATGCATTTTTCCCCTCTGGTGTTGTGATTGGTTTTTCTGGCCTTGAGTAGATACTTCAAGAGGGCAGTGATTCACAAAGCATAGTCCCTAAGTTAATAGTATCAGTGTCATCTTTATAGTCCTGGGGCCACCCTGGAAGGGGACATGGGATGTTGGCACAGAGGGCGGTCTTGTCTTTCTTGAAGCCAGGAACTGTGTGCACTGCTCAGGATTCTGTTTTCCAACACTGTTTGGAGGAACCACAGAGAGGACTAGAGGACAGTGGCCAGGGCTGGGGACCAGTCCCAGGGGCAATTGGCCAAGAGGAAGCCAAGGGTTTTCTTTCTGCTGTGCATCTTGTTTCTATGCTAATTACTGAGTTTTTATGCATTTCATTATCAGGGTCCAACCAGAACACCTGACCTGGGGGAAATGGTGCAGTGTTGCTGGGCTGTGGCAGTAGGTGGCATGGGCTCTGCGGCTCCTCACTGTGACCACCAAATGGGACTTTCCAGGCCTGCGCTCTGGGTGTCTGGCTTTCATTCAAGGAACATGCAATGGGAAGCTTGGCTCACTGTTTGTAAAGCTGTGTCTGTTTTTTAAAGCAAATATTGTATATGTATATAAATAGGAGACCATAGACAAAAACAAAACCTCCAAAACAAAACAAAAGAAAAAAAACCAAAAAAATAATATCAGTGCCATCTAGGAACCTATTATCAGTGCAAATTGTTATATAGATTGTACCACAGACCTATAAAATTGGAAAGGCTGGTTAGGAGTTATTATTTAAATCCAGCAACCTGTGTTTTAACACATTCCCCCCAGGTAAATCTGATAGGTGCACAAGTCTGGGAACTGATGCCTCAGAACCCATAGTTTGAATAAGTAAGGGAAATAGTCTTAGGAAATATTTCAAGTGCCTTTGAACCCTGTGGATAATGCAGCTGTCAATCTCACTGTTTATAAATTGCCCTAATCAGGCAGACAATTGATGAAAGGTGTTATTCATATTTAAACCAATATAGAAAGTAGAAAATATTGTCATTTTTCTTGGAAAGTTTCTTGTTAGGAAAATTCTTTTCAAATTTCCACTTTCCTCATAGCAGAGGGACTTTGGGATCTGAGAGAAAGTCAGGCTCTGGCATAATCTTATTGCACATGTAAGGTTTTTCAGGAAAACACACTAAGGAACTGTGCTCAGAGCCCATGTCCTAGCTTTTGGAATTTCTTGGTCCCTAATGTCATGTCTGGTAAACAAGCTGTTAGCTTCAGAGGAGGAAATTGGCGGTTTTAAAAAAGGGGAAAAGAACCATGCCATAGGGCAGCATGTATTCAACAAGAGCTGCAACAATTTTGGGCAAAACATTGTCTTGAAAATGGCCTCAACAACAATAGCACAGGCTCTGGAGCAGGCAGATTTGTCCAAAAGAACTGTACTGTCTCCTTTGGCAATATGATGGCTCTCCCTCTCTCTCTGCCTCTTAAGATGGGACAAAAATGACAGAGAGGGGGACACAAAAGTTACTGTTCTTTGCATCTATGATTTGTTTCTTTTGCTGTAGAATAAAATTATTCATATGTAAATAATAAGACTCTTCCTGAATGAACCCAAATTGGAGGATGGAAGATGGTTAGCCTAGGAATTTATTTTAGAAAGAAAAGTTAAGCAAACAAACTGATTTGTAAATAGCTAGACAATGGCACAGTTGACACAATTACCCTCAAGCTCAGTACTGTCTCAGTTGCTTTTCTCTTGCTATGGCAAAATACTCAACACCCAAAGTTAAAGGGGGAAAGGTTTATTTAGTTCACAGTTTGTTGAGGCTTCAGTCCATAATTGGCTGACTCCAAGGTCGGATGTCACATGACAGAGGGGTAACAGTTCTGGCAGTGGAAGACAGCAAAAGCAACAAGAAATCAAGGTGTGGGGGGCTCTTCCATCCTTATATTGTATGTGGCCTGTTGGGTTTTGGACTTGCTTTGGTGCTATTCCTTTGTATTCCTGTTTGTAACTTTTGGAATGGAAATGTCTATCTTATGCCATTGAATATTGGATGTGTTTAACTTTCTTTTCATTTGTACATAGGTGGCAAGAGGTTGCCTTAAATCTCTGAGGAGACTTGGCACTTGGACTTTTCAGCAATGCTGAATCTGTTAGGACTTTGGCAACTCTTGCAGATGGACTAAAAACCTTTTGCATAAAGGGATGTGCTTGAGTCTTTGGGAGACCAGGGGGAAAATGTTATGGTTTGTGTCTGGATGTCCTCCCAAAGCTTCATGCAATCACAGGGGGCAGGCTTTTTGGAGGCAGCTAAACCTAGAGTGTGTAATTGATTGGTAGTACAATGCTGGGATTAAAGATGTTGCGATTAAAGGTGGGTGACTGGTGGATCAGTCCACTGATTGTTTCTTTAGCTGCTTTTCCTTCTAGAATGTAAGCTCTTTGATAGCAAAAAATCATTTGGCACATACTTGATACTTAATAGATATTCATTGACTGCACTTTCATAGGTGCTATGGATGGATCAGAAATGCTGTTGGATCTTTCTGTATTACTTGGCTTCCCTGACGTCTTTGGTCTAGGGCTGCTACATTTAAATGAATCAACCAGGCAAAGAAGAACGTAGGAGGAAAGTATGGGAATAGGACCTTATTGGAAAATACAGGCAAAATTTAATTCTTTTGCTGTGGTACGAGAGTGATGCCCTTATGTTACCAAATTTTTTAACCTAATATAAGATGCTGGATAGTTATGTATGTAAAAATGACCAGTTTTTCAGACCTGAGGATCAACGCAAAAGATCAGAAGACGCAGAAACAACTCAAGAAATACTCAATTAACTTATCTTTGACAAAGAAGCCAAACACCCTTCCTTAGAAGACAGCCTCCTTAATAAATGGCTTTCCACTGAAGATTAAAACTGGACCCATATCTTTCACCATGAACTAAACTAAAATTGAAATGGATTAAAGATCTAAATATTAAAGCAAATACTAAATCTGTTAAAAGATAGAATAGATAGAACTTTTGAAGACAATGGTATAGATGAAGACTTTATGAACAAACCCCTGATCACATGGAAACTATCACAAAGAATCAACAACTGGAATCTCATCTTACTAAAACGCTTTTGCACAGCAAGAGAAACCACCAACAGAGTGAAGAGACAGCCCCCAGAGTAGAAAAACATTTTTGCCAGCTGTTCCTCAGACAAAGGACTACTATCTAAAATAAAGAACTAAAAAAAAAAAAGGACTCCCTCTAATTTAAAGACCCAATCCAAAAATGGATATCTTAAACAGACACTACTCAGATGAAGAAATACAAACAGCAAATAAATATATGAAAAAATGTTCAACATCATTGGTCACTCAAAAGATGCAAATTAAAACAATGCTAAGATACCATCTCATTCCAGAAAGAATGGCTATCATCAAGAAATCAACCAATAACAAATGCTGGAGGGGTTGTGGGAAAAAAGGAACCCTTCTGTACTGTTGGTAGGAGTATACACTGGTGCAACCACTGTGAAAATAAATGTAGAAATTTCTCAAAAAACTAAAACTAAAGGTTCCATTCAAGCTACCTAGTTCCCTTTTTTGATATCTTCCTGAAAGAATTAAAAGTGTCATTACACAGCGTTATATGCATATCCATGTAGATAAGTTTATAATAGCTAAATCTTGGAAACAATCCCAGTACCCATCAACTGAAAAGTGGATAAAGAACTTGTCTTTTTATATAATGGAACACTACTCAGTTTCAAAGAAGAATAAACTTTTTACATTTCAAAGTAAGTGGATGGACCTTGAGATTATGCTCTGAAGTGAAATAAATTGAAGACACATGTGTAAATATCGCATTGTTTCTCTGTTGTGAGAAACTGGAAGTGTAAGTAAGGACCAAAACCTATAATAGATACTGTGAAACAGGAAGAAATTTTCAAGTGGGAAGGGGAAGTAAGGATAGGAAGGGGGAAAGGAAAGAAGGGAAAAGAAAAAAATGAGAAAATCAGGAAAAAATGGAAACAAAGATTTGTAAATGAGGGGTAGTGGTGTTGGAGGGAGGGTACAGGCATGGGAAAAAAGAATCATGATATATCATGTACAGGTATGAATTCCTTATGATGAATGTGATCATTATGTATACCTAAAATGTACCAATAAACTTAATTAATTTAAGAAGTGGTCAGTTTTTAAAAATATTGTGCTTATCCCAGAAAATCTGAGGTCTGAATTTTCTATATTAATTCTAAATGTTTTACTTTGTAAGAGAACAAATAGTTGCTTTGTCTTGTTTCTAGATGCTTGTTCACCATGTAGACACACACATGATCACTCAAAAGTCAGTCTATGGTGATATTTAGTAACAGGCTACATCAAATAAAGCAACAATCGTGAAGCTAATAGATGGGGGTACATTCTGGTATGACAGTCTATAAGCAAGGTTTTCAAAAGGAGAATACGGGTGAGGAAAGATGGGTGATAGTGATGTCAGCTCGGATGAGAAGGGGGAAGTGTAGAAAAGCTCATCACTACCAAAATATGGAGCTTATGAGGCTTGTTCTCCCACTAACACAGTAGTTTGTAAGATATGGCTAAGGGGTCAGGATGCTTTGTCATTGTGGTGTCAAAGTGATAGGGTGACAACATCGTAACATTTGGAATTGAGGGGGATTCAGGGAATGTTTTTACTTGCTTGGTTTTGTAGAAATTGCCATTTTCCAGAAGTATTTTCAAGAGACTCCCTTTGCCTGCATTCACACCCATAATTATTATTAATATTTGTTATATTAATTAATATTTTCCTATAGCATCATAAAAGATCTGAAAGAATGTTTCACAAAAGGATGCTTTTGAAAAATTCCTTACATTCACATGAAAGGTGCCAAGAATTTCCCGGAGGATGGCACCATCTTCAGGAGAGTGAGAGGCATTTATTAGCTTATTAAATGTTTTGTCAACACCTATTTCGTACCAGGTGCAATCAGAAAAAAGTTCTACTGAGTAATGGTGGGCAAAAAGAAATAAAAGCTTTGATGCCTACCTTTTCAGGAAGGGACAGTTAGCTTGGGAAGGGAACTGAGCCAGCCACAGAGGAGTGTGTTGAAGAAACTTGCAAACTGAGGAGAGATGAGAGAAATAAAAGGGAGCGAGCAGTCTGACTTTCAGCTAAGAGACTGCAAATTTCTCCTCATACAAAGACTTTATGTACTTTGCATGCTCTTGTAATCTGTGGCATTGAGAAACATAAAGTAACAGGATCTTAGTCTTAGCAACTTTACTAACTTACTAAGTTTTGCTTTAGAAAACTCAATATGGCCTTGTAGCATCTTTCTCAGACCATATTCCCAGCTGCGAGTATAATATCTAATATCAGGAAATTAGATGTTGACATGCAAGACATATGAGAATTATAGTAAAATACCAAGCAGAAAGATCACATAGTTTGAAAGAGAAAATGAGTTCATATAAGCACATGGCCTTATAGTAAAATCTGTTGTATGTGAGATGAACTATAATGACTTTCTATATCAACAACTATTTACTTGTACATATTTAATATAATTTGTGAATATATATATATATATATATATATATATATATATATATTGTTTGTTTGTTTGTTTGTCTTTTTGAGACAGGATCTCACTATGCAGTTCAGGCTGGCCTTGAGCTCACTTTGTAACCCAGGCTGGTCTCTTAACTTGCAATCCTCCTACCTACTTCCTGAGTGCTGGGGTTATAGGCATGCACCACCACAACCAGCTAACTTATGAATATATTAAGACATGAATATATTATGACAAAATAATCAATATAAGAGTTTTGTCTTCATATATCTCCCAATTCACAAAAATATAAATTGAAATTAATTCTTATGCTTCAATAGTCTTTTGGTAATAATACTCTTTTTTTCTTTCTTTCTTTCTTTCTTTCTTTCTTTCTTTCTTTCTTTTTTTTTTTTAGACATATATAGTTCAGGTTGGCCTTGAACTCACTATATAGTTCAAACTGTCCTTAAACTCACAGCAATCCCCCTGCCTCAACCTTCTTCCCGAGTTCTGGTATTACATTGTGTACTATCACACCCAGATGCCAATATATTCATAAAATTTTAAATAGCAGGGTTTTATAAATTGTATAAGAAGTTGCTATCTTGGAATTTAGGGTTTAAACCAAATTCAGTATATCAAGATTAGAAGATATAATGGTGGGTTGTTTATTTGCTCTTCATGGCAGGTAGAAAGACCTATAACAATGTTCCTGTTTTAACCCCCAGAATTGTAAATATGTTAGTTAAATGGCAAAGAAGAATTGAAGTTGCATATAAACTAAGATTCCTCATCCACTGAGTTTAATACAGGAAGATCAGTTTAGATTTTTTGGGTGGATCCTTTGTGCAAACACAAAAGCCTTCAATAATGGAACAGGGAGGCAGGAGAGTTAGAAAGAGATGTGATTAAGGGCAAAAGATAGGACAGATGGGCATAAGAAGATAGGACTGTGCAGTGTTTCTGGTTTTGAAGGTGCACAAAGGGGGATTCTACAGGCTGTAAAAGGCAAAGAAACAGGTCCTCCTCAAGTCTCCTAGACAGAACCTAACACTGCCAACACAACTGTTTTCCCCCAGTGGGACTTCTGCTGGGCTTTTGACCTACGAAAACTTTTGAGCTGTAAAATAAATTTGTGTTGTTTTAAACCAGTAAATTTGTGGGAATTTTTCAAATTAACTTGTTTCCAAATGTTAATATAATTCACTTAAAATGGTACAGCCTTCTACTTCTAACAATGAGAGAATGACAGAGTTCAAAACTTCCCACTGGCCATAAATAATTAGAAAACTAGATAAAGTATATAGGGGGGAAAGCTAGTTCCTAACATCAGATAATAATCAGTATAAGGCAGTGACACTCCAAAAAGGAGAAAGAAAATAAGCCCTGTCATTGCACCAGTTTTTTTGCTCTAGATATCAAAAGTCAAATGCAGCAAGCCTTATGAGGGAGATAGGCTTGCACGTCCCACATGTGCTGAAATCTTTGGCCAAATCACAGTTTGCACACGTATAGGATAATACCCTATTGGGCTGGAAAATAAAAATTTCTCAGGAAAAATCCATCATAGGGCAGCTCTATAGTTTAGATTTCATTTGTCCTCCAAGAGGTTATATACTAGAGACTTTTTTTTTGGTGCTGGGGATCAAACTTCACAATCTCGTGTTTGCCAAGCAGGCACTTACACTGCTGAACTAAACCCCCGGCCTGTATTAGAGACTTCAGCCTTAATGTGGTGATATTGAGGTGTTGGGATCATTAAGAGGAGGGAGCTAGTGGGAGGTCCTTTGGTCATTGGAGTATGGTCTCAGATGGACCAATAATTCCACATAGTTCTCATAGAACATTAGGCTCCAGTTACTATTTGACTTTCTGTCTTGTGACAAGATCTTTCACCCCAGCATGTAGACATGCTATTATGGGATCATCCTCCATGAGGTTCTTATAAGAGCTGAACATATCTGACACTGGTGCTCTATTCTTGAACCTCTAAAAATGTGAGCTAAAGAAATCTCTTTTTAATACTGACCGAGCCTCAGATAGTTAGTTGTAGTAACAAAAAAGTGAACTGATAAAGGGAGCTAACAGCCAAATCATTCTCTATGCTCACAGAGGGACCAATTCTGTTCACAATAGTGTGAGTGATAAATCCTCATTAAATACATGGAATTAAATACATAGAAAGAAAAGCTTCTCAAAGAAACTCTAGAAAAGGTATACCTTAGTAGTGAGACTAAATTAAGTTTAGAATAATAGTGCTCACAGGCCTACTCTAAAAGGAATAAAACAAATATTATATATCAAACCAGTTTACAAATAACCTGATTTTTAGATCAAAATCTAATACTCTTTATGGGAATATGACAAAATGACATGCTTATCAGGATATATATGTATCATGCAGTGATTATAAAATGAGTTACGAATGACAAACACCTATTCTAAATATGCTTAATACATTCGTGGGTTTAAAAGCAAATATACAGTGAGGGGAGACATATAAGGGAACCAACTGTGATTTCTAGAGCTGAAAACTACAATATGTGAAATGGAAATTTCACTGGTAAGGATATCAATAGATTATACACTCAAGATTAAAATGTCAGTGACCTTCAAAACATAGCAATAACATTACTCACAATGAAGTCTAGAAAAAAATAACAGTAAAAAAATAGCCCCAGTAATTTGGGATAATAATATGTGGCCTACTATATGTATAACTGGGAGTCCCTTGCTAATATATGTATATGCAAACAGGAAAGAGTAAAGTATTTGAAAATAATAATTTGAAAAATAATTTCAAGTTTTCTAAAAAACTTGAAAGTTTCGTAAATAAAATGAGACTTTTTCAGATAAACCAAAATTGAAGGAATGCACCATGAACAATTCATGCTAAAAAGACATTAAAAGTTCTTCAGACTAAAGGGAATTGTGCCTGATGGAAACTTTGGTATATAAAGGAAAGAAGTTCACTGGAGAAGGTAAATATGTTAGTAAACATGAATAAAGAAAATGTGATGTTTATACATAATGGAATACTATTCTTCCATAATGAAAGATAAACTTGATTCCTTCATAGGCAAGTGGATACAATTTGAGACACAAACTTAAATATTGCATGGTTTCTTTTGTATGAGAAACTCAAAAGTATATATAAATAAAGAACAAAATAGAAGATAAATAGGAAGTAGAAAGTCCATATAATTCCCCAAATTATCTATTTCATTGTTTCAGAAATATTCTACTATATGTGCTAGCTTGTTTCATTTGTAATAGTTTCTCTTAGTTCATTGAAGAAAAAAATTTGTGTTTTTGTTTCTTCTTGATAAATCTTTTTGGTCTGTGACTTGTACCATAACAATTGTTCTCAAGTAGCATCCATTTGCCAAACTCTGACATTAAGTATTAAAAAATACAAAGATGTGGTTTCTGTTTTATATAATATAGAATATATAAGAGAACATTTTTATATTTGATTGGAAGTACTATAAAAGGCAGAAATACAATTTGTAAGGCAAGGAAAGATTAGCTTCCATGACAAAGTGATGTTAGAAGGACATCTTCCAATTTGCTCATTTCAGCAACAGAAGGCAGGTTCAGATGCGATATTTCTCTCTTGCTACCTGCTTTTGTGCACTGTCTATGGATCCCACTATATAAGTACAACTCTGTATGTGGACATAGCTCCACATGGCATCTTCTAAGCCCAAATTTTGCCTGGTTTTCTAGAAATAAGATGCCATTTGGGACTATCCACGAGTCTTTCAGAAGTAGTCTAATGTAGATTAAGAAGAAGCACACAGTCTATTGAAACTTTTAGACACATCTTTTAAGATGCCTTAAGAGCATTTTGAAATAAGCTGTTGGTCTAAAAAATCATTCCTTTAAAAAAGAAAATTATGCCAGTAATAACATTTATTTTGCCATTAGTGGTCTCTTCTGAAGAGGCATAACTGTAAGGAGTGTGCAAACATCAAGCCAGCTTCTGTACGGATGGGGAAGGAGTGCTATAGGGTGCAGCTAGAGTCAGTGAAAATATAGTTGTAGGGATGTGGTACTTATCTGTGCATATATGTTGCATTGTGTGTATTGAGGGGAGACTGAGAATAAGGATTAATTGAATGAAGGGATAGAAGAAAGGAAAACAAAGGTGATAGTTTGCCAGAAGGCTAATACTGGTTGGTAAAGCCTCAATATTTTGTATACTACTTCTTAAACAATTATGACAGCAACAGGCAGTTTTCAAAGTACTTTGTGTAAATTACCTAAATTTACCCTCAAAGAAATCATATCCTCTTTATAAGTTAGTTTAGGAAGTAGTGGCTGCTCATAGGAACTGATGAGGAAAGTGAGGTTCAGAAAGTTTGAGTGTCTTCTCTCAGAATTTCAGAGCTGGTTTCCTACCAAGTTTAAGCTGAAGATAGACAGCAGGTTGTGGTGGCACATGTCTGTAATCCCAGCACTGAGGAGATTAAGGCAGGAGGATCACTGTGTGTTCAAGGCCAGGCTGGATCGTACAGTGAGATCCTGTCTCAAAAACAAAAAAACAAAAATACCAAAAGTAGACAGTCTGTAGATTGCAGGCCAATTATGGCCTATTTTATGCTTTTCCAACTAAAGTCTTATTGGAAAACAGATTCGTCAGTTGCATATTATTGTCCAGAACTGTTTTTACTCTACAAAAATAGAAGTCTCAATACAAGTTCCACAGAGCCAAAAAAATCTCCTCTGTCTGGCCTTTCACAGAAAAAAGATCTGCTGATATCATCTTTAGATTCCAAATAGCACTATGACAACTCAGTCTGTATAAGGTCAATAGAGGTTAGTACCCCAGACCATGCATGAATTAGTGGAGCATTACAAGCCTCTGGTGAAAAAGTAATACAAAAATGAAGCCACAGAAATGTCTATCATTCTTGTCATCAATTATTTCTGGAGGTTAAGGCATGTTCTTATTTAAAATTATTATTGAGGAAAAATAGTCATTGAAATCTTTAAGAGTTCATAGGATTATACCTACCAAATGAACTTAACTGATCTATCAACCAAAGGGCAGCATGTCCTAAATGAAACGACCATGAGATGGAAAGTTTTTATGGGAGCCTAGGTGTCATCTGGAGAAGTGTGGTGTAGAGGGAGACTCTACTAGTCTTGTGTTTCAGTTCTGTTTTGGATATTTCCTAACCTGTTGCCTCAATAAAGTCAAATAACTGAGCCGTATGTAAAGTGAATATAATAGTAGTTATTGTCTAGAAGTATTGTGAATATTAAAACTGTAGGATATGCTCAACACAAAATAAAGACATCGTATATGGTGATAATATTTTTTGTAAGGACAGTAGAACTTACTGTCATGGTTTTAGCCAGTAGTAGCAATAGTGCTCACAACAGCAGTATTAGTGGTAATAGTAGTGTTAGTAATAGTAAAATTAAAAAAGTTCCCTGATAACAGAGAACTCTGAAACTTTCTGAGAGTGTGCTAAGGAAAAGACAAACTGCAGTTGGGGAACAAGGTAGCTGAATGCAGTCTCTATTCTCCTGTCAGTGGTGTCAAAGATGTGGTTGGTTGCCTACTTTTGAAAAACATTTGTGTGGGTGAATGGGACAATGGGTTTGTCCCATTTTCATCTCCAGGCTGTTAACAGTACCTGGCTCAGAGGCCTGTATATGGTGAACATACCTGTTGATTCAGTCACACTATATTTGCCCTTAGAAAATCATAGTGAGTTCTGTACCAGTGTTTCTGGAACTGGAGCCAAGTGTGTCGCAACAGTACAGACTTTCTTATGTGGTCTTCTTTCCTGCTGTAAGTCCAGATAGCTACCTAGCTGGCACAGGCTGGTGGTTCATGGGTGTTTGAGTTGGTCGTGAGGGCATTGAAAAAATGAATTTATTTGTTTTGCTTTTTTTTTTTTTTTTGTACTGGGGATCAATCTCACAAGCTTGCACTTGCCAGGCAGGCGCTTATGTTGCTAAGCTAAATCCCCAGCCCTAAAAAAATGAATTTGGTGGGTAACTTTTAAAAATAGCAAGACCAAATAAAAATACAAATTTCCAATTTTGTTCAAAAATATTGGGAAGTCTGGCATCACTGGACTGTCACATGGTTATGTACACTGAAGGGAGGTAGCAGCTATCTGAGTACAGCAACATTCTGTATTACAGGGCTTGAGGCTCATGGTAAGCGGGACACAAACTCAGGTACCTCAGAGGAATCCTGAGTCAGAAAGAGCCCTGGCACTTGGTGGACTGAAGGGAGAGTACCCCACCCATAGCAGAGTCTCATAAACCAGTCCACTAATGCCGGCCGAGAATAATAGCCCAGGGTTTCTGTATCCAGCATTCCAAGAGAAGTTTAAAATCCAAATTTCACATTTAAATTTTTTATGTTTTTAAAATATGATTGCATTTTAAAAAATGCTGTATGGGCAAAACAAAATCTATGCAAGAGCCAGTTCTATCTTGGTGCCTACATAAGGCAGCAAACTGTGCATGAACTGACTGGAAATTACCGCCTACTGTGCAGTGAGCAAGGGACATTTCAATGCAGCCATTTTGAAAATGTGACTACTTTAATATTCATGTCTATCTATTCCGCACTCCCTCAAATAAATTATCCCAGCCCTGAACCCTACACCATCCCAGCTCCACAGCACTGTAGACCCTCGTGTCCCTCAAGTTCTGCTCCAATCCTGGAGACAACGTACAAGCACTACATACAGTAGTGATCACTCTTTTTCCAAGTTCAATTTATGTACATAAGTACATTTTATTATTTAAGAAAAAAACTTTGGGTGGTATCTCTCCACTGAGTTACTTAATAAGTTCAAATTTTGTCCAACATGTTAAATCTTATACCGTGTTAATCTACCTTTACCCTCCTGTGGTCTAAATCTGCCGAGCAGTGAGGGTCATCCTAAAGCCTGAGTCCAATTGTCTTATTCTTACTCTCCACATTCCAATGACTTCCTGCCCAATTCAGAATCAAGTTCAAAGCTTTTTCTTGAAGGTCTAAGGCCCAATAAACTACTTCCTCTTCTCTTCAGATTCTTACCCTTCCCTTGCTGGCTAGCTTCCAGGCACGCTGGCTTCCTTGCTGTTCCTCAACGATTTGCTGCTGTTCACATTGCAGGATCTGTGCCCGCGCTCTTCTCTTCACTTGTAACGCTTTCTTTCTTCATCTACTTGGCTTTCTCCTCTACTTCTCTGTGTTTAAGATGCATCTTAAAAAAGAAGCTTTTCTAGACATTCTTTCTAAAATAACATTTCAGGTCACCACTCTGTGGTCCACCACTCTGCTGACTTTTCTGACTCTGTTTATCATCATGGCACCTACACCATTCAACATATTGTATAGTTATATATATATATTTTTTTTTTTCTTTGCCTATGTTCCACTAGATACAATCTCTTAGATTTGCTAACTATTAACTATTTTTGTACATTGCTCGACCTTTGGTGCTCATATCTCTTTCTTGGTGGGTGTTCAAACAATTTGCTAGATAAATAGATGAGTACTCTAAATGAGTAAACGAATGAATGAACATAACCTGCAAAATCTTTTATCACTAAGCAGTTTCCTCTTGTTATTCTGTGTTCTCACTGCATTTCATGTTTTGTCCCTTGTTACAGTTCTGTGTTTAGGAGATTATTTGATTGCCCAGCCTCAAGGGTAGAGTGGTAGACATGCCATTGAGCTGCTTGATAAATACATTTCTTCTGTAAATAAATGAATACAGACTCAAATTCTACTAACAGACCCATAGTCATTAATTTTTGCAACTCTGGAGAAGTCAGTGTTGATCTCTGTTGATTTGTCTAACAGTAAAATGGGGAAATGTATTACGAAGCCCGTTTTGGTATATTCTTTTACTGAATAAAAAGGTAGGGTACTGTCTAATTTTCTTTGCTATAGCTGTATACACACTTGATTTAGGTGGACGAAATCTAGTGAACTCAACAATGTCTTACCTGTTTAGTGAAGTAAACTCTGTTTTCTTTGTTCTTGAGCTCAGAACATTACTATAGGCAAATTTCCTTCTGAATTCTTTATCTCTTCTTTTTCCTATTGTTTGATCATTTCTCATGGGACTACACATTTACCATGAAGCCTGTTTAACAAGGAGGAAGTCAAAGCACTGCTAGAGTTTTCTCTAGCTGGTCTTCCTGCAAATCATGCTGCCTCCTGAATTAATCCCTTTATGGCTTGTCTGTTACTTCATTCATTTCGACATAGGAATGTCAAGGACATTCTCAAAGTCTGTGGGTAAAGGAAATCCTGAGAAACGGAGATCATTAGCTAAGAAAATACAACTAAGTACATGCAGAACTGGGAATAAAATCCTGGTCTGATTCCTAGTCTAGTGTGTTTGTAGGCACACGTAGGTTCCAGTTATCTAAGTTGATGAGGTGGGCATGACTAAGTTAATGCAAATCAGCCCTCCCACCACTGAATTCAGTACTGAATTTCAAGGCCCCACATCACAGCGTGGGGTGTTCAATTATCTCTATTTTTAAGTATTCAAGAGTCAGATTGTGTTATAGACCAATCAAGGATACCAGAGGCAGGGGATCAACACCCAAAAATCCTTCACTTAAAATCCAAGATAAATTCACTCTGTTTTCCTTCCTGGTGGCTTGTTTAGTTTGCTATTTCTCCTTATGGTCTATACTCTTCTACTATGCAAAGCTGGTGGTTCAAGGCCACAAGGGTCAGAACAGATTGCCTCAGGAAAGACATGTGTTTAATCAGAAGGTTCTTGTTTCAAAAGGAAGACTAACCTGAGGACTTTGGTGGGTGACTTTTCTTTGAGGGAAACTGTGGGACTTCAGTTGGTACTTGAAGTATATTTGTAGTATGTCACTGAAAAATCTTTAGTGTCTTTTTGATGCTGAGAAAGCCATTGTGTGCGGGGAGGCTAAGAAGATGAGTCCTGGATCCATTCTGTGAGGAATTATCTTCACTGTGTCCTTTGGTAGAAGTGAAATATCTGCTCAATTTATGTGAGACTTACAAATGGCATTCACTTCAGACAATTGTGAGTTTTAAATAGTTAAAATATACATGGTGAGTGGGTCATGGCAGTACACACCTGTAATACTCTGGGAAGCTGAGGCAAAAGAATTGCAAGTTTGAGTCCAACCCCAGGCTAGTAGCAAGTCTGTCATGGTGGTATCCACCTGTAATTCTAGCACTTGGGAGGCTAAGGCAGGAAGAGTGCTGTGAGTTCAAGGCTAGCCAGGGCTACAAAGTGAGTTTTTTTTTCTTTTTTTTCAAAGTGAATTTAAAGGTGGTCTGAACTAGATAGTGAGACCCTGTCTC
The DNA here is from genome assembly GCA_004027455.1 of Hydrochoerus hydrochaeris. Classification (NCBI taxonomy): domain Eukaryota; kingdom Metazoa; phylum Chordata; class Mammalia; order Rodentia; family Hydrochaeridae; genus Hydrochoerus; species Hydrochoerus hydrochaeris. The sequence goes on along the minus strand of PVLA01002200.1, from coordinate 215,363 downwards.
AAAAAAAGGGTTGGGGGCTGGGGGTTTAGCTCAGTGGCATAAGTGTCTGCCTGGCAAGCGCGAGATTCTGACTTCAATCCTCAGCACTGAAAAAAAAAACTGGGGAATGTAGTTCAGTGCAAAGGCCCTGGGTTCAATCCCCAGTACAAGAATATAAACAATAACAATAACAAATTAATGCTTTGGATCATTGTTGCACATAAAACAAATGTTCTGTCATTGTAATTGATGTTATGATTCTTTCTTTCTTAGCTATGGAATCCTCTCATGAAAGTGACATGTGGGCAGTCTGTAGGATAGGATCCCCTTCCCCACGACCTGCGGGTCAGTAGATGCCACATCATATGGCGAGGTAGGAGTAGAAAGGAACTGCAAATGCATTCCCACAATCTTTTTTTTTTTTTTTTCCCTGTTAGGGAAAAATGAGCATTTCCCCTCATGGCTTTGTCTTTAATATTGTGGTAGACACTGAGATGAGCCATTTATATCTTTCTTAAAGAAGAAAGATTTGTTATTTTCTCTGTAGGATGATCGTCCACCTCACCATGCCCCTCATGGAGCATCTCACACATAATGATCTGTCAAAGCACTGCCAGTAAGACAGGACTCTTTTGTCCCAAAATGGGACACTTTGTGCCTCCTTATTCTTTTCAGTGATCCCTGTGTCAGTGGCAGAGAGTTGACTGGCCTGTTGCTATTAGACTTCTCCCTCTGACCAATCCTGCTTTTTTTTCCGGTCTCTCTCCACAGAGACTGTTCTCACTACCTAATTTGCATGCATACTTGTACAGAATCCATCCTTGGAAAACTGACTTCCAGAGGTTGCTTTGGTCTTAGTCTCTTTCTCACTGCTGGGACAAAATATCAGACACCCACAACTCAGAAGGACAGGTTAATTATCTCTCATACTTTTAAAGGATTCTATTCACAGTCATGTGACTCCAAGGCTGAAAGGTTATGGTGAAAAAGTCTGAGGGAGTAAAGCTACTCACATCTTGGCAGTCAGGAAGACAGTGAACAGAGGAGCCGAGCAGGAAGAGATACCCTTCCAGGTCATGCCCCCAGTGACCTGCCTCTAATTAGGCCCTACTTCCTTCTTAGCTGCTGACCTCATTAATGGATGAATCCATGGCTGAGTACAGTGCTTCTATGATCTAACCACTTCCCCAAAGCCGTGCCTCTGAGTGCATGGGGACGCTCTAGATCTGGAGGACATTCTAGATCTAACCCATAACAGTTACTAATATGTAGAGTTTGGGAACATCTGACAAACTGAACATCTGGAAAATTATTTGATATCTCTGGGACTCAGTTTCCATATTAATAAGTGGAAGGTAATTATTTTTAACTTGTAAGGTTGTTTTGAGAATTAGGGAAGTTGTATTAGAGAGTCCCTCTACTTTACTTTCTTATTTTCTTCAGTTTTCTTTTCCTAACTTATTCATAGTTTTTCTTCTTATTTCACAGGTTCCTTTTACTCTTCCTTTCCTGCCTTTCCTTTCCTCTTTAACTGCATACATTTTAATTGTGCAGATTATGAATTTGATAAATGTATACATATGTGGATCCACCACAATCAAGATAAGAACATTTCCATAACCAAAATCTGGGCTTGTATTTCTCATTCAGTCCCTTCCCTGAAACTCTTGCATAGGTGACAGTTAATCTGCATTCTAGTGCCATAAATTGGATTTGTCTTTCTAGAGTTTCATATGAATAAAATCCTACAGTATGTACTTTTTATGGTTTGGAATTTTTCTCAACATAATTTTTCTGAGATTATCCAGGTGTCTGTGAACTTTTTTTCCCCATGATACTAGATATTGAACCCTGGGTGTTCTCACTGAGCTATATTCCTCAGTCCCTCCCCTCTTTAAAATTATGAGACAGGGTATTACTAAGTTGTCTAGGCCAGAATCAAACTTGGGTTCCTCCTGCCTCAGTTTCCCAAGTAACTAGCATTGTAAATATACTCAGTTGTGTAATTTTTTTTAGCTGTGCATAATTCTATTGTATGAATGTATTCCAGTGTGTTTCTTCATTTACCAAATGTTGGACATTTGGTTGTTTCCAATTTAGACTATTATGAATAAATCTACTTTGAACAATTATGTACAAATCTTTGTGTGGTTATACATCTTTTTTTGGTGGGGGGTAAATATGTAGGTGTAGAATTACTGAGTCATATGTTAAGCATATGTTCAACTTTATAAGTGCCAGTAACATGTTTCTTTCTACCAAAAAGTATGCATGTTTCAGTTGTTCTCAGACTTTCCAACACTTGGCATTGTCAATCTCTTTTATTTTAGCTGTCCTTGTAGGTGTGAAGTGAAAGTATCTCATAATTTTAATTTTCATTTCTCTTGTGACTGATGATGGTAAGCATTGTTTAATTCTATGTAGAATAGCATTTTGTACATCTTTAGGGAACACTTAAAATAGTTAACTCATTTTTATTTGGGTTGTTTGTTTTCTTTACTATTGAGTTGTGTAAGTTGGATATATATTTTTAATAAAATTGCTTTGTAAGTATATGTATTGTGAACATTTGAATATTTTCTCTGTGTGTCTTTCTTTATCATATAAAAGATTTTTTTGATATATTTTACTCTTGTGATTGTACTTTTTCTTTATCATTTTATTTAGGTAAATTTTCAGAGAGAATTTTTAAATTGTAATGAAGATGAATTTCTTGTTTTTTCTTTTCTCTTCCATGTTCTTTGTGCCCCAAGAAATTTTTGTCAACCCTAAACTTGCAAAGACATCCTATTTTTTTTTTCTAGATGTGTTTGAAGTTTCATGTTTAGGCATAAAATTCATTTTAAGTTTATGTTTTCAAAGGATGTCAGTTTCCATTTTTGTAAAGTCTTTCTCAGTTGAATTTCTTTGGCACCTTTGTCAAAGTCAAATTTAACTTCATTTATGTAGTTTTGGTTCAGTTATACGTTGATTTTTATGCCCACAGCAAACTCTTTATTGCTGGAGCTATGTAATAACTCTCAAGTCAGATGTGTAAGCCCTCAAGTTTTCTTTTTCTTTTTTGAGTACAGTGTTTTGGCTGCACTACTACTATCTATTCATGTGAATTTTAGTATCTCCTTGTAATTTCTGCAAAAACTCTTGCTGTGATTTTGATTGGGATTGCATTTAATCTAAAATATTGTGGTTTTTCCATTCCTGAGTGTGTTATATCTCTTCACTTATTTGGTTCTTACTTTTTATTAGTATAATTTAATTTTTAGCATAAATATCTGTGTATTTATTGATAAATTTGCTCCTAAATATTTTGTTACCTTAGATATTTTTCTAAATTTCACACCTCAAATGTTTATTATGAGCATAAACACAATTGATTTTTGTGTATTAATATTGCTTCTGAGACTTTGCTAAATTCATTTATTATAAGATTTTTATGTAGTTTTCTCAGTATGGGCACATGGAGAACTATATCATGTACAAATAGAAGTAGTTTTATTTTTCTTTTCTAATACATATTTATCTATTTATTTACTTTAATATTTTTTCCTATTGCACTGGATAGGACTTTTAGTACCACAATCAAAGAGAACCAATAGCAGTTAATATCTTTTCTGTTCTTGATTTTAGAGGGAAAGTATTAAGCCTTTCACCACTAAATAAGCTATAAGTTGTTTATAAATGTCTTTTAGTAGGCTGAAGTTCTTTTTGATTTCTGTTTTGCTAATATTTTATCATGAATGAACATTAAGCTTTTGCAAGTGTTTATTCCACATCTATTGATATGATCATATATTATTTCCCTTTATTCTGTTAATATGATGATTTATATCAATTGATATTTAAAATGTGAAACCAACTTTGTATTTTGGTAGTGATGCCACTTGGTCATGGTGCATTATTGATTCATATATTGCTGGTTTCAATTTTATAACATTTGATGAGGATAGTTTATATATATTTATATTTCCTTAGCAGGATTGATTTTGATATTAGAATAATACTAGTTTTATAAAATGAGTTGGCAAGCTTTCTGTCTTCCTCTGTTTTCTGAAAATGTTTGTATAATAGTGATGTTTTTCTTTTCTTATATATTTGATAGAGTTTGGGGCTGTGTATTTAGTTCAGTAGCACAAGTGACTGCTTGGCAAGCATGAGGTCACGAGTTCCATCCCTGGTTCAAAAAAAAAAAAAAAAAAAAACATAAAATTTACCAGTGAGATTCTCTGGTCTTGGCATTTTCTACTTGATAATCTTTTTTTTGGTCCATGTTTTTAGTATGTAATTATTACACTCACTGTGCTAGTTGGTACATGTACATAAAAATGTTCTTTTTCTTTAGCCCCTTGCCCTGCCCTTTTTCACACTTTCTTCCATCTTTTGCTTCTCTTTCCTTTTACAAAAGTTTTATCTCCCTGTTTCCTATTATGTATCTTTTATTTTTCTCTTTAATTTATTTATACTTTGGGCTTAAGGTTTTAAATTAACAATTTAACCTCTTTAAATGATTGTTGATTATTTCAGTTTTAATATTTCTTTTTTGGCTTAGTTTTGATAATTTATGCTTTTCAAGAAGTTTTCTATTTTCCCTATGTTGACAAGTCAGTTGGTGTAGATTTCCTCATAACTTCCTCTTATTACTCTTGTAATGTCTGCAGGATCTCTTTTATTTCTTATTTTGGTAAGCTATGTCTTGTCTCCTTTTATTTTTTCTGTGCTCCTATCTTCTATCAATTATACTGAAAAATTCCAAAGGGCCAGATTTTGGTTTCACTGAGTTTTCTTTGTGGTTGGTTTGTTTCCTATTTATTGATTCCCACTTTTAACTCCATTATTTCCTCCCTTTCACTTACTTTTTTTTTTTTTGGTACCTGAGATTGAACTCACGACTTCATCCTTGCCAGGCATGTGTTTAAGCCACAGAGCTAAACCCCTGGCCCTCTTTTCACTTATTTGATTTTCTAGTTTATTTAAGAATTAAATTTACATAATTAATTTTGGAAATCTTTTCCTTAAAAAAATCACTTAATGATTGATCATTTCCTCAAAAACAGTGTTGATTAATGGACTTTTCTCAGTGTACTGTTCAAAATGGGGCTACTGGCTGCATCTGGCTTGAGTACTTGACATGTGTCTGTGTAACTGAGTAAAGACATTTTTATTTTATTAATTTTATATAGTTACAATGTCAAAGGCCCATGAGGCTGGTGACTGTCATATTAGATAGTATTCTTCAAGATTTTCTGGTATTTTATAAGAAACACCTTGTAGTTTTTATTTTTATTCCACTTAAATAATTGGCCCCTCCCAGATAACTTAGTATTTTCCTCTTTAGCACACTGTTTTTTTTTTTTTAACAGTTTCATTATGATATACTGTATCTTTATCCTGCTTGTGAATCTTCATGCCTGGAAGACTAGGTTGCCAATGCAGTGGGATCTGAAGGATCTAATGTGAAAGATCTTGATACTGTGTAAGTCTTTTGCTTGCATGATGTTAAGTTTTTGATAAGCCTCTTTTGTCTGAAAAATTATGATGTTTTGTTTTGTAAATTCTTTTGCTTGAAACCGTTTTTTCCTTCTTTCACCTTCTCTGTTTTCTCTTTCAGGAACACCTGTTAATCAGATTTTTTTTTTTTTCCAATCTGGGCTTTTCCTAAAGTCTTATGTTTTCTCCCTTATTTCCATACTATTTTGATTGTCCCACTTTTGGGGAAGATTCTTTTCAATTCTATCTTCTGTTTCTTTTGACTTTTAAAAAATCCTACCACCATCCAAATTTCCAAAGAATTTTTGTTGCTGTTTCTGAATATATGTACATAGGTACTGAGATGCATACTCACTCATACTCACATGCATACATACTTACGTTCTGCTCAGTAGTTGTAATACTTGTCTTTGAATTCTCTGGGTATTAATTATAGCTCATGCATTGTTTTCTAGATTTCCTTTTTCATGAAAATAAATTCTTTGTTTCTCTATATTTTATCCTTGTCTTGTTAGCTTTGACTTCTGTCTTCATCTTAGAATTGTCTGCCAGATGTTTGCTGATTATATGTTAGAATGGGCCCTGTAAAGCTAATTGAACACTCTCTGTGCATGGGTGAACCATTTAATTAAAGAGCTTCCAATGTCATTATCTTGAAGATTTTTCTTTTTGGCTCAGTGTATTCCTTAGAGAAAGCTTCTACAATCTTTGACCTAGAGGGTATATGCCAGGCTGCCAATGCTAAGGAATCCAAGTGGGGCAAAAGTTGGGGGGGGGGGTCACATTTAATGTGCAAAATTTTACGCACCCTATCTTTTTGGGTTTAAGTACCCTCTGGCAATTGTGTCTGGAGTTTCCCAGTCAGAGACAACCTATTATACCTTCTCTAGAAAATAAATTCTACTTTATTTTCCAAAGGAAAAAGGAATCTTGGAGGCTAAGTATTACTCAAAAAGACTTGCAAGCAACCAGCCTGATTTAAGCCTACCTTTGTATTTGTAGAAGTACCTAGTGCCAGTGATTCCTGTTAGGGGAGTCTATAGTGTAAAATGAGTTGTTTCAAGGCTATGATCACTGCCAGCTTAAGATTTAGCTTCTTGGGTCTGCTAAGTTATCCATCTGTTTTCCAGCTTCAAAAAATTTGTGGCTGGGATTTCTCTCTCTCTCTTTCTTTTTTTGTGGTATCTTTTTCCAAATCTTATTCTCATGGAATGTAAACAGATACTAGAAGATCTGTTCTTCCTTCCAGTCTAACAAATATAGATATTGACCAAATTAAGTCTATTGGCAATTCCACTCTTCCTTTTGCCTTAAAAATTCAGGCTCCTCAATGTGTGTGTACCATAATAGCATTTGTGTCTCTTAATGTGTCAACTGTAACTGTAGCTGAGGGGTTACAAAATACTGTAAAGTTAGTATAATATATATTCATTCATGAGTTTTATTCTATCCCAACAGTATAATGGAACTGAAAATCCTTCAGTGGATCTGACTTTTTTCCCATTGAACTCAGCTTCTAAGTGAGAGAAACAAGTTCTATCAGGAACTTAGTTTAAAAATATTCCAGTGTGTATTTTGTGCCTGAAAAACTGTGGGATCATATTTTGCACTTTCTATGTATAAATGACAAAGAAATTTATGTTCCAAATGATGATTTAAAATACCAAAATAGATTATTATCAAAATATTAAATTATGGTCTATCTTTACTTAATAAGGTGAAATCAGACATAAAGAGTTTTCAGTAATGAGAGTGGGTCATTTAAGAGATTTCAGGTTATCCATAGTCTATTAATCAAAACTCTTCATTCTCCAAAGTTATTTGTGTCTAGCTTTGTATCACAGAAGTAAATAAATGAACAATTTCCCAGAATACTTAGCCAGGGACTGTGCTGAGTTGGAAGATGCTGAGTCTACAAAATTGTAGGTTTGAGCCCACATTCAACAGCAACAAACCATTTTTCACCCACAATCTGTTTTAGTAAACTGCTCTGCAGTTGCTTCTTTTAATGAAACTCCTGAATCACTGAAGCAATCTGCTATGGAAAATCAATATTTCACGTGACAACCCATAGAGTCCTAACAAAAATCTCTGTGACAGTTGCGCCTTCTACACTGAACTCTAATGGCAAAAACAAGCATGAAACAGGAAAACTTCAGGATTTCACAGTTCAGCCAAGGAGGAAGAAATTACATATAACTATAGGTACGAGGTAGCAGAAGAAGTAAGAAGACTATTCCTACTGAAGAGGCAGTTGAAGTCACTAAGCCGGAGAAGGAGTTAAGTAAAGACATTTTAGCTATTGCATATGAAGTAATCCTTAGGTGTCGGATGGTAGGAACACAGGAGAGTAATTTAGATGTAACAAATTGGAATGTAGTAGCAACTCTAGTGAATATATTTAAAGTTTATGTTCTCAAACTTCAAGGTCATATTTCAAATATGATACAATTTGTATGTAAACGTACATTTATCAGGTTTCTTCTGGTGATAGGCTCCCATTTTAAACTATCATAAGCCAAAAAAAATTACCTATGTGACTGACAAGATTAATAATAGAATGGGTCAGGTATGTATAGACTTAAATGCTCAGATAATGTCAGCAGGGATTTACTGTTTGGTTCTGTATTCTTTTACATTGGCTTGATTTTTAAGCAGGTTGTTTGTAGGTAGAGGGAGTTATGGTCAGTTTCAGTCATATGTAGCTCAGAAGATTAATCTCAGAAGACTAGAGAACTTTCAGACTTAGTACCCATAATCTGAGATATATCTGGGACTCTGGTTACTTACTTTGTAGATCAATCATGAAGGACACAGGCTGGTTGATCTTAATTACATGGAATTAGGGAATAGCAGCTTCTCAGTGAAAAGGTCCACTGGTAAGGTGGGACAAGCGTGGTTACAGTTCTGGGATAACTTATTTTAGCTTAATTTTGGTCAGAAAACAATGAAATGTGTCTATTTCTTGAGTTTCAGGTTGTACATTATAATGGTCAGCAATCAACACAAGAGCATGGACGGAGGGTAGGTTGAGGAGGAATACACATCATGTATATGAATTATCTCATCTTCTAAATATATCCTATTATCACCAAAACCACCAATGAGAATATGTAACTTTCTGTCATTTCAGTTACAACTATTATCATTACTAAATCTGGCACTTACAATAATGCTCTACTGAAAAGAGTAACAAGTGTATACTTAATAGGAAAGAGAGCGAGGAGAATGGGGAATTATGCTTAATCTCCTACAAGGTCAAGAAGAATCACTTACCAAAATCTAATCTGAAAGCGCTTGTAGCCTGATTGAAGAACCGAATCATTTGAATCCCAGATCAGAAAGAAGAAAAGACTCCTTAAAAAAGGAATGCAAATGGTTCAAAGTCTAGACAGAAGACGGAAGCCTTAAAACTTAGAAAAGCTGAAAGGACTGGAAATCTTCAAAGTCCTTGGACTAGGAAGAACATTGACGATAGTAGCAATTTCACAGATTTGGGATTTTAGATGATTTAAGGACACATAAGAGAAGGGGATATGGGGTATGGGTAGGCAATGATGGAAAAAACATGAATTAGAATGAGAGTTGGTGGTCTGATAAATTTTGGACGTCAGAAATTCTGCTTAGGTCTCTTCAGGTTACTTAATAGTGACTCTCTTCAGCACTCTATGGAGAAAGATTCAGATACTGCAGGAAAGAGGGATGTAATCAGTTCCAAAGTCAACCAGGGTCTTGAGCATAGTAGCAGGTATAAAACTATGGTACTTCTTCCAAGGACATTTGACAAAATGGTCTAAGGAAAATCCAGAACTTGAATTCAAAAACAAATGACTAGACTGTGCATGGGACCAGAAAATCAAAATTATAAAATGCTTTACTCTTTCAAGAATTTCAGGTTCTCCCTGCTAACTAGTGCCATGCAAGGGCAGCTGGTGGTGGGGGGGCAGCCAGACTCAAGCCTTTCCCTGTGAGTCAGAGCCATTCATGGACTGCAGAGGGAGAGAACAAGGACTCGCCCAGAAGCAAGCCATCTCTGTGAACTAGCGCCATGCACGGGCTGCTGCCAGCAAGAGTACAGCTAAATCCCAGCCCCTTCCAGCCTATGGGCTGGTAAACAAGAAAAGCCACCCCGCCACACACACACCCGGTAAGCAACTGGCTGATCCAGAGAAACACAGGCAGCAATCATAGCTATTGAGATGAAATGCAATTTGATGTTTGTGGTGTTTTGGTGTTTCACTGACCTTGTTTGTCTAGGGCAGTGGTCTGATTATCTATTTAGAGATAGTGGTATGCAGTGTGGCATCTATGGGGGAATCTCCTTCTGAAGGTGGTAGCCATTGTTAATTTCTTCTTATCTTGTTTTGAAGTCCTGTATCATTTTCAATGTTGTGTTATGTTGTGTTTTGTTTTGTTTGATTTTGTTAAATCAGATGGCAGGAACTGCTATTTCAAAGATAGCAAGATATATTATGGTAGTCATTTTGGATTTACTATTGTCTTGAAGTCCTTTACTGCATTCATTGTTTTGTTTTTATTGGTTCTGTTCTGTTTGATTTTCACTATGTCGGAAGGTATCTGCAGTTATTTTGAAGTTAATAAGAGCCATTATGGTAAATATTGGTGATTTCATATTGTTTTGAAGTCTTGCATCACTTACACTTTATTTTCCTTGATTTAAACTCTTTAAGATAAAAAAGATTTTCAGATTTTGAAATATGTCACACATTAAAAGATTCCTTGAGTATTGTTTGAGGGAGATAGTAGAGTTAGGAGGAAATGATAGATAAATGCACTGAAAAGATTATAACAATGATTTTAAAATTACTTATGAGTTTTTTGGAAAGAATTTGAGCTTACTAACTAAATGAATGCAAGAATTATCAGAGCAGACTGCTAATTAGTATCAACATTTGCCTAATTTTGCTCTTTTATCAGTGTCATTTGCCACTCAATTGATTTAAAGATGATTCCTTATATATGAAATAATATAAAGTTCCCAAACACCTCCAAAAGTGTGGCCTTTGGGAAACATTAAGGTTCTTTAGAACCTTATAATTGTACTTACTTTTGATAAAAGGTAGTTTGTCTTCAGTACTCCCTTGCTTCTTCCTCGTATTCACTGATACTTCTATTTATTGAATTAGTTTTAAATCCTCAGGCAGTATAACAAAGAGATACAATATAGTGAGTTCAGTGAAATATGAGTTTATTCCTTTCTCATATAATAGTTGATTTTTCTAAATTAGCTAGACAGCTCTTTTCTATGAAGACATTCAAGGATTCACGTTTTCTCACGATAGCTCTGCGAGGTCCTTGGGCATGGTACTTATCTGTATGGTTGAAGGAAAGTCAGGGTCATGTAAAAGCTCCAGCCCATGAGAAAAAGAAAAGTCAAAAGGCAAGAAGGGACTGTGACCTTGTGTTAAAAATGACCTAGAATTGCTGGGTGTAATGGTACATGCCTGTAATCCCAGCAGTTTGGAAGATGAGGCAGGAGGATCTTAGTGAGTTCAAGGCCAGGCAGGGCTATATAAGCAAGCTTGCACTACATAGCAAGATCTTGTATCAAATGAACAAACAGACAAACAAAGAAACAAACAAATGACCTAGAATTGACATGTGTCACAGATGTTGTCCCAGACTTGGTCACATGGCTTTATTTAGCTGTGACCAAAGAAACTGGGAAATCTATTGTCTTTTTGGCCATATCCATAGCAAAAGGAGTCAAATAGATATAGGAACATTTTACCTTACTTTCTTATTTTCACCCTGGCCACAAAATATTTTAACTTCTCATTCATGCATTCAATTATCTTTGTTATTTTTATTTTATTTGTTTGTGTAATCAATGTATGCTTAAAATACCTACTCTGCCTTATTCTGAATGTTTTCATTCAGAAGTTTAACAAATAGTAGATGTATTAAGACTGTAAAGAAACTTGGGGAGATATTTTGGGAATGGGGGCTTTTCATTCTATCAGTGAGATTAGCATTGTGGCAAACTTACCTTCTCAGCATACTAAAGGAGCTGCCTCTGTTGGTTCCTGAGTTATTTGAAATGGAACTTGCTGATTGAGCAGTTTGAAGTACAGTCATTTTTGCATATGTATGAGGAATGAGTTCCAGGATTCCTCATGGGTAAAAAAATCCATGATGCTCAATTCCCTTATATAAAATGGAGTGGAATTTGCATGTGACCTTTGCACATCCTTCTATATTCTTTAAATCATCTATTACTTAAAATGCATAGTACTGTGCAAATGGTATGGAAATAGTTATTTTACTATATTGCTTAAGGATAACGGTAAGTCTGCATGTGTTAAATATAGACTCAGTTTCTTTCCCAATATTTTATACCCATGGTTGATTGAATCCAGAGGTGTAGAAACCACAGAAATGAGGAGCTGAATATACTTTGGACTTATCTTTCTTTCTGAAATGGGAGTAGTCAGCAGTGAAAAAGGTAAACCAAATTCTTTAGCAGCAATGTTACAGCTGTTGTTTCCAGTTCATGTTCTAATGTTTCTTATCTAGTTAATTGCTATTCTAAGCATCTCCAGAACCTGCCCGTTATCTGTTGCCAAGTCGGTGAGGAGTCTGTCAATGATTGCACATGATTTAATATAAAGAATTTGTCAAGGTAAACATCCATATGTTTCCATATCAAATATATAGTCTCAGTCTGTCCATTTTTGATCAGAATCTTCATGCATAAAGAATGAAAACCTCAAATTCTATCCTGTAGTTCTTTATGCGTAAACTATATTGCTTTGATTATTTTTAGCAAATCTTGTAACCTCTTTGAACACATTTCTAAAGACTTCTGGGAAATGGAAGAGTGGTAGACATCAACCAATCAATTACTCTAATATTCAGAATTCAGACACTGGAAAATAAGTTGGGTAAAAAAAGAAAGAGGAAAGTGGATCCCTGGAACCCAGGAATAATCTGAAGGGAAAATTGGAGTTCACAGAGAAAGTGAAGCAACAGAGCACAACACAGAAAAAGAAGGTGGCAGAGTGCACTTTCTCCTGGATCGACAGCCTATGGTGTGAGAGGAGGATGGAATTTACAGAGACACAGTGAGTATGGGTGACTCCAGAAGCTTCCAGGGAGAAATGCACCAGTAGAACAGAGCAATGGATGCTGTGTGCTATCACAGCTGATATGTTTGACTCCATTCTAAGTGCCTGCCATGTCCTCTGAAGAGGATACTTGGCCAGATGACATTTTAGGAAGGGGCCTACTGAACCGGGGACTCAGAGCAGCTGTAGGTCAGCTTCACCTCAGAGTTCCCTGTGCTGAAACTCCACAGTGACTAGATGAGGGACATCTGTGGGAGATGTCCAGGGTAATGGATCTGAGGTCAGAATGGCAAGAGACACCTTCAGTGTTGTAGAATGAATGACTCAAGTCCCAAACCCACAGCCAGAGGCCAGGATTGACCTGAACTTGTGTGGATCTGAAAACACCAGAATTGGCACCCACCCTATTCCTATTGCAGGTTTGCTGGGATTACCTAGTACCCCACCTTAACCCTACTGCAGTCTTGTTGCAATCATCTGGAGCTGATCTAAGCTCTGTCTGTCTCTTTTGTCTACCAGTGACAGCAGAGACATGTATATAATTGGACAATGTAGACTGCAGAAGATAACCACAGGCTAGAAATCTCAGAGAAATCTCTTTTATTTTTCTTTGCTTTTTTTCTTTACTGTTTGTTTTTGTTTTTTCATGAGTTTGAATATTATTTTTATTTTCTTTTGTTTTGTTTTGTTCTTGATTTGTTTTTCCCTTCTATCTTTTTCACTAGTTTCCTGAAGCTTGGGTAATCTTCATTTGTCCTTCAGTCTTGATTCTAATCTTTTTCTCTTCTTTTATTTTGCTGTTTTTTTCCTTCTTATCCCTTTTAAATTTTCACCCCTGAGGGAAAAATTGATGTATTGAGTATATATTTACTGTATATACTTGTATTTGTTTTAGATTTTGTTATAAAATTATCAATCTTGTACCTATATTTAAAAGTGGCAAATTAACATTATCATAGCTTGTCATTTTCTAGACTGTGTCTGAAGGTATTGTTATTACTCACTGTACTATTTTAGCCAATGTGACATAGTTAATTGTGATCTTGTATGCCAATACCAGGATTGTCTGGTGATCATAAACGGTGCTGTAGTCCAGTACCAAGGAACTGGACACCGGTCTAAATAGGCAACAGTCTCATCCTTAATAAATTAAAGAACAGGATCTTGAGATACACTCAAAAGGCCTAGAAGACATCTCTAAAAAATAGCCATTTTCTAAAGAGGTATGAATATTTGTAATAAGGCTGCCTATCAAAAGCAATTTAGTTCTTGAAACACTAGCCAGAACAGTTAGAAAACAGAAAAGAATACAGTAAAATGAATAGAGATAGGAGAGCAAGAAGTTAAATTATCATTGTTTGCAGATGACATATTCCACATAAAGACCCCAAAAACTCCTTCAAAGGACTCTAGGCTTGACAACCAAATTCAGCCGCATAACTGGATACAAAGCCAAAACTCAAAAATTAATAGCATTCCTGTACACAAATAGCACACTCACTGAGAGAGAAATTAAGGAAGCAACACCTTTCAAAAGAGCATCAAGAAAAGTTAAATTTTTAGGAACCAATCTAACAAAGGAAATGAAAGACCCATACAGTGAAAACTACAGTACTCTGAGAAAGGAGATCAAAGAGCATGTCAGAAAATGGAAAGATATCCATTGTTCTTGGCTAGGTAGAAGGAATATAGTGAAAATGGTAATACTTTCAAAACTCTTATACATAATCAAACTATCAAGAGCATATTTCAATGGAACTAAAGAAAATCATCCTCCAATTCACTTGGAACCAGAAAAAAGCTAGAATACCAAAACTATTCCGTCAAACAAGTGCAAGGCAGGGGACATCAAAAGCCGTGATTTAAAATACATGGTAGCTACAAAGCTACCATGATAAAAACAGCGTGGTACTGGGCAAAACAACAAAACAAAACAAAACAAAACAAAACATAACAAAGCAGACCTAAAGATCAATGGAGCAGATTAAGAGATGCAGAAGCTGTTCCATGAACACTCAGCTACCTTATCTTTAGCAAAGTTGCCAATTCTTTCACCAGAGAAATTGTTGTCTGTTTAATAAATGGTGCTGGGAAAACTGATTTTCTACCTGCTGATAATTGAACCTGGACCCATATCTCTTACCAAGCACAAACTAAAATTAAAATGAATCAAAGAGTTATGAGAGCTACTTCTGAGATTTCTTCTAGAAAAACATTCATCATTGGCAGCACATTTCAGTGACAGATAATGTATCTTAGTTACTTTTTTCTCATTTCTGGGACAAAATACCCAACACTCAAAAAGGAAAGAAAGGTTTATTTAGCTCACAATTTGTGGAGGTTTTGGTGAATAATCAGCTGCTCCAAAGCAGAGTGACAAATCACAGGGGTAATACTTCAAGGTGGCAGAAGACAGCAAAAGTAACAAGAGCTTGTATTGTAAGCAGGCTACCCACATACAGCATCCCTGTCCTCTCACACAGGGCTCAGAATGTTTACAACATGAGAACACTCACTGCTGAGTCACTTAGTTAAACTTCTAAACTTCTCTAGTTAACACAACATATTAACCATTACAAAATGGGTCACAAAACTTGCTTACTTTTATGACATATTCAACCTGCTGAACAAACTCAGTGTTTCTCATCAAAGGAGAATGATAACTGTGTCCAAGTCATCAGATAAAATGAGCGAATTCAAAGTCAAACTGGAATTATGAATCAATGAATGACCACTGAGATTTTTTGATGTGTTTCAAACATTAGCAGAGAGTTTTAAAGAGACTAAAGGATTTCTTTCTCTCAGTTGGTGTATAATTACCCATCAGTTTTCAAACAGTTTGAGCTTTACTTCCCAATCATAAAAGATTCCCCAAGACTGTAAGTAATGGATTTCAGACCCATTTGCGCATAAACCAGGTGAACTGACTTTGTCTATGCTAAAAGAGCATCGACTACTTGAATCACAAATGATGGTGACCTTTTTTGTTTTAAAAAAATTAATTAAATTTACTGGTACAACTTGGTATAGACAATGATCATATTCATCATAGGGAATTTGTACCTGTACATGAGATGCCTTAATTTGTCTTTTTTCCCCTCCTATTCCCCTACATGCTCTTCATCTCTTCTTCCCCTACTTATTTACAAAAGCTTTGTTTCCATTTTTTTCTTTTCCTTTCCTTCCTTTCTTCCCCTTTTCTAATTTCCCCTCTCATTTGAAGATTTTCTTCCTTTTTCAAAATACATATTATACATTTTGATCCATATTTACACTTTTGGTATCCTGCACTAGAGAAACAATGAGAAATTTATACATGTGGGTCTGATTTATTTCATTCAAGAGTATGGTCTCAGGGTTCATCCATTTAGCAGTAAATGTCTCAAGTTTACCCTCATTGTTTGCTGAGTAGTACTCCACTGTATAAAATTTCACGTCATTTTTATCTGTTTATCAGTTGATGGACACTTGGGTTGTTTTCAAGATTTAGCTATTACAAACTGTGCTGCTATAAACATGAGTACACATATATTGCTGTGCTATGACGTTTTTAATTCTTTTAGGAAAATATCAAGAGGGGAATGGCTGGGTCAAATGGTATTTCTAATATGAGCTTTTTGAGGAATCTCTACATTGATTTCCACAGTGGTTGCACCAGTCTACACCCACACCAACCATGGAGAAGGGCCTCTTTCCCCCAAGTCCCACCAGCATTCATGATTGATTGGCTTGTCAATGCTAGTCATTCTTTTTGGAGTAAGATGGAATCTTGATGTCATTTTAATTTGCATCTCTGGAATGACCAGTGATGTGAAACACTTTTTTTGTACTTCTTTGAGAAGTATGTATTCATCTCAGATGCCCATTTTTAGATTGAAGCTTTGAATTTAGGGGATCTGATTTTTTCAGTTCTTTATATGTTCTGGATATTAGTTCTATGTCTGAGGAGCAACTGGCTAAAATGTATTTGCACTTTGTGTATTGTCTTTTTACTGTATTGGTACTTTCTCTTGCTGTACAAAAGCTTTGTAATAAAAAGAGATTCTTTGTAGTATTTCCCATGCTGTCTGGGTTTTCTTCATGAAGTCTTTGCATATTCCTATGTCTTTAAGAGTTCTACCTATTTTCTCTTCCTGAAAATTTAGTGTTTCTGTTTTAATATTTAAACTTTTGACTCATTTTCATTTTAGTTTAGTGCATAGTAATAGATATGGGTCTATTTTTAGTCTTCAGCATGTGGAAAGCCATTTTTTACAGCACCATTTGTTATAGAGGCAATCTTCCTTTCATTGAAGTTGTTTGGCTTCTTTGTCAAAGATAAGGTGGTTGAGTGTGTTTGGAGTTTTTTGCATCTTCTAATATTCTTCATTGGTCCTCTGGTCTGTTTTTAGTCAGTGTCATGCTATTGTTTTTTTAATCATAGTAGCTCTGTAGTATAACTTCAGGGGATTATGATGCCCCCTGCCATGCATTTGTTGCCCAGAATTGTTTTTGGTATTCCTGGTCTCTTCTCATTCCAAATGAATTTTGTGATTGTTTTCTCTAATTCTGTGAGGCATATTAATGTTATTTTGATTGGTATTGTATTAAATATGTATAAAAATTTTTGGAGTATGGCTATTTTCACTATGTTTATTCTTCCTACCCAAGAGTAAGGGATATCTTTCTGTTTTCTGATATCCTCTTAGAACTCCTTTTTCAGAGTACTGCAGTTTTCAATGTGTTGGTCTTTCACTTCCTTTGTGAGATTGATTCCTAAGTATTTCATTTTTTTCAATGATATTGTGAAAGGTGTTTTTTCCTTAATTTATACTTCAGCAACTTTATTATTTGTGTACAGGCATGGATTAATTTTTGAGTGTTGACTTTGTATCTAGCTATGTGACAAAAGCCCAGGTCTGGATGGATTCACTGCTGAATTCTACAAGAAATTCAGGGAAGATCTAATTTCATCACTCCTCACACTCTTTAATGAAATTGAAAGGAAAGCAGAATTCCCTAACTCATACCTGGAGGCAAGTATTACCCTGATACCAAAACCAGAGAAGGACACAACCAAAAAAGAACTACAGGCCAATCTCTCTAATGAACATAGATGTAAAAATCCTTGACAAAATACTAGCAAACAGAATGCAGCAAATTATCAGAAATATTATACATCATAACTCATTGGGATTCATCCCAGGAGGGAAGGAATGGTTCAACATACACATATCAATAAACATGATACACCATATCAACAGAACCAAAGACAAAAATCACATGATCATCTCAATAGATGCTGAAAAAGCATTTGCAGTCCAGCACCCATTCATGATAAAAACACTACAGGAAATTGGAACACATGGTCTTTATCTCAAGCTAATAAAAGCAATCTATGACAAACAATAGCCAACATCATACTGAATGGTCAAAACTGAATGCCTTTACTCTTAAATCAGGAACAAGACAAGGATGTCTACTATCACCAGTCCTATTTAACATAGTTCTGGAAATGTTAGCCAGAGAAATTAGACAAGAGAACAAAATAAAAGGTCTAAAAATAGGAAAGAAAGAACTTAAATTACCATTACTTGTAAGTGACATGATATTTTTTCATAGAAGACCCTAAATTCTCCACCAAAAGATATTGAATTATTTTTTGTGATTTCTTTTTTATTTTGAAGGTAGTAAAATACAACAGAGCAAGAACAATACAACAGAACAAAGCCAATTGAGATAATGCAATGAGATTGGTAAGTAACTTCAAAGCAGGTTACTGGGATAACAGTAATACATAGCATAGTATATCTTGTTATCTTCACAATAGGTGTCCTTTGGATCAGGTAGAGCAAAATCAAACCAAATATAGAACATCATAAAACCTATCAAAACAGAGTATTGAATAGAGCAATACAATTAATCAAAACAAAGGAAAATTGTGATAACAATATTTGCCTTCAAAGAGATGGGTAGAAAGACATCTTCCATATTTGCTGTTTTGCATATTGTCATCCTCCCAAGAGATGCTCAGACCTCTGGCTCTTATTTGCTGACGGGGGAGGGATGTTTGCTTGTCAGTCTGTATGCCGGTAGGCTCAGGGCTGCTTGCCAGGGAAGTGAGCGGGTTGCTTTTTTGCCCAGCGCCCTAAGTTCCAACATGGTGCACATCTCGGGAGATGCTGGCTGCCTGGTTCTCTCCCTGCATCACCTGCCACTTGCTGGAGCCACGGCTGCTTACCAGGGAGGCGAGCGGGTTCCTTTGTTGCCCAGCACCCAAGATGTTGAATTTTTAAAAACATCTTTGAGAACTTTTCAACAATCTATATGTTCTGTGTTAAAGTCAAAATTTAATATTCTGAGGTGGCTACTAAACATTGAGAGGCCTGCTTTCATGTCCAGTATCCTATTTTTGTAAAGCATGGTTTTCTGCAGTGATAGCAAACAAAACAAGATTATAAAATAAACTAGACATAGCAGCATACTTCAGGTATCAGTGTTCTCCATTACCCCCAGATGGGACTATCCAGTTGCAAACAAGTTCAGAGTTCCACTGATTCTGCATTATTGTAAAATATGTAATTATATCATTATATATTACACTGTAATAACCACAGAAATAAAGTGCATAATAAATGTAATGTCCTTAAATCATCCCCAAACCACCCCACCATCATCCATTAAAAAATTGTCTTCCACCATAGCAGCCCTTCACACCAAAAAGATTAGGTATTGTTGATCTACAGTGCAATGACCATCAAATCATATCTCTAGCCTCATCTTTTCTCATGTGTTTCATATCTGCATATATAGCTAATTACCTACAGTGATTTCCACATGTATATTCCATAACCTCTCAAACTTAATATGTACAAAGTTGTACTTGTAATTATTTTGCCACAATTACAACATTTTTGCTTCCCAGTTTTATTTCATGGTACCACTGTGAATCCATTTGCTCAGAGCAGAGATCTAAGATTCATCCCTAACTTCTGTTATCTTCTTTTTCCTTGCCATGTCCCAAGTACTCTTGACTCTATCCTCTTCTTTCTCTTTTATTAGTACATATCCATAGTACATAATGTTTACATTACTTGTGGGACATTGGTACATGTATTTAATACATCTTAATTCCTGTTTTATACCTTTTCTTTTCCCTCCCTCCCTTTCCATACATCTCCTAATTCCTTTCTTTATTTTTTACATATTTAAAATATATAACATTTACATTCCTTCTTTGGAGTTGATACATGTTTTTTCCTTTTTTTTTTTTTTGGTACGGGAGTTCGAACTCATGACCTTGAGCTTACCAGGGAAGCACTTAAGCCACTGAGCTAAATCCCCAGCGATATATGTTTGTAAAACATCTTAATTTCTTTTTATCCTCAACCTCCCCCTCTCTCCATCTCTTGATCTCTTTCCTTTTTTCAAAAGATCTGCTTTCCTACCTCCTGTCATCTATCTTTCACCTCTGTTGACATTACCATAGTTAAGGTCACCACTATCTCCTCCTTGGATATAGTAGTAGCTGCTTAATGATCTTCCTGCCTCCAACGTTGCTACCATGCAGCCAGAAATGATTGTTTTTCAGAATAAATCTGGTCATGTCACCCTATATTTAATAGTTTCTCATGGCTCTTTGTATGACCTCTCTCCTTCATATAGTTAATAAATAGGCTAACCATATGTCTTACTTTCCTGAATAGTCTAAGTTTATCCCTATTATTTCAGCATAATTATAAACAGTGTCTCCTTTTATGCTCAAACACATTCCAACTTGGTTGCTGGGTGAAATATTTACCCTATTTATAAAATCTCTCATCTGAAATTTGCTTACTTTTTTGGCCTTATCTCTTACAAGTCTCTACTCAGTCTCACTAAATACCTTTAAAGCTTTTTGATGCAAACTCATTTTGCTTCCAAGATACTGTCTTTACTCTTCTCTCCTCCTGGGTCATTTAAAAAATCTTTTTCAACCCTGAAAAATAGCTTCTCACTCACAGCTTTATTCCATTATTAGTTCTGTTCTGTCATCACTCAGAATATCCATTTTTCTGTCCTAATGATCCTTCCCACATTGGTGCTTTACTAGTATTTATATGAAGCAACCATTATATTAAAGTTCAATGGCATGGATTGGATACCTTATTCAAATTTCCCAAGGAACTATTGCCACCTCAGTTACAAAATAGATGCTCATTCATTCTAAGCAAATTTTAGATGAGAGACTTTATAAATAGGGTGACTATTTCACCCAGCAACCAAGTTGGAATGTGTTTGAGAATAAAAGCATCTATTAATAACTTTTGAGTAGGGCAATGGTTTTGAGCTTGTGAGAATACATAGTAGAGTATAAAGGCATATAGGTTTTTAAGAGTAGAGTGGATAGGTACAGGGGTTTAACTATTAGTAAGACAAAGCAGGGAGGTTTGTCTTACTTAAACAACAAATCTTGCAGCGTCCTTTAAGGATATCCCCATTAGAACTCACTTCAGAGAATGTATTGCCTGTAGGGTGTATGGAAACTTTGGATGGTAACCTAATGCTTATGAGTTTCAGGCGTATCACTGTGCTCACAAGTGGTACATCTTAATTCCAAAGAATAAAACCTCAACAGTGAACGCTTAGAAATGTGGAAATTGGAAGGTTGAAAATTTTGGGGGACAGAGAGACTCTAAATTTTCCTCAGTTCACACTATTAGACAGCTATTAGTGTTGACTATGAAGGAGGCCAAACTTGAGCTCATTTTTGAACCACAAGGTGGTTATGGGAGATTAACAATGCCAGTCAGAAGCACTGTTGTTTCAGTACATGTCCAAAGTATTCAATTTTATTGCAATGAGAAAAATACTCCCCCTCTGTTTATCACATTGTTTCTGATTTTTCTCCAGAAGCCCCAGTTTGTACTAACAGCTTTGTGGGTGGTGATAAGGCGGAGGAAGTGGGAGGGAAGAGAGAGAAAGGGGATTGAAAAACAATTAAGTTGTATTATGTACATAATTTGTTTTGGTGGCTCCAAGATTTTTTTAATAGTCATGCAAAACGAGGCCGTTGTTTTGTTGCTCTTGACACATCACACTGGGGACAATTACTGGAATCCTTTAAGAATTATGCTGTGTGTTATAGAACAGCACGATAGTGTCCAATACAGAAATATGTTGATTGCCATCAAACAAAGATTCCATGTAAATATCAGTATGGGCTGTGGAATGTTCCCTAAGTCACTTAGGTAGTAAGGCAGTGAATGTCTCCAGCAGCACATGATGTCCTTTACAGCAGATGTGTTTATTCTTCCAAAACAATCCAAAATAAAACCCAATGTCAAGGACACAGAGTGCTCTCCTGGTGTGGTGAATGAGAGGACCCAGTGTTGTCAACCTGGATGATTTAATAAATCTCATCGCTAGCTCCATCTCTGTAACCTTTTGTTACAGGAGGAAGGCATAAGAATTTGGTTTTGTTTGTCTATTTTTCTGCTACTGCTATGCTTAGGACATTTATTTCACTAACCTTGGTCTTAAATTCTTTTATCAAAGAGGAAAGAGTGTTTTAAATGTATTACCTTATTAATTGAGATAAAAGTACACTTCGTATGTTTTGGAACTTGAGAATAAAAGTCTTACACTCAGTTACCACTGGAAGAGAATTTGATGATGTGTTAAAAACTATGGTTTTGATGCCACCCTTTCTCTTCTTACTAAAGTTATTTCTACAGCTAGAAAATAATAACTTTGACCGATATAATTTTCTTTATCTCATTTTATGATTTCCCTGATGCAGGCTCAAATGAATCATTAAAATAAAAATTTAGGAGACAGAGATATAGAAGAGACTTTAAATATCCAAAAATGGATATTCAGGTCCTTGAAATATGAAACTGACTGTATGGATCCATTGAAGTAGTTTTTCAGCTGAACAGGATTGGCAGTAGTGTTCTGAGCGGGTTTTTGTTCTAAATTTTACTTTTGCTTGCTTGTACTCAGGAATGGCTTACTGCCTCATAGCACAGTAGCACAGGAAGAAAGGAACAATTACACAGATTGAAGGCTCTAGTCTGTTGCAAGCTCCTCTAGTTAAAATCCATTGCTATTATTAATATACAGTATTCTGTATGTCTAAGAGAAGAAAACGAAAGTGCTCTCCATATGGAGGAAAATTTCACCTCCTCCTCTAGCTGGCTATTCCAGTTTAAATAGATTCTATGATTGGGGGTGGTGGTGGACTCATGCTCTTTACTTGCCTATTGACTCATTTAAAAGTATGAACAATTCTAG
The DNA here is from genome assembly GCA_004027455.1 of Hydrochoerus hydrochaeris. Taxonomy (NCBI): domain Eukaryota; kingdom Metazoa; phylum Chordata; class Mammalia; order Rodentia; family Hydrochaeridae; genus Hydrochoerus; species Hydrochoerus hydrochaeris. The sequence continues at coordinate 192,558 of PVLA01002200.1, read as the reverse complement.
TTCAGCAAAAAATGGGCTAAGTTTTGTGTTGCATTTTATTGAGTTACTGCTTACCATCATCTTGTGGAGTAGGTATGGCTCCGCTCAACTGAGGAAAGTGAACTCACAGAGAGTAAGTGTTCTAGGCACCATACCATGGGGCATTGTTTTATGAGTGGGCTACAAAGGCCTCATTTACCTATTCACTGTTGACAGTAATGATTAAGGTAATGAGCACAGAATAGGTCAGGGACCACAGTTAGTGTTGGGAATACAATGTTACATCAATTACTCATCGATTTTGCCCTCATTGTACTTTGTGATAAATAGGAAGAGATGGATTTTGCTTTTCCCTATAAACATGTTTTTTCCATTCTATTACTTGTACTTGGCGTTAGGATTGCACGTGCTTCATAGCTCATGCTGAGTAAGGCCTGTGTGAATTAGTTTAGGCAGAGCCTTTGCTCTTCACATGCTTATACTTCATGATCGACATAATAGACCTAGGAAGATGACTAAATATCCATATGGATAATGACAAATTGTCCATTAGTTACAACAGCCCACTAATTCAAGAATGTCAACTTTTGAAAAAATTCAATCCAGTAAATAAAAATAAGGTCCTGAGCACTCAAAATAGAAGCTGCTGTGCTTTCTTTACAGGGACATTCTTCAGATCCTCTCTTTGAGAAAGAAGTTTAACGTGGTTAGGTATCTGTTTGTAGCTTACACCAGATTAAAAAGAAATCTGTTTATCCTTGAGCATTGCTCAAAAAGAGGAGATTAGATTTCCCAAAAATGTTATTAACAATTTTGGTGAGGGCTATTTCTGTCCATCTGATTGTGAGATGATATATAAAATTTATTTAGAAATGCAAAGTAATCTAAAACATTTGCTTTTCCTTTCCTATGAAGCACATGACTAAGCTCAATAGTCTTCTCAAAACCACTCTTTTATTTTTTATTGTTAAAAAAAAAACTTCATCTTTTTCCCCTTGTTCTGTGTCCTCCCGTTCCAAATGGAATATTCACTGACGGGAGCTCCAGTGCGTTGAATGGGTCCAGTCATTTATCAGCGTAGCTGAAACAAGGAGAGAGTGGCTTTGAATCTTAGGCTCCCACGGTTTGTTGGTGGAAATCCACACTCTTGATTTTCACCATCATCAGTAACCTTCTACTAAGTTGCTTCATCAGCCTGGTCTTGGTCAAGGGGCAGCTACTATTAGGAATGAGACAGGACACCCTGTGGGTTGAAAGAGAATCAGTGGTCCCACTGACCTCTGGGTGCAACTGATAACACTCCAGGCAGATCATGGCATTAGGAACTTTAACTTTCAGGTGGTGCTATTTAGAGGGATATGTAGGTAAATATTTCTGAGAGTGGATTTGCAAAATAATATCCAATGATGGCCCTGTTCTTGAGGGGAAAGAAAAAGAAGTACAAAAAGGTATCATAAGGACTTCATGTTGACATTTGGACATTTTGAAGAATTGTAGTTATGCTACCTACTCATGGAAAAGTGAAACTTTTTTGTTTTTAATCAGTACCAGGGATCGAACTCACGACTGCATGCTTGCAAGGCAGGCTCTTATGCCTGCTGAGCTAAATCCCCAGCCCCAAACCTTTGAATCTAAAGATGAGATATCAAATATAAACTTTTGGCTTTATTTGAGTCATCAGAACATAGAAATTCAGAATCTTTTGTTTTAAATTTTATTGTTTTGTGCTTATAGTACATAATGATTACGTTCCTCACAGGGAGTTGGTGCATATACATAATATAACTTAATTGTTTTTCAATCCCCTTCCCTTCTCTCCCCTCCCACTTCCTCCATCTCGTGGTCTCCTTCTGTTTCAAAAGATTTATCTCCTATTATCTGTTTTATTTTGCTCTTTATTTAAATTTTGAGTTTCTCAAGTAGGAGAGATCATGCAATATTTAACTTTGTGCATTTGATTTGTTCCACTTAAATCATAGTCTTAAGATACATTATTTTCCCACAAATGACTCAATTTATCTTTCTTTATGGCAGGCTAGTACTCCATTACAAGATAACACCTCATTTTTTTAAAATCTATTAATATGTTGATGGATATATAGGCCTCTTCCAAGATAAAGCTATTATGAATTGTGGTGTCATAAACCTAGCTATACATGTACCACCATAATATGATGTCTTTAACTCTGTAGAGAAGATACACAGAAGGGGAATAACTGGGTCAAATGAGACTTTTATTTTTAGTTTTTGAGAATCTCCTTATAATTTTCACAATGGCTCTACTATTTTACATCCCATCAGTAGTGTAGAAGGGTTCCTAAATTCTTCACCACCTCGCTAGCATTTGTTATTGCTTGATCCCTTCCAGACAGCCATTCTTTCTGGAGTAAGATGAAATCTCAGTGTTGTTTTAATTAGCATTTCTCTAATGGCTAGAGACGATGACTATTTTTGCATTTATTTCTGACCGTTGGTACGTCTTTGTCTGAGAAGTGTCTATTCATCAGTTATCCATTTTTGATTGGGTCTTTAAGTTTGAAGGGTCTGATTTTTGGGGATATTTATATATGCTAGATATTAGTCCTGTGTTCAAGAAAAAGCTGGCAATTTTTCCCATTCTATAGGTTGCCTCTTCACTCTATTAATTGTTTTCTTTGTTGTGTAGAAGCTTTTTAATTTTATATGATCCTAGTGTTGATTCTTATTAATATTTCTTGTGTGATTAAGGTTCTATTCAGAAAAATCTTTGCCTCTCTAGCTTTAAGAGTTTTACCTATTTTATCTTCCAGTAAATCAAGTGTTTCTATATCATTTTTTTTTCTTTTTTTGTCATTTTGAGATAGGGTCTAACTAGGCAGTTCAGGTTGGTCTTGGCCTCACATTGTAACCCAGGCTGGTCTCAAACTTACAGTTATCCTCCTGCCTCAGTCTCCCGAGTGCTGGGATTACAGGAGTGCACCACCATGCCTAGCTTAAATGTTTCTATCTCAACATCTAAATCTTTGGTATTTGTTATTTTTTATTTTTGGTACTGGGGATTGAACTCATGACCTCATGCTTGCCAGGCAGGTGCTGTGCCACTGAACTACTTCCCCCGGTCTTTTGTTGTTGTTGTTATTGTTGTTGTTGAGAGATATGGCCTAGATTCAATCTTCTATTTGTAGATAGCCAGTTTTCTTTCTTCTAGCATGTGTTTTTCCCCTTTATTGAAGACCACGTAGTTAAATGTGCTAGGGCTATTTTAGCATCTTGTATTCTGGTGCATTGCTTCATTTGTCTTTTTTTTTGCACAGTACCATACTGTTGTTTTTTAAAATTTTATTTAAAGAGAAAAAAAATCAAAACAGAAGAAAGGGTAGAAACACTACAGAATTTCAAAAAAAAACAGTAAAAAATCACTAGTTAATAAATTATATATTGTCTTCTTAGATATAGTTGTTCAAGTTACCAAATTAAAGCATACAAAGTGGACATTCAAACAGTGAGGCTGCAAACAGTTTTGTTCAATGATCCAACAAAAACTTAGCAACATGGTTATCAATCCTACACACTTAAACACACATGCAGTTATACCCTTTAGAGCACTTTCTTTTTCTCCTTTTGCTTTTTCAGTCCATTATCTGTTTAGTTATATCATATTTCAGCCTGCTCAGTACCTTACTGATCTGTTTTGTTGTTGTTATTTACTTTTTAATCACCTTATATAATTCTGTTGTTTGTTTTTGAGTTTCTCCTCATCCATTCCCCATGGATCAGCTTTGGTGGAGTTGGGAGTTTTTGGAGGTATTTTGTTACTTGGTTATCTTTTTAAAACATTTTTTTTTTTAAAATTTGAAGGTAGTAAAATACAACAGAACAAGACAGAAAAAAGCCAGTTGAGACAGTGCAGTGAAACTGGTACAGGACTTCACAGCAGGTTATTGGGATAACAGTAAAAGGTACCATAGTATATCGTGTTATCTTCGTAATAGTTGTTCTTTCACTCAGGTAAAGCAAAACCAAAAGAAATACAGAACATTATAGAACTTATCAAAACAGAATATTGAATATAGCAGTACAATTAATCAGAACAAAGCAAAACAATGATAAAGATATTTGCCTTCAAAGAGATGGTAGAAGGAAATACCCCTATTTGTTACACTGCATATGGTCAACCTCCCAAGAGCTGCTCAGGCCTCTGGCTTCCATTTGCTAACAGGGGTGAGGGTGTGGATGGGATATTTGATTCTCAGCCCATGGGCTGGTAGGCTCACAGCCACTTACCAGGGAGATAAGCTGTTTGCTTGGTTTCCTGGCACCCTCAATTCCAAGGTGGCACAGATCTCAGGAGGCGCTGGTGGTTCTCACCTTGGGGCGGCTGCAGCTTGCTGGCCACAGCTGCTTACCAGGGCAGTGAGCTGGTTGCTTGGTTTCCCGGCACCCTCACCATACTGTTTTTATCACTGTAGCTTTGCTGTATAACTTGAAGCCTGCCTTACCTTTTGCTTTTGTTGACCAGAATTGCTTTTGCTATTCTAGGTCTCTTCTGGTTCTATGAATTTTGGGATTGTTTTCTCTAGTTCTGTAAGAAACACTTTTGGTATTTTAATTGTGATTTTGTTACTTCTATCAGTTTTGGAAGTTTAGGCATTTTGACTATATTGGTTTTGTCTATCCAAAAGCAGGGGATATATTTCCATTTTATAATGCCCTCCCCAATCTCTTTTGCAGAATACTATAATGTGTGTGTGTGTGTGTGTGTGTGTATGTGTGTGTGTGTGTGTGTTGGGCCTTCATATCTTTGGTTAGGTTCATTTCTAAGTATTTAATTTTTCTTGATGGTTTATGAATGATATTATTTTCTTATTTTTTTCACAGTAGGTTCATTATTGGTGTGCAGGAATGCTATTGATTTTTCTATGTTGTTTTTTTATCTCTTTATCTTGCTGACTTTGATTATTATTTCCAGTCTTTTGGTGAAATTTTTTGGGTCTTCTATGTAGAGGATTATGCCATCTGCAAATAATGGTAATCCAATTTCTTCTTTTGCTATCCATATGTCTTTTATGTCTTTCTCTTGTCTGATTTCTTTGGCTAATGTTTTCAGCACTATATTGAACAGGAATGATGATGTGAACATTCATGTATTGCTCCTGACTTAGGATGGAAATCTTTCATCATATTTCCCAGTATGATGTTGGTTGTTGGTTGGTCATAAATGGCTTTTATTAGAAAGGTTTCCCTATACTTATTTCTTTCAGGTTTTTTTTTTCATTATTAGATGTTGGATTTTTGAATGACTTTTTCTGCCACTATTGAGATATTCATATGACTTTTGTCTATGTTTCTGCTTATGTGATGTATTACGTTTATTGATTTGCATGGTCCCAAGAGGTCATGATTAAATGACCATTTTTCTGATTTGCTGCATTTCTTTTCTTGTTAAGGATTTTTGCATCTGTGTTCATTAAAGGAATGGATGGTAGTGATCTTGTTTGGCTGTGCTCTTTTCTGATTTTGCAATCAGTATAATTCCAGTTTCCAGAAGTGACCTTAAGAATCATGTTGAATTTCGTTGCTGAGTTTGAAGACTATTGTCTTTAGGTCTTCCATGAAGTTCTCTTAGAATTTATCATTGAATCCATCAGGTCCCAAGCTTTTCTTATTTGATATTTTTTTTCACCTATTACTTAATTTCATTGCCTCTTATTGGCTTATCCATAGTTTTTATATTTTCTTGGCTCAGTTTTGGTAATTCATATGTATCTAGAAGTCTATACATTTGTTCTGAAATCTCCAATTAATTTAAGTATAGATTTTCAAAGTAGTCACTAAGAAGAGTCTGGATTTTATTGGAGTCCAATGTGATTTCCTCTTTTTCATTTCTAATTGTATTGGTTTAGCTATTTTCTTTCCTTCTTTGGATAAAACTGACTAAGGACTTGTCTATTTTTTATTCATTTGAAGAATCATCTCTTTGATAAATTGATTATTTGTATTGTGTCAAATCATTAATTTCTGCTCTGATCTCTATAATTTTCTTTCTTGTACTAGCTTTGCATTTGGATTGTTCTTATTTTTCTAGGACCTTGAGAAGCATCATTAGATTATTTAGTTGGGCTTGCTTGCTTGTTTTTGTAATGTGGACATTCACAACTATCAGCTCCTCTCTCTTACAGCAGCTTTCATTGTGTTCCATAAATTCTGGTATATGGTAATGACAATGTCATTTGCTCATGGGAGTTGTCTGATTTATTCTTTGATTTCTTCTATGACCCCTTGATTATGGAACTGAGCATTATTTAATTTCCATGCATTCACATAATTGGTGTTGCTTCTTTTGCCATTGATTTCTAGTTTTACTGCCCAATGATCTGATTAATATATATGATATAATTTTGATTCTTTTGTTTTTATTTACACTTATTTTATGGGCTAGTATGTGGTATATTTTGAAGAAAGTCTCATGTGCTGCTAAGAAGAGTGACTATTTTGTTGTTGAGTGGAACATTCTGTTGATATTTATTAGCTCCATTTATTCAAGAATTTGTTTCAACTCTGAGGTTTCTTTGTTGTGACAGTGGGCTACTGAGGTCCTTAACTGTAATTGTATTGATTCTTATCTGATCTTTTATGTCCACTAGTGTTCATTTTATGAAGTGCACCAGTGTTTTGTGCTTATATATTTATTATCTCTTTCTATTGAGTTATTTTCTTAACCAATATGTAGTGATCTTTTTTGCCTCTTCTGATCAGTTTTAATTTGAAGTCTACTTTGTTTGAAAATAGAATAACTAGTACTGATTGTTTTTGGATTCCTATTGCATGGAATACTGCTGTCCATCCTTTTATTTTTTAGTGTTTTATATATATATATATATATATATATATATATATATATATATATATATCCCTTCCATCTTTTCTCCTTTCTCTCATCCCAGTTTCTTTCTTTTTGAACAATGTCTTCTCATTTTACAATACCTATTTTACATTTTGAATATTAGTTACTCTTTTAGCTTCTCATAAAAGGGAGATAATATGATGTTGGCATATGTTTGTATGTTTTTTTTTTCACTTATGAGTATGGTCTTAAGTTGTATCCACTTACCTATAAAAGTCTCCAGTTTATCCTTTTATATAGCTGAGTAGTAGTACTCTATTGTAAAAAAAGGTCACATATTTTTATATATTCCTCAGTCAATGGCCATTTAGATTGTTTGCAAGATACACCTATTACAAATTGTGCTGCTAAAAGCATGGGTGCACATATCTTGCTGTGGTATGATGTTTTTAATCCTTCTGGGAATATATCCAGCAGGGAAATAGCTGAGTCAAATTGGACCTAGTTTTTTGAGGAACCTCCACATTGATTTCCACAGTGGTTGCAGCAGTCCTCACTCCCACCAATATTAAACAAGTGTGCCTTTTTACCCATAGCCCCTTCAGCATTTGTTATTGGTTGACTGATTAATAATAGCCATTTTTTCCAGGGAGAGATAGGATATCAGCATTGTTTTAATTTTCATTTCTTGAATGACCAGTAATGTTGAACGTTTTTTCATGTTTTCATGACCAGTAATGCTGCCCATTTTTGGATTGGGTCTTTAAGTTTGGGAGTTCTGATGTTTTTGAGTTCTTTATATATTCTCAATTGTAGTCCTTTTGTCTGAGGAACAGGTGGAAAATTTTTTTTTTCCCACATTATGAGTAGTCTCTTCATTCTGTTCGTGGTTTCTCTTTCTGGACAAAAGCTTTTTTTAATAAGATGAGATCCCAATTTTTCTTTGTGATAGTTCCTGTGTAACCAGGGTTTTATTCATAGTCTTCACCTATACCAATGTCTTCTAGAATTTTATCTATTCTGTCTTCCAGCAGATTAAATGTTTCTGTTTTAATATTTAGCTCTTTGATCCATTTTGAATTTAGTTTAATGCATGGTGAAAGATATGGCTCAGTTTTAATATTTGCCATGTGCAGAACCAGTTTTTCCAGCACCATTTATTAAAGAGGCTGTTGTTTTTCCAGTGACTGCATTTGGCACCTTTGAAAGATAAGGTGACTTATATATTTATAATTATTATAATTGGGGATTGGGGATATAGCTCTGCCTGGCAAGAATGAGGTCCTGAGTTCAATTCCTGGTACAAAACAAAAGGTAACTCAGTATGTCTATATTTGATGGAGTTGTGTTTGCCTCTTCTAATCTGGTCCATTGATCTATGGGTCGGTTTTATTTGCCAGTACCATGCTCACTCTTTCTCTTTTTCTTTCTTTCTTTCTCTCTCTTTCTTTCTTTCTTTTAAATTTTTATTTAAAGGGAAACAAAAGCATGTAATGGGTAGAGATAATACAGAATTAAAAAAAAAGATAATAAGAAATCACTAGTTGATAAATTACATATTGTCCTCTTAGAAATAGTTGTTCAAGTTACAAAATTAAAGCATACAAAGTAGATATTCAAACAGTGAGACTATAAACAGCTATGCATGCATGAATCTCTACATGTATTTCTATTCTTTCTGTATTAGAGGAAAAACAAAACATAGCAACACAAAACAAAACAAATTCCTATAAAAACATGAAACCAAAAAGTCATAAAACCTCAGTACAAGATGATCTACAATGATTACTGTGTTGTTTCTTATTATCTTCAATAGAATTGTCTATATCATCAGGCATAATTGAATATAGCAGTATAATTGAATATAGCAGTACATAACAGTATTAGTAAAAATAAAACATTGTAGACAGTATAAAACTTCAAAGCAGGTAATAATCAAACCAGAGTGGGTATTCAATCAAATCTTGTCATCTTCAGTGCAGTTGCCTATACTCTTCAGACTTGATACTATCAATCATAACAGCTTTGAATAAAATCTATCAATACAAAACAGCGATCTAACAAACCAGATTCGATTACGATCAGCCATGGTAAAACTGTGTAGGTTTTACAGAGCTTTAGATTAAGTTAATAGGAAATTAAGGATCTATACTGTACTATATCCTGTTATTTTTGGGATTACTGTCTGTGCCCTCAAATCTGGAACAGAATATAATGCATCTAAGCAGAGTAGTGTGAGTAATGTGGGTTTTAAATCTTGGTGCACTATTAACAATATAGTGTATCAAGGCCATCTATGTTAGAGATTCTAGCCATCCTTCTCTGCCTCATTTCTGCTATGCTATTTTTCTGCCTTTGTTCATCTACTTTTCTCCTTCATTCTACTGCCTGCCCCATTCATTAAGGCCTTTCTGCCACTGTTCCTAAATTCCTGGTATTTTTTTTCTCTCTGGAATGTCCTTCAGTATTCTCTGTAGGGTTAGATTGGTGGTCACAAACTCCCCCAGTTCCTCTTTGTCATGCAAGCATTTTATTTCTCCATTAATTTCTAGTGACAGTTTTTTAGGGTACATCAATCTGGGCTGGAGGTTATTTTCTTTCAGGGCTTGGAATACTTTGCTCCAAGCTCTTCTTGATCTGATGGTCTGTGTTGAGAAGTCAGCCGTGATCCTGATGGGCTTACCTTTATAGGTAATCTGTTTCTTTTCTCTGATGGCTTTTAATATTCTGTTTTTATATTGAATCTCTGGTATCTTGATTATTATATGTCTGGGTGTAGATCTGTTTTGGTTGTAGGTGGTTGGAGTTCTGTATGCCTCACATAACCAAATGTCATTTTCTTTTCCCATGCTTGGGAAGTTTTCCTTAATTATTTCCAAGAATAACCTTTGTAATTTGCCTGTATGTATTCCTGCTTCTTTGTTCACATTTCTTATTCTTAAATTGTAGATTCTCTTGTCATCTTCTAGACTTTGTATTGTTATTGCCTGTTTCCTTGTTATTTTTAAGAGATCTTTCCTTTCATGATCACAAATTGCAAACTTGTCTTCAAGTTTTGATAGTTTATCCTTAGTTTCTTTTAAGCAGTTTTGCCAGCTTTCAATGGAGTTTTAATTTCCTGGTAATCTCCTTGAATCTGCTTCATGTATTCTATATTTTCTTTATATTCTTTACCAAATGTTTCTCTCCTTTTTTTGTGTTCCTCCCTTCTTCCATCTGTATCTTCCTGAGAGATGCTTCCTGAAAGCATTTCTTTTATTACTGTACTCATATCTTGCTTTACCTGATTTAATATTTCAGTTTTGAGCTCATCTACAAGATCCCAAAGATATCTTTTAATGTCCATTGAAGCCATGCCTGCTGTTGCGTGTTTGCTACCCTCATTCTCCCTTGTTTTTCCCTCTCCTGGATCAGTGCTCTCAGGGTTCTGGGCTAGGGGCCTCCTCTTGCCTCTCTCTCCTGTCATGGTCTCAGCTTCCTCCACACAGGTTATAGTGCAGGTCCCAGCCCCCTTCCCTGTTGGCCACAGTTCCTCTGAAGCACGCTGGCGAGGGAACTCTGCCCTCTCCTGCATGCCCCTCCCCACTGGGCCAGCCAAACTTCAGGGGCCTTCACCCAGTTAATGCATGCTAGGCCCAGGCAATCGATTTGGGACAGCTCATTGGGTTCCAGCCAGCCGCACAGCCCAGTCCAAGCAAATTCCACCAATCTGCTCTGGGGAAGGAGCAACCAACTGAAGTCACTGTTGCTCCCAGTTCGGGCTCCTCCTATCTGATTCCAACATGTCGCCCATTTGGTTGCACCCTTCCCATGGCAGTGGTCTCATTTCCAGCACTGACCATGGATTAATGAAGGTCCCTTCACCGGCTCCTCTCTCTGTTGGGCTCACCAACCCCCGATTTCAGTGCTGCTGTGGTTCCTGTGAGTGACGGCGGGAACAAGTGTGGGTGGCTTTGCCGGCCAGTGTGGATTCAAGCTGGTGCAAATTCAGGCCGGCGCAAACTTGGTGGGTCGCAGCAAAAATGCTGTGTCCCATAATTTTTAGCTGTTTGAGTTGTAGTCCTGATGTGTTTGATGAGCTTTTTTTATGTTTTAATTTCTTCCTGTGTCAAGAGGATCCATCTCCCTCTGTCTGGGTCTCTCCAGGATGTTTTATTCTGGCATATGAATTGTTTCTCCCAGGAGGCTCTGTATTTTGTTGCTCACTGATTGGCCATCTTGACTTCTCTGCTATTTCTTTTTTTAATCACAGTAGCTTTATAGTATAATTTCAAGTCAAGGGTTGTGATGGCCTCACCTTACTTTTGTTGTCCAGAATTGCCATTACTATTCTAGGTCTTTTCTGGTTCAAAATAAAATTTAGGATTGTTTTTTCTAATTCTATGACATGTGCTGTTGGAATTTTGATTGAATTGCATTAAATCTGCATAGCAATTTTGGAAGTATGGCCATTTTGACTATATTGGTTCTTCCTATCCAAGAGCAAGTGAGATATTTCAGTTTTGTGATATCCTCTTCAATTTCCTTTTTTCAGAGTGCTGTAGTTTTCAGTTCTTTATATCCTTTGTTAGATTGATTCCTAAGTAATTTTTTTGGATGCTATTGTGAAAGGTGTTTTCTTAATTTTTCTCTCAGTGAATTTGTTATTTGAATACAGGTAGGCTATTGACTTTTGAGTGTTGACTTTGTATACAGCTACATGGCTGAATTTGCTTAATAAATCTAACATAGCTTTTTCTTTGCCTTGTGATACTGGTGATTGAACTCATGACCTCACACTTGCTAGACAGGTGCTTACTCCATTGAACTAAATCCCAAGCCCTGCCTATTAAGTTTAAATGTTTTTAGTGGAGTTTTGGGGGATCTTATTTGTAGAGTATCACATCAAATGCAAATAATTATAATTTAACTTCTTTCTTTCCAATTATTATTTCCTTTTTATTTCTTTCTCTTGTCTAATTGCTCTGGCTAAAGTTTTCAGGACTATGTTGAGTAAGAGTGGAGAAAGTAGACATCCTTGACTTGTTCCTGATTTTTGAGTGAAAGATTTCAGTTTTTGTCCATTTAGTATGATGTTGGCTGTTGGCTTGTCAGAGATGGCTTTTATCTGATTGAGATAAAGACCATCCATTTCAATTAACATAAGTGGGTTCTGGAATTTGTTGAAAGCTTTTTCTGCCTCTATTGAGATGATCATAAGATTTTTGTTGTTAGCTTTCTTGGTATGATGTATTATATTTATAGATTTATGTATGTTGAGCCATCCTTTTATCCCTGAGATGAATCTCACGTGGTTGTGTAATCTTGTTGATGATTTACTGCCAGTATCTTACTGAGGATTTTTGTGTCTATGTTGACTAGGGAGATTGGCCTGTGGTTCTCTTTTTTAGTTGTGGCCTTCTCTGGTTTTGGTATCAGGGTAATGCTTGCTCCTAGGAATGAGTATTGGAATATTGCTTCCCTTTCAATTTCATTAGAGTTTGGAAAATAGTGGTGTTAAATCTTCTCTAAATCTTTTGCAGAATTCAGCAGTGAATCCATCATGGCCTAGGTTTTTCTTTTTGGTAGGTTTTTAATTGCATCTTAAATTTCATTTATTGATATTGGTTTACTTAGGATTTTTATATATTCTTGATTTGGCTTTGGTAGTCCATATGCATGTAGGAATCTGTTTATTTTGTCTGAATTTTCCATCTTAGCAGAATAAAAATTTTGAAAATAGGTTTAGATGATCTTCTTGATTTCAGCAGTCTGTTGTGATTTCACCTTTTTCACTCCTAATTGCATGGATTTGAGTATTTTATTTCCTTTTTAAAAATAAGGTTGGGTAAAGGTTTGTCAATGTTATTCTTTCATAGAACCAACTTTTCAATTCATTGATTCTTTGTATTGTTTTCTTAGTCTCCAATGCAATAATTTCTGTTCTGATCTTTATAATTTCCTCCCTCATATCAGTTTTGCCTTAGCCCACTCTTCTTTTTCTAAAAGTTTGAGGTTTATCATTAAGTTGTTTATTTGCACTTGCTCTGATTTCTTGATATGGGTATTCACTGCTCTAAATTTCCCTGTTAGGACTGCTTTCATTGTATCCATAAGTTCCAGTATGTTGTATTGTCATTATCATTTAATTATAAATACTGTCCAATTTCTTCTCTAATTTCAGCTGTGACTCATTGGTTGTTCATGAGGGTATTATTTAATTTCCATGTGTTTATGAAGTTCTTGTGGTTTCTTTTGCCACTGATTTCCAATTTCACTGCACCATGGTCTGATAATATATATAGGGTAATTTCATTTCCTTTGCATTTACTTAAGGATGTTTTATGAGCTAGTATGTGGTCTATTTTTGAGAATGTTCCATGTGCAGCTGAGAAGACCATTGCTATCTACTAGGTCTATTTTTGGTTCAGTTCTAATTGTTCATTCTTGAGTTTTGTGTCTAGTTGACCTGATTTTTTGTGACAGTGGGGTATTCCAATCCCCCAATACAACTGTATTATTGGTTATTTGATTTTTCAAGTCCATTGCTATTTGCTTTATATAGTTGGGTGAACTGGTATTTGCTGTTTATATATTTGTGATTATTGTATCTTCCTCTGGGATTGTTCCCTTTACAAGAATATAGTGACCTTCTTTAACTCTTTTAATCAGTCTTGGCTTAAAATTCACTTTGTCTGCAAATAAAATCGCTACTCCTGCTTTTTTTCTGGATTTCTATTGCATGGAATATAGTTTTTCATCCTTTGACTTTCAGTCTATGAGTTGTTTTTGAATTAATGTGTTTTTTGTATGTAGCACATTATTGGATCTCCCTTCTTGATCCATTCTGCCAGTCTGTGTCTTTTGATTGGTGAATTGAGACTGTTAACATTGATGATTATCAGTGTATGTATTGACTTATCCTTGTCATGTTATTTTCCTGTCGTTGGCTTCTTTCCCCCTTTTTTTCTCCTTCTGTCTAATTGTTGCCTCACCTTGTAGATTCATTCTGTTGAGGTTCATGGAGTTGAAGTCCTTGTCATCTCTTTCTAGAATGTCCTTCAAAACATTTTGGAGTGCTGGTTTGGTGGTCATAAATTGACTGTGATATGCCTGGATGTGGATTTTGTTTTGATTTTGGCTAACTGGAGTTCTATATGCTTCACTTATCTGTATGTCAAATTCTTTTTCCCTACTGGGAAGTTTTATGCCATAATATCTGTGAATAGGTTTTTTTTTTTTTAAATATATATCATTTGTGGTATCTCCTGCTTGTTCGTTGACTCCACTCAATCTTAAATTATTCTTTTTTTCCCCTTATTTAGCAGCTACTGGACTGATTTCTCATTGTCCCTTGCTATTTTTAAGGTATCTTTCTTTTCATGATTGCTAGCCACAAGCCTGTCTTCTATATCTGAGATCCTGTCCTCACATTGGCTTAATCTGCTGCAGATATTTTCAGTGGAATTTTTATTATTCTGGATATCTGCTTGAATCAGCTTTATGGTTTCCATTTTTTTTCCTATACTGAGCTTTCACAGGTTCCATAATTTTCTTTAGTTCCTCTATTTTGCCTGTATCTGTTCTAGAGTCACAAAGCATAGTTTTCATTTTGAATACCATATCTTCAGTTATCTGTGAAGTTATTTCTATTATCCATTATCTGTTCAGTTGTATCCTCTTTGAGCTGGTTGAGCCCTTTATTATATCAGTTTTTGATCTTTTCTTTTATCATTTTGAATAATTCAACTGTGTAACTTTTGATTTCTTCCTTTTTGATTCCAGAGACAGCTGGGATGTTTAGACAATTTCATTACCTTGTCTTCTCATGTTTGTATTGGTTTTGTTTTGTGTTGAGGTTTGTGTACACTTACACAAAAAAGTTTTTGTTAGTGTGGAGATCTCTTTAGCTAGTGTCTGATTTTTAGTGATGCACTCTGGGCATGGTTAAATACAGATTTCTACCTCTGTCTTAAAATCCAATTACTTCTATTAATTAGGGAAGGCTGTAGTGGGATTGGCTCACTACTCAGTTCTCTAGCAATAGAACACAGTATTATTTATGACACATAGGCAATCTGGATATTGTCTTATAGGGAAAACCTATTAATAGCAACATCTATGTCATTCTGCAATAGCAACTAAATCAGCAGCCATAATAGCATAAAAATATACTGATATTGACATACCTTAAGAATCAACAATGTATTGTCCTTACCCATAAAAAAGAGACCTATAATTAAAGTATAAACAGGAAGACAAACCAAATATTGACATTCAACAAATATCTACTAAATGTAACAACTCTGTCTCTACTAACAACAGAAAATTATTCAACAGTGATATCATAGAGTTAACCATCAAAAGATCTAGAAAACGTAATAATTACCCTAGTAAAGATAGAAAGGAAAGGGAATGGGAGCGTGAAAGAAGAAAAATTTGAAAACTTTAATCATGCAAGATGAAAAAGAAGAGAGAAATGTGAGATAAAGATTCCATTCAGGGGTAAAAAATATTAATAGAATTAGGTAAAGGCAACAAAAAAGAACAAACAAAAAAGAAGGAAAAAGAAAAAAAAATTTAAAAAAGAAAGAAAAAAATGGAAAAGATATTCTTCTCCCAAACAATGAAAAAGAAAGAGAAAATGAAAAAAGAAAATGAATAAAACAAAATTTTTTCTGTAATTTTGAATAAGTGGTTTCTTTCCAGGATCTGAAGTCTTGGAATCCAAGAAGTCACCATTTTCTCTGCTTAGCTTTATGGGCTGTGGTTTTGTGAGTTACCCCTCCTGCTTTACCACTGAGATACATCCTCAATCCAGTGCAGATATTTGACTTGCATTTACATGTTCTACATGCCAATCTAGTGTTTTTGTAACTTATTTAGGCCATGCTTTAACAATTAACATTTTATGGCCAAATAAGTGAGAAACATCTATCTCTGTGTCAGAATAGTGAAGATACCATCAGATAAGAAAAAGACAAGAAATAATGTATCCATTACCCCATTAAGGTGTTTCCATTTTAATAAATGTCTTACATTTGATTGCCATTCAATGACTCTACAATAAAATCTGGGTTTACAAAAAAAATTTGTTTTTCTCATACTCCAAAGCACTTTTATAACAAAGCAGAGAAAGAGACAGACAAAGAGAGAGACACAGAGAGATAGAAATAATCAGGTGTGATAATGTGACACTTGGCATGATATACTATTCATATTGCAAGACATCGCTCATTTTTCAAGTCAAAATTTCTTATAAATTTTTGCTTGTCTTGTAGAAGACTCACAGGACAAGTTACTTGCAATCTAAGGCTTGACTGTAGTTGAAATTAAATGTCTAAATTTAATGTGATTTTGTATTGAAAGCAATTAATAGAATTTGAGATTTAATCAATGATTGTCTAAGACATAGGTTGCCTTAAAAATGAGGATATGTAAGACAGTTTTTCAAGGAGTTTCCTTTTGATCACTATATTTAGTCATACTTTGTATCTTCCTAGGATTTTAAAATAATTTTTAGACTATTCAATATTTTTTATCCTCATTCAGTTCATAAAATTATCATCACACTATTATCATGATATAATCTTTTTCATTATTATTGAGCACATATTAAGAATTTGACACATACTAATTCATTAGTAATGCCTAATAATCCAATGAGGTAGAATGATTTTTTTTTTGTACCAGGGATTGAAATCACAACCTTGCACTTGTCAGGCAGGCACTTATGCTGCTGAGCTAAATCCCTGGCCCTAGAATGATTTCTTGATTTTGCTGTTGGAAATGAAGTAAAAAATTTAATATTTTGCCCAAATTACTGAGAATATTCTCTTAAACACTATTTTGTATTGCTTAGACCTGTTGATATCTTAAGAAAATTTTAATTTTAGTCCTTTATTTTGCAAAATGAAAGAACTAAGTCTCATAGAAAAGAATTGACTTTCCCTTAGCACTCAGCTGGTTCTTGACAGAGCTTTGATTGAGACTTATATATTCTGACTTCCGGTCTAGCAATTTAAAAAAAATTATTTTACAGAGAATAAAACAAAGAGGACAGAACAAAGCAGATCAGAACAGAACAATGTAAGCAACACAGCACTTCACTACAAGACAATTGAATATTAACAGTAGCTACCATAATGTCTCTTTCTTTGAAATAGTTGAGCATAGCTTCACACACAATAATATCAACATAACAAAATAGTATAAAACCATTCAAGAGAATGAAAGTATTACAGGGTATTCTGAACCAAATAACAGAAAATTAACAATTGCTGCTACAATATCTCATTTTCCATAAATATGACACATATCAAAATCCAATAAGACAAAACATGATAGAACCAATGGTAATAGAAGAACAAAAGCAGTAGGACTTCAAAGCAAGATGATATTAAATCATCAATGGCTACCATAATATCTTTCTTTCTTCAAAGTAGCTGTTCATACCATCACACATATTAAAATCAAACAAAACAGAATGAAACACTTCCAACTAATGAATGAAAACATTATAAAGCTTCAAAGCAATGTAATGGGGAATCATGATTACCATAAAATCTTATGTACTCTTTACCATTTCTTACACTAGGGAGACTATATAGTATTTATACACATGAGTTTGATTAATTTTGTTTATAAGTATGGTCTCAAGTTGCATCCACTTATTTATAAATATCTCAATGTGATCATTCTTTATAACTGAGTAGTACTCCATTGTATAGAAATACCACAATTTTTTTTATCCATTCCTCAGTTGATGGGCACTTAGGTTGTTTCCAAGATCTGGCTATTACAAATTGGGCTGCTATAAACCATAGGTGCACATGTATCACTGTGGTATGATATTTTCAGTTCTTCTGGGAATATGCCTAGAAGTGGAATAGCGGGATCAAATGCGACTTCCAATCCCAACTTTTTGAGGAATCCCCACTCTGACCTCCACAGTGGTTGCACCATCTACACTCACACCAACAGTGCAGAAGAGTTCATTTTTCCCCATAGCCTCTCCAACATTTGTTTTTGATAGTTTTCTTGATCCTGGCCATTCTTTCTGGAATTCTTTCTGGACTCATGTTGTGAGTAAGATGGAATCTCAGTGTGGTTTTAATTTGCATTTCTCTAATGACTAATGATGATGAACATTTTTTCATGTATTTATTTGCCATTTGTATTTCTTCATCTGAGAACTGTGTATTCATCTTGGATGCCCATTTTTGGATTGGGTCTTTGAATTTCGGAAGCCTGATTTTTTAAAAAATTCTTTATAAGTTCTAGATAGAAGTCCTTTGTCTGAGGGAAAGTTCACTAAGATTTTTTCCCAGTTTGTGGGTTTTCTTTTCACTATGTTGGAGATTTCTTTCGACATGCAGAAACTCTTTAATAAAACGTAATCCTAGTTATTGATTCTGGGAAGTATTTCCTGTGCAGTTTGGTTGGTGTTCATGAATTTTCTACCTACCCCTATGTCTTCAAGATTTTTACCTACTTTGTCCTGCCACAGATTTAGTATTTCTGTTTTAATATTTAGATCTTTGACCCATTTAGATTTTAGTTTAGTACATGGTGATAGGCATGGGTCTAGTTTTAGTTTTCGGCATGTGGATAGCCAGTGTTTTAAGCACCATTTATTAAAGAGACTATTGTTCTTCCAGTGAACATGTTTGACCCCTTTATCAAAGATAAGGTGGTTGATTGTGTTTGTAATTGTGGTTGTATCTTCTAATCTATTCCATGGATCTTCGGAACCAGTACCATGTTGATTTTATTACAATAGCTTTGTAGTACAACTGAATTTTAGAAGTGATTTCTCTAGATCTATGAGGTATGTTAGTGGTATTTTCATTGGGATTGCATTGAATTTGTATAACAACTTTGGGAGAATGGCCATTTTCACAACATTTATTCTTCCTATCCATGAACAAGGGATGTCTTTCCATTTTCCAGGGTCCTCTTTTGACTTCTTTTTTCAGGTTATTATAATTTTCCCTGTATAGCTCTTTTACTTCTTTCATTAGATTAATTTCTAAGGATTTCATTTTTTTGGATTGTAGTGTGAAGGGTGTGGCTTCTCTTATTTCTCTCTTGGTGATTTTGTTGTTAGTGTAAAGGAATGATATTGATTTTTGAGTACTGACTTTGTATCCAGCTACGTTGCTGAATTTATTTATTATATCTAGGAGTCTTTCAATGGAGTTTTGGGAGTCTGCTATGTAGAGTATCATGTCATCTGCAAACAATGACAGCTTTTCCTATCTTTACTCCTTTTATTTCTTTCTCTTGTCTAATGCTCTGGCTAGTATTTCCAGTACTATGCTGAATAGGAGCGGTGATAAGGCACATCCTTGTCTTGTGCCTGATTTTAAGGTAAAGGCTTTCAGTTTTTGGCCATTTAATATGATGCTGGCTGTTGGTTTGTCATAGATGCCCTTTATCATATTGAGGTAAAGACCATCATTCCAGTTCTCTGTAAGGTTCTTATCATGAATGAGTGTTTGACCTTATCAAAAGCTTTTTCTGCATCTATGGAAATGATCATGTGATTCTTACTTTTGGCTTTATTGATATGGTGGATTACATTTATTGATTTATGTATGTAGAGCCATCCCTGCATGCCTGGGATGAATCCCACTTGGTCATGGTGTATGATCTTCTTGATGATTTGCTGCATCCTATTTGCCAATATTTTATTGAGAATTTTTGCATCTATGTTCATTAGGGAGATTGGCCTGTAGTTCTCTTTTTTTAGTTGAGTCTTTCTCAGGTTTTGGTACTAGAGTAATATTTGCTTCCAGGAATGACTTAGGAAGAATTGTTTCCCTTTTGATTTCACTGAAGAGTTTGAGGAGTTTCGGCATTAAGTCTTCTTTGTATTTCTTGTAGAATTCCACAGTGAATCCACTTGGGCCTAAGCTCTTCTTGGTAAGGACTTAATTACATTTTCAATTTCATTAATAGAAATTGGGTTATTCAGCAGTTTTACATCTTCTTGATCCAGCTTTGGTGGTTCGTATGTTTCTAGGAATCTGTCCATTTCTTCTGTGTTATCGAACCTATTAGAGTAGAAGTTTTTGAAATAGGTGTTGATGATCTTCTGTATTTCCACAGAGTCGGTAGTGATTTCATCTTTTTCATTCTGTATTACGTGAATTTGAGTCTTTTCTTTCCTTTTTAAAATAAGGTTGGCTAAGGGCTTATCAATTTTATTTATTCTTTCAAAGAACCAACTCTTTGATTCATTCATTCTTTGTATTGTTTTCTTAGTCTCTATTGCATTAATTTCTGATCTGATCTTTATAATTTTCTCCTTTCTTTTGGCTTTGGGCTTGGCTTGCTCTTCTTTTTCTAGATATTTAAGGTGTAGTATCAGGTTGTTTATTTGTATTTGTTCTGTTTTCCTAATGTGGGAACTCAGTGAAATAAATTTTCTTCTGAGGACAGCTTTCATTGCATCCCACAGATTCCTAAGTTGTATTTTTGTTTGCTTGTAGGTATTGTTTAATTTCTTCTTTAATTTCCTTTAATTTAATTTAATTTCCCCTGTGACCCACTGATTGCTCAAGAATGTGTTACTCAATTTCCACGTGTTTGTGGGGTTTTTGCAATTTCTTTTATCATTAATTTCTAGTTTCATGGCTCTATGATCCAATAACATGCACGGGATAATTTCAATTCTTTTGCATTTACTTAAATATGTTCTGTGGGTTAGTATATGGTCTATTTTAGAGAATGTCCCATGTACTGCTGAGAAGAATGTATATTCTGATGTTTTTAGGTGGAACACTCTGTATATGTCTATCAAGTCCATTTGTTCACAGGTGTGATTCAGTTCTGTTATTTCTTATTTCTTTGCTGATTTTCTGTCTAGTTGATCTGTCCTTTTGTGTCAATGGCATGTTAAGGTCTCCTGTTATAATTGTGTTATTGCTTATTTGATTTTTCATTTCTGTTAATACTTACTTTGTATAGCTGGGTGCTCTGGAATTTGGTGCATATATATTTAAGATTATTATCTTTTCCTCTTGAAGATTTCCCCTAACTAGTATGTAGTGACTTTCTTTATCTCTTTGGATCATTCTTGGTTTGAAGTTCACATTGTCTGCAAACAGTATAGCTACCCTCACTTTTTTTTTTTTGAGTTCCTATTGCATGAAGTATTGTCTTCCATTCTTTGACTTTCAGTCTATGAGTTTCATTTTGGGTTAGATGGGTTTCTTGTAGACAGCATATGGTTAGATGTTGTTTCTTGATCCATTCTGCCAGTCTGTTTCTTTTAATTGGTGAATTGAGGCCATTTACATTAATGGTTATAACTGTCATATATTGATTTATTGTTGACATGTTATCTTTCTGCTATTTTATCTTTACCTTTCCTTTTTTGTTTAATTGTCTGTATTGCTTAGTGGTTTTTTCCTATGTGTATCTAGAATGTCTTTCAGTATTCTTTGTAAGGTTGGTTTGGTGATCATGAAGTTCTTCAGCTGTTCTTTGTCATGGAAGTATCTCATTTTTCCATCCATTTGAAGGACAGCTTTTCATGGTACTTCAGTCTGGTTTGAAAGTCATTTTCCTTTAGGATCTGAATTATTTCACTCCATGCTTTTCTTGACTTCATTGTTTGTGTTGAGAAGTCTGCTGTGATTCTGATAGATTTTCCTTTGTAGGTGATCTGTCTTTTCTCTCTAACAGCTTTTAATATTCTGTTCTTATGTTGGATTTCTGGGATGGTGATTATTATATGTCTGGGTGTAGTTTTATTTTGGTTATGGCTACTTGGAGTTCTATATGCTTCACTGATCTGTATGTCAGTTTCCATTCTCATGTTTGGGAAACTTTCAGCTATTATTTCTGCAAATCTCTTGATATCATTTGTGTTGTCCCTTTCTTTGTCATTTATCCCTATTAATCTTATGTTTTTCTTTGCATCATCTTGCAGCTGTTGAATTGTCATTTCCTGCTTCCTTGTTATTTTTAGAAGATCTTTCC
Organism: Hydrochoerus hydrochaeris; assembly: GCA_004027455.1. Classification (NCBI taxonomy): domain Eukaryota; kingdom Metazoa; phylum Chordata; class Mammalia; order Rodentia; family Hydrochaeridae; genus Hydrochoerus; species Hydrochoerus hydrochaeris. The sequence goes on along the minus strand of PVLA01002200.1, from coordinate 170,786 downwards.
ATTCCTGTTCACTAACTGCTATCTTATCTTCAAGGTCTGAAATTCTATCTTCACTTTCATTGAGGTGGTTTTGGCAACTTTCAGTAGAATTTTTGATTTCCTGTATATCTCTTTGAATCTGTTTCATACATTCTTTTTGTTTCTTATACTGTTCATTCATGGATTCTATCTTTTTGCTTTGTTCCACTAATTCTTCTTTAGATGTGTTCAATATTTCTTTCATTACTTTTATCATTTCTTCTTTTATCTGGGAGATTATTTCTGATTTGAGTTCCTTCATAGCTTCCTGGAGTTGCTTCTTTATTTCAGTTATCATTTTAGGTATTTCAGGTGTATGGCTTATATTTTCTTCTATGTACATGGTTCCTAGGCTTTCTTGGGATGGACTGGAGGTTTGAGATTGCATTTTGGTCTTTTGTCTTGTCATTTTCCTATATTTCTGTGTTTTCAGTGATGTTCCAAAGCTTCCCCAGGGTGTGTTGGAAATCTCCTCCTGCACCCTTGGCTCCTGGGACTTGGGTGGCCTTGACTCCTCTCGCAGTGCAGGCCTGGCTCCCCTGATTGAAGAAGGTGACTGGGCATGGCCCACTCAGGACCGCAAAACCTCTTGAGCCTAGTCCAGTGTCCTAGGAAGCTGGGTGGGCACCCAACTGCTGAGAGCAATGGTCCCAAACTCTCCCCGGGCCAGCACCAGTGGGCTGGAAATCACCTCGCAGTGCAGGCCTGGCTCCTCTCATGAGGCTTTGACTCCTGTGGCGGCACGGGCCTGGCTCCCCTGGTTGAAAGAAGGTCACTGGGTGGCAATCTTTCTAATACTGTTTTTTGTCTCTGTTTTCTCAGTAATGTTCTTCATTTCATAGGGAGGAAAAGCAGCAAGTGACAATTTTTACTCTTCAATAAAAAAACTACTTTCTAGGGATCAAGTCAAACTTTTGATTCTAGTGTAAAAATTGGAATATTTTCATATTTGTTTTGAGGCTCTATTAACTCAGATGTTTCATAGATGGCATAGGATAATCATGCTATTTCTCTTTTTAGGGAAACCATTTCATTTTATTTTTATATTATTTTTTATTAGAGCATGTTAATAATACAGAATGATAAGGTCCATTTTGGGAAAGCGGTACTTGCATTTGACATATTTCAGACATTTATAGTGCCATTCTCCCTTTCTACTTTTCTTACTCTTACCTCTTAATCCATTCTCCCTAACAGAGGGGGAGCCTTTTTATCTTCTAGTGCTAAGCCATCTTATCCAACATCTGTAACTCTGAAGCACCACAGTGCTGTATGCTGCACTTATTATCTTAAAACCATTGGTCAGTGAGTTGTGTTGGATCATATTTCAAAACCACAGTGTATATTCCTAGTATCTAATACAAGTAAAATCAAAGATCCATTTACCTGGACCAAAACTGAACAGTAGTTGATTAATTTTGAGCAAGACTCAATTTGCCTTCATCAATGCTTTGAGGATTTCATTTTCATGCATTAGTTCCTTAATCATTTGCAAGATATGTGAGTTCTTTTGAAAATCAAAAATTCATGGTTTAACATCTGTTGAATGCAGTTTTTATCTGAGTACATTAAAGAGCATGTGGAAACTATTTTCTACACAATAAATAGCCTATATTCGAAATAAACATGAAAGTAAAGGTCTTCTAGTATTTTGGAGTGTTCATTGATATTCATTTGTGAAAACTGTAAAACATGTTACTTCCTATAAGCTCTGTTAATTACAGAACAGAATTTAGTTTGAATGAATTAATTTTAATCTTTCTCTGTGGTGAGGAATTTAGATAATGGAGTTCCCAAAGGACTTCATTATGAGCGGTTTCACTTATAAGAAGGGCATCAATCTACCAATTTGATTTTAAGCAAGACTCAAACTTTTGGGTAAAATATCCCCTTGGGTTAAGGCAGATGCCTGAGAAGTTGCATTAATAACTATTTAGAGTAACTGTTTATGATTCATGAGTTAAGCAGGTTATTTTCCTGTGGCTTACCAGACCATCTGTAAATTGGCCTGACACAAGGCTTCTAAAGAATAAATACATAGAAAAAAAATTCTGGGTTAGAATTGAGGCTGTTTTCCTAAATTGAAATCCCAGTTGTTGTTTTCATACCCAATCAAGCACCTTTTATTTTGAGCTCTTCATTAAATATTTCTTTTTATTGAGATCTAAATGTTGACTCTAGGTTAATTTCTACATATGAATTTTAACATATGGTAAACAAGGAAACATTTCTCATTTATTTTGTATGCATTTCCTAATGTTTGAATGTATTAAATAGGAAGCACAGTAGAAAACATGCACCTCTGGGAAACTCAGACAAAAAATAACAAAATTATATTATATAGCCATCTAGTCTCTGACTTCTCCATCAAGGCCCCAATGACTTAAATTATGAATAGTATGTATTTTTAATCATGACTATGACCTTGTAAAACTCAAACAATACAGAAGTGAATTTTAAAATTAAATTTTAAAATTAAAACTTAAAATGATTAAACTCTGCTACTTTCCTCTTGGAGGTATTCATAGTTTGTAAAATTCCAGGACCCCTTCCACAATTATATCTAGCTGTAGACATTACATACATGTCTTTACTTTTTGTTTTATAAACATTGAGATCAAATACCATACATTATATGGCAACTTGTATTTTAGTTTTGAAAGCAAACAACTACATGTAAATATCAAATTAATTTTTAACAGTTGTTCATTATTTCATGTATAACCTTTCAAAAATCATTTTCTTTTTGGTAAATATTGAAGTTTTTCTTTGATATCTTTGTAGATTTACCAATAATATTAATAATTATAATTTTAATAGGCAACATCTATATTTGATTCAAAATTAAAAATAAATGTATAGCAAAAAATGTTTCCCTTTATTGCTATTTCTCAACCATTCTGCTTCCATTTTTTTAAATTAGTCAGAGGTTTTCTATATGTGTGAATGTACATAATTGCTACCAAAATACTAGCATAATACATACAGTTCCCTGTACCTAACTCTTTCACTTAATAATGGATCAGTTTGTATAAGTGATTTATTTTTCTTGACTATGAGGGATTCCCTCATTAAGGTAGAGTCTGTGTGTCTGTGTGTGTGTGTGTGTGTGTGGTACTGAGGATTGGACTTGGGGCCCGTACAATCTGGATGTACATTCTTTACCAGTGAACTACATTTGTAGCTCATAGTATAATTTTTTTAAATTAAATATTGGCCTCTTATTAAGTTGTTTCCTGCTTTTACTATCAAAATAAAATGTATTTTCTTCAGAATATGCCATTTCAAGGTGATTATATATTTGTGGCATCATTCTTAAGTATGGATTTCTTGACCAAAGAATCCATGCAATTTTATCTTGGGAAATTTCAAATTTTAAACCCTTGTGTAGGGAGCCTATAGCATGCATTGTGCTACCGGCAATGATTATACTGTGTAAGACAGTGTTTTTCCTCCAACTGTGCAGCAGATTCTGTCTCCCCCACTTCTTTTCTCTCTTACCTAAACTGGTATATGAAAAGGTTGCTTTATTGTGATTTTGCTCTCTATATTTTTAAATTATCAATGAACAATAATTCATGAATCATTTGTACTACATTTTTGATAAATAGTTATCTTCCATTTCTTCCAATTTAACTTTTGGTCTTACTAAGCTAAGTGTACTCTTTACATATAAAGCTACTGGACTTTTATTAGTGATATTAGTTACAAATACATCCTCCTGTCAAGTGTCATTTAGATATTTGGTCATATTTGTAAAGAAAAAGTTTTTAATTTTTGCATAACATTTATTTATTTTTAGTGGTTGCTGAGTTTTTCTTTGTATTTATAAATTTCATTTTACTTCGTAAATAATTGTTTTTGTTTTAAATCACTTGATCTTTTAAATTCTTCTATGGCTAATTTTTTCTTCACATTTAAATCTCATATTCATATAAGTTATTTCATTTATTTTTATATATCAAGTTTCAAATTTACTTGCTTGATTTCACATTTAAACCTGACAGAAACCCCTAACATCCTAGATTTGAAGATACCAGTCATTCTATTAGTTTCCTTCAGACAAACTTTTGATTCTGCTATTTAGAGCTGTTGCACTTCAGAAAATGTCAGTGGATGCTGGAGGCCCTGATGTTGGTAATGTCTTCATCAGACGGTTGCTGTGAGGATTAAATGATTTGACACATTTCAAGTGCCTATTATACTGTAACTACTGAGCAATGTGAGATGTCAGAATTATCATTATTAATATTGTTATTGCAAAGCCAGTGGAGTGACATTAAGATAGCTTCCTCTGTTGATCTGGAGAGGAGCCCAGTGAAGCCAGCTGTGCACTTAATGGGAATGTCATTGTCTAGTATGCCATCTCTAGGCATGTCACATTCCCAAAATTACAAGACTTTAGTCTGGGTTATATTAAAGTGGGCCCAGGATCTATTCCTCAACTGTGCAAGAAACATTATAATTTGTCCTTGATAATTCCTGCTTATGCTGTGTCCACTACACTTTTTTTAAGAACTTTGCAGACTCATTCATGTTATTAATTATGGGATTCAAATCCAGGTTAGTAAGTCTGGTGCTAACAGGTATAGAAATTAAAAGATATTTATAATCCTGAAATGAGCAACACCTTCTTAGGAAGTCATAGAATTTTGAAGTCATAAAGGAAAGCATCAATAGATAATAATATTTAAAAGATCAGAACTTCTATGTGAGAGTTGTCAAAAAACAAAGTTAAAAGGCCACTGTCAATCTGGTAACAAATTTATTTGTAACATATATGCATTAAAAGATTACCATAATATCTAAATATTTCATGAAAATTAAGAAGGAAAAGACCATCTGGTAGAAATTCAAAGATTTACAAATAGCCAATAAAATGTGAAAAATATTCAAATGAAAATTAAAAGAGAGATTATACCTTTGGCTTTTAAATAAGCAGATATTTAAAATATTTATGCTTGCCAAGAGAATGGGAAGTTAGGTATTCATTTACAGTGTAAGTAGAATGAAATCTGGAGTATCTAAAAATTATAATATCTATACATATAATTTAAGCAGGCAAATACTACTTGTAGATATCTCTTCTACATACTGACATGTGTACACCAAGTCATATGATTAAGGGAAGTAATGGCAATGGCATAAAGAAGTGGAAACAGTAAGTTTTCATGAAGACTCATGATTTGTATGGAATATTTCATAGTAGTTAAAAGCTATGTGGTCAATTCATTTCCCAAGCATATTATTATAAGGAAAAGTAAGTTGCAGACCAAAAAATCATAGTGTGATTCCACAAGTGGTGAAAAATCCTCTAAACAAAAGCATTTATTGTATGCATAATTATGGATAAAAAGGTCTGGAAAAAATGCGTCTGTAAGTGTAATGTTTCTGATAAGTAGAAAAAGATCCATTGGGGAAAGAAGGCTTTCAGTAGGGAGGTAAAACAGAGATCATAAGAGACTTTCACTTTTTTTCTCTGCACCTCTTTGTTATTTAAAATATTTATAACTAGAATGCATTCACGTGAACTTATGTAACTAAAATTTAAAGAAAAAACCTCCACAATTACACAGTTATCCTTACACGGTGCTACTAGCTGTGCAGTGTAATGGAGTGATTACTTCTAAAATCTTGCCTAAGATGATTTAGTTTTTCATAGTACAGTTGGAAAATCACAATATATTTGAGATCACAAATGTCCAAGGCACATAATGGGATTGTTCACAAACCACTACACATAGGCACAGCTCTGCCACAGCACATATTTTAAGGTAATGCCTAGAGCCTCATTAAAGTGGGAGCAGGTGATAATAAACTGAAAAACTGCATGAGCTACATCATACTAATTCTGTACCACAGCAAAGCCTGTCACATTTTGGAGTGGACTTTCTCTGATGAAATCCTACTGAACTTTTGCCCTTTAACATATAAGAAGAGTAGAGGCAAAAATGAAGCCTCTCTGGCATCATTAATTGTGAAACTGCCTTACAGCTCTGTGGCAAAGCTGTTGCACAAGGGCAATATTAATCTTTTTTTCTTGAAATTTCAGGAGAGATTGATGCTTCAATACCACTGAATTTTCTGCCTCCAAAACTGGCCTTTTCAGTACATCATTTGTTTTTCTACTTTTGACAACTATTGTGTATAAGCAAAACAATGCTGAAAACACGATGGTAAGCATCAGTGAAATTCATCTGCAGTGGTAGGCAGGAGTCAGGGAATAGCAAAGACTGTGACAAGACTGTGTGCCCATCCAAAGAAGGCAGTCTGTTTAGCTCCAGCTGGTTGCTACCATGTTGGAAGAGAGGTTCAGCATTGTAAATTTTCAAATTTTTCATAAGGAGCAAAATTCAAGTTTCATGTGATTTTCCCTTCAATTTTTAAATATTGGGAAATATAAATATAAAATATACACACCACTTAGGCAACTCTATAAAATTTGCCAGCCAAATTTAGCATATAGCTATTTGTACTTTATGTCATCTTTTTTGGCCCCAAATGCTCTTGCATGTTCTGAAATCTAGGAGTGCATAAGATCAACCTATAGAAGTTAATAGCAGTATGGACTATCATGCCCTACTCATATGTGATAAATTCAAAACTATATTTTATAAGCTCCTCCATTGACTGTATACAGTTAATTCAACAACAGCTTCTGGATACCTGCCAATTAGTTATAATTGGAATGGCAAATACAATCTGTCATAAATGCATATTATAAAGCATTAATGGTGGCTGGTGAAACATCAATATGAGGATTGTGAGGCTGTGACTAGGTTTTGTGGGAAATGATTGGAAATCTCTTAGTGATGCATACTTTGGCCACAAGAAAGTGGAGAGATGGTCCATGTACAGTTTCTTTTCTGGCAAGCTATGTTTTAAAAAATATTTAAATCTCTCCATGATGTGGATCTGCCTTTTCCCCTAAGGAGTTTTTGTGCTTTTTTTTGGAAAGGACACAAAGGGAGGGAGTATGGGAGGGAGGGAGAGAGGGAGAGAGAGAGGGAGAGAGGGAGGAGAGTATATTTAGAATCAGGATTCAGAAACTATTACTTCTGTCCTTCTAAACTTTATTTCTAGAAAGTCTTCAAGAATTAACTTTTTTTTTTAGTAGATGGTCTAATTTGAGTTTTTAGTTAGAAAGAACAATACTTTCTCTGGGTTGTTTATTCTAAGAAGTCTTGTTTATCCTGATCTGTCCACTAGCTGTTCTATATCTCTTATTTAGGCTTTCTTGTTGGTCAAAACTTTTGGGAGGAGTGGCATGTATGTGAAGAGCTGGGTTTCTAGTGAAAATATCTCATCACTATATGTATGAATTAAAATGATTTTGGTGGAAAGTAATCAGCTTAAATGATATAACTATATTTTCTCATTATAAAGAAACTAGAAGTGAACAATCTTGAAGCTAATTTGGATCAACATTGTCATAAAGAACCAAAGTTCTGCTTTTCTTTTGTTCTGGCCTACTCGGTGGATCAACATTATCTTTTTTTGTGGTTTCAGATGGTTCCTCAACTCCATCTATGACATCTCACACTAATTTCTCAGCAGGAGGCCAGAGAGTAAGTGCAAAAGAAAACTTTCTTCTTGAACATTGCTCGTCTATCAGACAGGACTCCTTCTGAAGTTCCAACTGCTTTCTTTGTATTTCACTGGACAGAACTAAACCCACCACTAGACCATTACTGGTAAAGGAGAATGAGGCAAATGGATAATAAATCATATCATGGGGCCAGATACATTGCAACCAACAAATCAGAAAGGTGATGTTAATGAGTGATGGGGAAGTAACCAAAGCATGTATTGTATCATACCTGGAAATCAATGCCAAGAACAGATCTCACTGCTAGAATGATGAGTGTCACCTCATGCCAAGGATAGCATTACTCAGGATGAGAGATCTCTGTTCATGAATAACTTGGAGGATGGGAGGCACACTCACACATTAACTATTCACTTAGTTGTAGTGATAAGAAGTGTTCCATTTAAAGTCTACTGTAACATCTGCATACAAATGAAATGTGTTTTGGAAAATTTCCATTATTTTAAAACTGGTGCTAGTCAATAAAGTTTTAATTAACAAATAGGATAAGCATTATACCAAGATATTTATAGACTTCTCATTGTTCTCAAATCTGTGATTCTGAATCACATGGGCTTTAAAAATTCCATGAACCTTTGGGAAAGATGAAGAGCATTGATATAAAAAAATGAAGTGGGCAAAGATATTTGTAGTTTGTGTGCTAAAAAAGCTTAGAAACATTTTAGTGATCTATAGTTCTTAGAGTAACAATGCAGAAAATCAACACACCTGCCTTAGGAACACTGATAATCTTATGGTGAGTGAGGTATAGTCAGATGTGAGTAGAAACCTTGATTTTAAAAATTGGAGCAAAGTAACTTGCATTTGCCTCTACCCAGTGGTTTTTAACCTTCTGGGCTTAAGAGCCTCATTGAGAATCTGAACAAGGTTATGGAATACTTCCCAGAGAGGCACATTTGCATATTTGCATGATGTTTTGAATATTAATAATCCCACTCTAATGTTCTTGGTCCTATTAGAAAAACTAGAGCAGCATAACTAATAGGTAACAATAGACATCATTAATTGACTCCTCATCAGTTTTCCAGGTTCCACTGAGATCTACTAAACTAGAAGCTTCAGGTGCTTAAAAATACATAATTTTATGAAGTTCCTTCATTGTTTCTGATGAAAGTTATTGCTTCCTTACTAGTCAGTGAAGCAAGTGCTTCAGAGTCAGACAAATGAGTTAAAAGTCAAAACTCACTGAACAACACTCAGCAAACAACAGCAAGTCATTTAACCCTCTGATCCTTCTCTGTAAATTGGCAAAGGTAACTGTCCTCCCAAGAGTGCACAGAGATAAAAGAACACAATGCACGACTGCATCAGAGAATGCTCCAGCACACAGTGTGCATTATAAATATTTATTCCTTTTCCTAGGCATTCATATGGGGCTGGTTTATTTGCAGTGGGGATATTGTTCAAATATGAAATAATTACTTGAACTAAGAAATTCCCTATTGTAAAATTTACATTAAATGTTAAAAACAGAAATTATGATACTAAAACAAAGAGTAAACAGCAATGGGCTGAGCTGGAGATAGGTTTTGTTTGAGCCACATAATACACAAACACACTAGCAAACCAAGGCTTTAGAAAACAGAGCTAGAGTCATCTTCACTCTAACCCTAATTTTGCAAGGTTTTTGGAAGGTTTCCAATTCCTAAAGCTTTTAAACTTTCGTGTCAACAGTAGACTTTTGGTTGTGTGAAAAGAGGTTCCTTAAAGTATCCAGTGTCATTCTGAATTGGAAAAAGAAATCACGTTGCACGTCCAGTAACAAATAAAAAAGAATTTCTGAATATGAACTAATAAACACTATAGGGAAAAGTAAAGATTTGCGCTCACTGGTCACTTGGTCAACCAAAAGGAATATCCTTTCTGCAAACACCAGCTTTTAAAGGACAAAAGTGGGGAGTGTGAGTTAGGCAAAAGAAAGGAGAGTAAAGTTATGGGTTAACATAATTCAAGGAATAGAAAAGAAAGTAGCCAAGAATAGGGGAAGCCATGATGATTGTCAGCATGTTGAAAGCAATTTTTCATAGCTCAGTAGCTTTACTGGGGGTTTTCTATCATTTCCAATGTTCCTATATCTTTATTCTACCAAAAATCTTTAGACAGAATCAGGAACATTAAAGTCAACAATGGATAGTCCAGAAAAGGAGTCAGGTCAATAAAATCTTGGTGACATTTTATTATCCAAGAGGTCATTATATTTTCTTACAAAAACAATATAAAAGATACGTATGTGCTCTGAGCTCATGAATGCCCCATCCGAAGTGAAGAGCGGGAGCTATGGCTATGAGTCAGCAACTTTATAAAGTGCAGAACCAATTTATGTTTGCTTCTTTCCCACGATCTTTACATTTTTGATCATGAGAATGATCTTCCTAGAGGAACGGTTTACATTTACATATAAACACAGTGTTTTGTGCATTGATTGTTTAACATACTTGGCTATATAGGGAAATGCAAATAACACAAGTGATAGCTTAAATGAATTATTAGTTAACCCAATAAGTAATAGCTTCTATTCAGTCCTTACTGCATTAAAGGCATTGTGCTAAGCCCTTTGTCTGCTTTATTTCCTTTAGTCCTTACTTCTACTTTATGAGGACTACTGTGCTATTGACTTCATTTTATAGTAGGAAAACTGGGCATTAGTGAAAGTCAGAAGCTTGACCATAGCTGTAGGCTACTAAGTGGCAGAAGCAGAAATCAAGCTGAAGTCTGTTTTAAGCGCTCTCTTACCTTACTACTAATGTTTTTTTAAAATGTATATTTAAGAACTCATATTCCAACCTGGATTTAAAAGGATTTGTGAACCACCTGCATTTATTTATACACTTTGGTGTGTATGGTGGTTGTGTGTGTGAGTGTGTGTGTATGTGCATGCAATGGTTGTTTTTTGGGGGAAGGGAGGCCCATAGCTTTCATCAGAGTCTCTTAGAAGTTCCCAAATAAAATCTTAAACACCTATTCCACATTTTAGCCCTGGATTAAGTTACACAGTCACAGAGCTGCATTCTTGGGTCACACTGACCATTTTCCTTTTACTTTTCTCACCTCACAGAATTTCTGTTGTTAAGTTGTTAAATTTTGAACTGAAGAATACTATTAGAAATAGACTACAAAATCTACTACTGCTTTTACTTTAGGAATATGTTTGAGTATATTTTCTAATATGTATGTTAAATATCCTCTAGACAAGATTCTAAGCAATAAATTACTCTTAGATAAAATAAAATATTTTCCTTACATATAATAAAGAATATAGTGGTGCTTTCCTTTATTCAACAATGGTAATTTCAGACTCAAATCTGCAATCCAGCTTTAGTACTTATGTAGGAGGCTTTGGCCTACGTATTTGCTTTTTAACTTTCCCCTCAGTCATAACCATCTACTCCAATGTGTTTGCCTTTGTTCTGAATATATATTCAGAAATTTTATTCCATGTATTTTTCTAAGGCATCTCAAATGCTTTGTGGAAAAAAAGGAATATAAATTAAAGCATAACTTGTTCTCCTTCTTCTTCAGCCTCATGCTTCAAAAGAGGCAGGGCTTTGAAATCTTGCAGATATTTGTTTAATGTTGTATCCCTCAAAGATACAGGAGAATGATTCCCAGTTTGGACAGTACAATAGAATAAAAAAGCAGTGCAGTCTTCAGTGACAGACACTTTTATTGCTGATTATTTAGTGTAATAAAGGGTGATATCTTTCTTCCTTCTCCACCCACAAATAATTGTCTCAGAAAAAAATGGATTTCTCTTATTCATGATTGGATTTTGTAGGAAGTAGCTGCATTATAGTGATTTTGTGTTGAAAATTAGAATGAAAACCATGTGGCTTAGTCTCTGATCTTGATAGGACAAAATCTGTATGAATATGAAGTCCATCTCAATTAAAACATTGATATATAAGCCCAAGTTCTGGCTAACATAGTGGTATCTACACATAGAATCAACGTTTTTTCTCAGGAAACAATCTTGGACTTGTTACACTAAGTAGTCAGTGAAGAGTGTAAAACTTCTTTGAATATTTTAAGTCATGCTAAACCCATTTTGAACTAAGTGGGAGACTATAAAAGATCAAGGAGAACTGCAGCTCAGCTTCAATGAATCTCTGATCTAAAACATGGAGCCAGAAAATGTCACCCATAGTTTTGACTCCACGTCCCCTTGCACAACAGATTTTTCAAACGTTTACTTCCAGCCAATGCTGATCTTCTCACCTCATACCTATACATGGCAGTTGTTGAATTCTCAGTCCTATCTGGCTATTTGTGGACCTCTCAAAGTCAAGGTCCACAGTGGAACTTGTACACATGCCAGCTGACCCTTTTCAATGTTTCTGCTTTGAGACAATGGCAGCTTTGTCCACCAAGTGTAGATATCAGAACCCCAGGGAATACTTTGAATGATTCCATTCCATTCCTATCTCCTGCCTCAATACAATTCTCTTTCCCTTCTTTGTTGCCAAAACTAGTGCCTGCCAGCATCCTTTTGACCCAGCTGACTGCAAATTTCTCCCAGCTAGTGACTGAGATTTCACTCTTGCTTGGACACAGCCCATTCTCCACACTAAAAGCTAGAGTGGAAATTTAATATTTTAATCTAATTACAGCATTGTTTTGCTCAAAATTCTTCAATGTTTCTAATACTTTAACCCTGTTAGAACCCAATTTCTTAATATGGTTGAACAGGCACCTTCTTCAGACTCATCTCCAGCATTTTCCAGATCTTGCTGTGTTGGCCTTACTCAGATGCTTATAAAACAAGCTGCGTTTCTTTTTGAGTCCTACACACACACACACGTGTATACACGTGCACATGTGGGTGCAAATGTGCACAACTAATTTCTGTTTTAGTCTTTAGTTCTACTTAATACTTTCTAAGAAAAACCTTCCTTGCTAACTCTAACAGATTAATTCTATTATGGTTTTTTACATTGCCATATACTGATCCTTCTAATATTGACCCTTCTAATGCTCATTATAACTTAATTAATTGTATAACTATTTTTATTTATTTATTTATTGTTGGTACTGGGGATTGAACTCATGACCTTGTGCTTGCCAGGCAGGTGCTTATGCTGCTCAGCTAAATCTCTGGCCCTTTTTTTCTTATTTTAAAGAGGATAAAACCTAGGAAAATAAAACAAAATAAAGCCCATAAAAAAATCCAGCATAAGTGATACAGGACTTTAAAACCTTATGAAATCAGCAATAGTTACATAATGCCTTTTGTTGTCTTCAAAATAGCTGCAGATACCTTCAGACATAGTAATGGTCGAATAGAACAGAATAGAATAGAAACAACATAAACAAAACAATGAATGCAATAAAGGGCTTCAAAACAAACCAATAGTAAATCCAAAATTGCTACCATAATATGTCTTGCTATCTTTCAAATAGCTGCTCATGCTATCAGATTTAATATAATTCAACAAAATGAAAGAGAATAAAACCCAACCCAAGAAAATAATGAAAATGATATGGTTTCCAGGCAAGGATCACCTCATTGTGAGGCCTGGTTCTCTCCTTCTGCAGCCCAAGAATGGTACTGACTCACGGAAGGCTTGAGTCTGGCTGTCCCCACTCTGGCAGTGGCCCATGCATGGCTCTGGTTTCCAGGTGGAGATCACCTTGTGAGACCTAGTTCACTCTCTCCGCAGTCTGCAAATGGTACTGACTCTGTATAACTATTCATTTAAGACTTTCTCTTTGGTTTAACATGAAAAATCAAAGCATCTTCCTTTTTTACCTTTCATACCATGGAATTGGCATTGTATGTTACACATGTAGGTATTGAATTAACAAGAGAATTACATAACAAATGATAAACTATCTGAATAGGTTAGTAAATTAAACTGTAAATAGATATATAGCTTTACCTTGTGGCATTATTAAAAATCATTTTTACTATCTATTCTTATTTAATATTGGAAAAAGTAGTTCTAAGCACAAATAGTAGTAAAAACTAGGAAACATAAGGACGGGCACTTCAATTTATTCAATGCCTATAATGTAAAAGATCTTTAAGTTATTCAAGTAATATTAATTCTAACATACAAGAGGTAATCAAAATATGTGAGTGTTTAATTAAAAATATTTATTACTATAAAAGATACATTGCCTTTAGTCCTCCTCAAAATACTCCCCATTGTTTCACACATAGTTACACTATTGGTCTTGGCACTTTCTGAAGCCCTCTTTTGTGCGTATCTTTATCTTTATTGTTATCAACAATATGGTGAATGCTGCTACTAAGTACCATTCAGCTGAAAGGCAGGCTCACAAAAAACATTACCGTGTGTCCTCATCCAGCTTATGCGCTGGGTCTGGCCTCATCCAACTTCTGCCTCTTTCCCATAGTCAACATGCCCATGCATGGCAGATGTTTTGAATAATTCAGGACAGGGAGGCAGCTATGAGAGTGTAACTAAAGATGTCAAAGAGGACTTCCAGAACTGCTTCAGAAAATGGAAATAAGGATGGGATAAGTGTATTTGAAATAATGGAGACCATTCTGAGCAGAGAATAAGGTCGATGTATCTTTTACTGTAATAAAATTTTTAACAATTTAATATTCATTTTATTCTTCAGTCACACATCAAAATTCTCTCAATTACTCAGTGGAATGGAGAGAGAACCAAGGATTCATTTGGCCATAATTATCAATTGTATTTTTTTTTTTTGTACTGGGGATCAAACTCATGACCTTGCACTTGTCAGGCAGGCACTCAAGCCACTGAGCTAAATCCCCAGCCAGTTATAAATTGTAGAGACAATAATAATTCAATGGTTCCAACAAAATATGTTCCTCTCTTCTGAAAGACAAAATTTATCTTCTTGTATGTTATAGAGCTATAACACTATACATGTGGTAGGCATTTAACAAGCATTTCTGAAGAATGATGCTAATTTATTCCATTTTTTAAACAAAAGCGGATGCTAGGGCCTAATTTGTTTGATACGTGTGTCAAGAAATCTTTCTCACAACATAATGATGTTTCTCCATTTATGGAATGAATAAAGAAAATAAGAAAGATATTAGCACTAGTGCTTTGATATATAAAGATATATTAATAGCTTTGAAAAATTACAATTTATATAAACTTTATGGGCTCTATGGAGTTGTGTTAATGAAATGAAGATAAGAAATGGCAAATTTTCTATGTTTCTGTACCATGAACTGTGAGATATTTACATTTCTGAGGTTTATGAAAGAGTATGAAGAATTCTTATTCTCCAATTCTTTTTTCCTAAGGATATATGAACTAAGTACATGTGTCTATCCCCTAGGATGACCTTGAAAAATCAGATGAAAATGGGTTATCTATTTCTTGATTGGCCTTATTTGCTGGACTCAATCTCTTGAAGAGACCACTGCAGCAGGATAATGGAGCAGATCACTCTGTAGGAGTAACTCATCTTCTGTACTTTGGATTATAGACTTCACTGTCTTCCATTTGGAAAGAAAGAAATCTGGTGCTGCAATGAACTGTAGGGAGCTGAAGAGTGTTTGTGTGTGTGAGGGGGTGTGGGCCTGTGCCTCCTCTGGTGCTTTTCCCCTTGTATTCTAATTCTTCTGTGAAGCGGTTAGGCCATTCACATGTAGGTGGAAGGAAGGAAAGAGATGTCTATATTTGGAGTCAGTCATGTATTGAAGAAGATTCTTGGACAAGATGAACATTTAGAAGGTGGGCTTTCAAAGGCAAGAGCCTGTGCCCGTCTCTCTATGGAGTCAGCCTCTTCACCTGTTAGAAAAATGGCCTTAGAGCTAGAGGGAGGAAATGCTTTTTTAGGAGGACACAAAGTAAAATGTGAGGAAATTATGTTTTATGATCAATGTTGCCCGGTTGTATGTTCCTTTCTTGTTTTGGTTCCTTTTTTATTATCTCTGAGCTTTAGATGGTCTTTGGTTAAATGTACCAGCACTGTGTCATCGCCATACTGGTGATTTAGAGAACAGATGTGCTCTACATGAATTATTAGAGATGAACATTTTCTTCTATTTGTGGTCCTTCATTTTCTTTTATTTGTGGCCCATATGATGGTAGGAGAATTGATTATTGAGAAATACATCCATCTATTTCTATTCAATAGGACAATATGTCCTCCACTGCAACTTCAGAAGGTATTAGACTTTATTAAGGCAATGCTCTTCTCCTTATAGCCATAAATTTATTGTGTTTTTGACAGTGAAACTTCAAGCTTCTCCATAGTCTTCAAATTTCTGTCTAATGAGATTGCAGTATTTTGAAATTCTTTTAAGAATTTTCTTTCTTCAAAGGTTTACAGAGGCAAATACAAATACTTGGGTGTAGTATTTATCTACAGACTCTTGCTCATTCTGAAATACAATTGCTCAAAAATAAACATGATTTCAGAATCTTTCTTATTTGAACAAGAGTAGTAGGTAGGAGGCTAGAAAATAGAGGAGATAGAGAGCGGGAGATAAGAGAGGCTGGAAATACCAAAGATAAACTAGGGTATGTAACTCTTTTTCTTGGGGCAAACTATATTTTCTTTCAACTGAATGTGGGCCTGTGAGTTCTGCTCCAAATCCTCTGTCCCTCTGCAGCTCAGGGATGGGTGCACTGTGCAGGTGATAAACTATGAACTAACTTGGCTTTGAGTGGTAGAATAAACTTGGGTGATGTTTCCTCAAACATAGAAGAGTTTCCTAAGGACTTTACTCCCAAGTAATCTGACTAGAAGTATCAGTGTATTTTATATCTCTATACAATAGATTAAAAAGAAAGGGAGTAGCAAAAAATTAATATGTCACATCTTCCAAAAATTCATAGTTTGCTATATGGTTAATAAATTTATTGCAAGATTCACCTAAAAGGAAATGGGCAGTTAGATAATGATTATCATGAATCACTAAGCAAAAACACATTTTAGGACCTTTATTAGATAAATATACTTCATGCCATACTTTGTAGCAGAATAGAAAATACTGCAATATTGGGTTACATGAACTCTAAAAAGTAATTGACTCTAGATTTTGAGATCTCCCAACATCTTTCCAATCATTCTCAAATATGCTCCTCTATAAGCTCAAGAAGTAGTGTTTTCTGTCATTTTTCTTTTCCTTTCCATTTCTTTTCCTGCTGGATTTAAGAAGAATCACCGATTCCTGAGCTTAGAGATAAATTGGTTCCCTTGGAGGGAACAGAAAATGTTTATTTTTTGACAAATATTTTCAGGTTATTTATCATTTGTAATTGTCTATATTTTTATATTTTGTTTTGAAACATATGGAGGATGAAACTCCTACCAGACTCCTGCTGCCCAATAAGAAGGCAAGTAAAAGAGAACAAATGCAATCATATGATCTATAAATGTGTCACTCATAGGAACCTGTATTTGTATATAAACAAACTTCACTTACAATCTGTGATGGTTATATATGTCTCCCATATTTCCTTGCCATGTAAATTCCCAGATCTCTCTGAGCATCCCTGTTAAAGCCTGACACACCATGCATAAAGCTCTTTTGAGCACCATGAGGGTAAAGAAAGCCACAAATGGTGAACACAAATGGTGTTCAGGTGTGGAATCCAAATACTTAAAGTCATATGTTAATAGTATTAGACAGGTGAGACCTTTAAGACATGATTGGTTTGTGAGGACATTGGTTTCCTAAATTTAGTAATCCATTCATGAACTGATTTATGAATGGGTTCCAGGGGAGAGGCTTTGCTATCAAAGTGAGTTGTCTCTGGCAAATGTGCTGTTTTGCCATGTAATGTCTTGCACTGTTTTATAGTATGGTTCATGAAGAAGACCCTCATTAGATGCTGGAGAGTCTGTGACATGGTAGCCCTCAAAATTTTGAGCTAAAAAAACCTCTATTCTTAAAAATTACCTCATCCATGATAATCATTTACAGAACAGGAACAGAAAATGGGCTAAGACATTTTATCAAAAAGGAAAAACAAAGATCTAGTATTATAAAAGGATTTTTAGAACAGCATAACTGTTTGTAATTTTTAATTATATGCAGTATTATACTCTTTTCTAAAAAATCAGTGCTAACAATCTGTTGATCATATTTGTTTAAGATTTTTAAATTCAAAAAGAAAAAAAATCTTCCCCATAATCTTATGTTATTATTAAAGGTTTTATGTATGGGAAAATATCATTGTTCCCATTTTGTGATAATACTACAATAACAAATTATACTTGCATAATAGTCTAAAAGAAAATATGAAACAAATTTCAAAAGTCACATTTTCTTATTTTATAAGTGAAAAACTACAAAATGTGGGGAAGTTATACCCAGATAGGAATTGTAAGAGGTCTAAACTCAATTATTGACTGCAACTCTGGAAAGATTTCTGTGTCAGTGCTTTCCATTCCTTTCAGACCCCCATACCTTTACACATTCATTTTATTTGGGGAAAATTCCTTGCCATGTAAATTCCCAGATCTCTCTGAGTAACCCTGTTAAAGCCTCACACACCATGTGTAAAGCTTCTTTGAGCACCATGAGGGTAGAGAAAGCCACAAATGGTGTTCAGGTTCTAGAAGGATCCGCTATTCAGACTTAGGTGTTGATGCCACAAGATGCTCCGGTGGTACCCTGTAGAGGGACAGGGCAGTAGCTTCTCTAAAAACAATTCTCTAGGAGAGGATGTCATGATGTCCCTGGTTGTGTAGCTTCCAAGTCGGCTCTCAAGTCATTCTGGAGAAGTGAAAGCCTACTTGATAGTTTTTAATAAATTTAATTTCTGCTTTAATTTATGAAGATTTTCTTTGTAAAAATCTTGACATGGAACAAAGGTTTTTGTTTTTGTTTTGACCAAGATAATTTAACCCCCAAGACTGAGAATTATTTTAATCAATGATCTTTGGTCACTTTTGAGTTTTTTCACTATTGGCTTTACCATTCCCTCTCACTTCCTGTACTTCTTTACTAAAACTTCTAACTCTAGTTTGGCAGTATGGTAATAGAGCAGGTAAATCTTTAGTTATATAAAATGCTTCTGCGGCTCTCTTTAGTCATTTATCTGTTTAGTCTTTTATTCAACACACATAGCATTTATGTAGCTCCTTTGAGTACCATTGATGTGTAGTGAGTGAAAGTTTGGGGCAATGTGAGAAAGGGTCCTACATGTCATTTACTCATTCATTCAGCAGATATTAAGTGTGTCTATATGTGGCATCTGTCCACCTTTTGTTGCTATGGAAAAATATTTCAAGCTGAGTACTTTAAAAAGAAATTCATTCCAAACTCAGACAGTCTCATTGATTCAGCCTCTGGTAGGTCTGAATGGTGGGTGGCATCACAGTGACCAGAGTGCACATGAGGAGGAGAGAGCACTTGGAAAGTCAGGGCAGGCCAGCCCTTTTACAAAAACCTCACTCTCTCAAGGACTAAGTCAAAGACCCAAGAGAATCATGTTAATCCCTTCTGAAGACAGTGGCCCTGAAAATCATCTAGTCATCTTGCAATGTGTCCTACCTGTTATAAGTTCTACCAGCTCATAAAATTGTCACACTGAGGATCAAACTTCTAACCAATGACTCCTTAGTGAACAAACCACATCCAACTGAATAAACCATGAGTCAACTGATATTAGGTGCCCAAAACAGAAAAACAAAGAAGACATAATTCTTGACTGGAAATTTATAGACTAAGGTGGCTGAAAAATGAAGAGACAGGGCTGTAATTGACTGTGATAAGTGACATAAGAGATACTAAAGAAAGAGGCACTAACTCAGAATTTTTTGAGGAGACATGAAATGGGGGAAATTTTCTTGAGATAGTGAGTCCTACAGTAAAAACTGATGTTTCCTGCCATTAATCCTAAAAAGAGGTTAACCTGAAGGTAATGTTAAGCCATGAAAAGTTTTCAAATTTGTATAGTGGCATTGAGATTATAAACATCACTCTCATAATCCAACACACTAATGTTTACTGATGCTCACTGTGTTCCAGGCAGTCCTTGGAATCTCCATGCTAAAGTCATTTAATACTCACAGCAAGTAGGGGATAAAATTCCAAATATTACTTTCACTTTATAGATAAGGTAATTGGAGTTTGAAGAGGTTGAATAATAATGCCAGTGTTAAATCCAGCATTATGCCTTAGGTGACTTTTAGTGACATGATCACAGTGCCATAAAATGTCCCTGTGGTTAATGGAGTCTAGAAGAGACTGGAAAGGAGTTAGTCCCCAAAAAAGAAGATCGATTATAAGACTTTTTATGACATTTCATAAAAATGTGTGTGAATGAAGTTGGCAGCAGGCAATACATTGGAAAGTAGGGGAACAAATTGGTGAGTTTTTTTTTCAAAGTTAGAATGCATAGAAATTGCTGGTAAACTAGATATGAAGGATGAAAAAGAGGGACGAAATAAGAAACAAACAACAACAACAACATCCCTAAGGACTCTGAATTGACTGGTAACAATTACTGAGATAAGAGAGATCAGAGGAAATGGAAGCTTGGAAAGGAGTATTCTGTTTTATGTTGGTTTTTGCTAACTTTGTCATATATAGGTAGTGCTGTTAGTAAGATATATATATATTTGGAGTTCAGAAATGCTGTAAGGGCTATAGACAGATTTGGGAATCTTGAGCACTTAAGGAATCCCTGGGACTGTTCAGGAATCTTTGCGGCCTACAGGAAGAAATTACTTCTACAAAAAATATGAACATGTTATTTGCCAACTTTATTCTCAGTCTCACAAGAGTATACACTGAAGTTTTTCAGAGGTTGCAAGATGTATAATGATGTCACTGTTAATGATGTCTGAGGGTTAGTAGAATGTGTCCTTGAATATTCCTGTGCTTGGAGAATTTCTCAATTTTGATTTCCTATGTAGTAAATATGACAGATATAATTTATTGCTATCCTCAA
Organism: Hydrochoerus hydrochaeris; assembly: GCA_004027455.1. NCBI lineage: Eukaryota > Metazoa > Chordata > Mammalia > Rodentia > Hydrochaeridae > Hydrochoerus > Hydrochoerus hydrochaeris. Next base: position 150,296 of record PVLA01002200.1, on the reverse strand, counting down.
AATTTTTAAAGAATGTAAGGGTCATGGTATCAAAAAGTTTGAGAGCCCGCATGCTAGAGAGTTTAGCTTTCATTCCTTAGGCAAGGTTGATCAGTGAAGATTTGAGGGGAAGGGAGAGCAAATTAGAGAGATGTTAATAGGAAGCGGCTCTGATATCAGCCTTAAGGGTGCATTAAGATGTGGATAACAAAGTTACAGGGGTGATTTAGGTGGTAATTATGACAACTCAGGTATGAAATTACTACGGAATCAGACTATAGAAATAAGAGCTGGGATAACAAAGGACAACACAAAAGAAACACAAAAGTGACTTGATAATTGACTAGATATGTGTTACTATTGATGAAATGAAAGCAGTGAACAATAACTGGAATTGTAAGAAGGTGACTGGAAGAAAGGTCTTGCTCTTGCTATATTTTCAAGCACAGAAAATACACTGACAGAGACAATATCCTAGAGAACTTCGTCTTGACTCCCTTAGGCGAGCGAGGTCACTGAAGGCTTGAGGGTTGAGGAGAAAATCAGAGTCCTGTTAACAGGATGCCAGCCTTGAGGATGCATTAACATGGGAAGAGCATAAAGTTAATGTTATTCATTAATGTTCATCTAATGAATTCTTATTGAATTCTGTATTTCCCAGTTGAAATATGAGAACCACAAATGTTTAATATTTTTTAGTTAGCCATGCTAAGAAGTAAAAATGTGAAATTTGTTTTAATTGTATATAGACTAAATATATCAAAAATTATCATTTTAACATGTAAATAATATAAAGTTATTAGTGTGAGATACTTTTAAAATCCTTTTGCTTCTTTGTTTTTTGGTGTTAGTATCTAAAACCTGGTGTGTATTTCATACATACAGTACACATCAAATCTGATGTTACATTTTGGGGAAGGAGTACTGGGAACTGAACTCAGGACTTTATCCTGGCCAGGCAGGCAGTGTGCCACTGAGTGATATCTTCAGCTCTGACCAATTACATTTTAAATTCTCAATAGCCACAAGTGACTACCACTTTTTTCACCGCAATTTTAACTACCCACTTACTTGAGTCAAGATAATTGGAATCCTAATGTTTTTGTCCAGAGTTTTAATAATTCTGTCATTTTGTATCTATTTTCCAGGAAGTGATGGATCTTTCCTGAGTCATCTAAGTCTCTTACCATCTTGTACCCCTACTTATGTAATTACTCAAATAATTACTGGTCTATTCGAAGGAAATGATCTAACTGGCACTGGCTTGCTTACCAGTAACTGCCTCTCTGGCCTGCCTCTTCTAGGGCCTGTACATTCATGCTGTTCAGAGGAAGAGAAAATAAAGTTTGAACTGTATGAAAAGGCTATATTAAAATATTAAAAGGATATGAAAATAAGTGGATATATTCATTTTACAACTTTGGAAAAACAGAAAATGTAAGCGCTGAAAGTAAACTTCAAGCTCATGGCAGTCAAACTAACAAACTGTTTAACATCCCCCTCATTCTCCATGACCATAAAGGGACTGGCCATTATTTTTCTTCTTTATGAAACATTTACTGTCCCAGGAGATAGGTTTACTGAAGGTACAAGTTATACAAGCTCAGTAAAATTCTTAAAATACATACGTACTTTTTAGGAAATGCAGATTTACAGTAAGAAAGAAGAAACAGAAGTGAAACCAAATTTTCCCAATGAAAAAATTTCTGGGATTAAGAGATGAGAAGAGTAAGGATGAGTGAAGGGGTATTGTGAGAATGTAGAAAGAGAACTGCAGTAAAACAAGAGAAGATTAGATCTTCGTAGTGCTTAGCAAATTATTGCAGTATGCCTCCTCACCATATGCTCATTCCAGGGTGAAATGAGAAATTAAGATGCATAACATTGGAGCCTCTCAAAGGGTAATAAGAAATCTTTTTTCATAAAAATTCTTAAACAACCACACCCTACAAATAGTCTTTTTCAAAGTTCAGTTATTATATACATGTATCTGCCTTATTAATTTAGAATTATTGTCTTCAAATGTATCAGATCTCTACAGTTTAATATTCTCACATTTGCTTCTCTTGCTTACATAAGGTTTACTCACACAAAGTCTGTTTTGCTGAGGGATTAGGAACCCTTCGATTTATTTGTTGTTTTCTTTTCGTTATGAGAATCTAGGAATTGTGATGTAGTGTTGCTATGGCAATGAATATATACAACTAGATGATTAAGAAGGGGATGTTAAATCTTAAGAAACACATTTGCATATAAATTTCTTACTAGTGAATTAAAAAAATTTGCATGTATAATTTTCTTTTACCCTCAAAAATATGAAATACATGTTATATCACAATTTGAGTATTGTATTTGTACTGTTTTATACTAAATAATAGGAACAGCTTAATATGTTACAAAGACTATTTTCTTAATAATAGCCATAGATTAATACTGAATTAATTTCCATAAAGGTGTATGTGTGTGCATGTGTACATGTGTGTGTGTCAATCATGCTTATATTGAGCTGTATTATAAAGAGAAAGCTATTAAATGAAAGAATGCCATGAAGGTGACATTAAAGGCTGAAGCATATTAGAGATACTTATAATTGCCAAATTCATAATTTGCTAGCTTTTGGGATTTGGTGCATTGTAAGTGTTTAATGCCTTACTTTCAAAATGTTCATAGTATTAACACTGAAACATGCACAATTAGATGAGGAACATGCCATTTGAAGACCTTGTTTAAAATACTGTTATAAATAAAGAACTTAATTTTTTGACATATTAACTTTTTTGTTTTGTCTCAAAAGTTTGCAGCAAGAATTGAAAAGATCCTGCTTTCTTCACTGGCTGACCATATGTTGACTGGCAAGACACCTACCATTTTTTTTTTTCAGTTGTACTTGATTGTGGAACATAATATTGACACTCCTTGTGTGGAATTGGTGCATGAGCATACCACATTTTAATTCATTTTTAAAATCCTCTTCCCTTCCCTCTCTCTCCCCTTTCTCCATATCCTGATCTCTTTCCTTTTTGGTATATGTTTGCACTACATAACATTTACATTCCTTTTGGGAAGCTGATACAAGTACATGACACACTTTAATTCCTTTGTAAAACTCTTTTCTCCTCTCTTTCCATCTCTTGATCTCTTTCCTCTTGGAGAAAGATCTCTGTCTCTCTACTTCCTCTTATCTAGCTTTTATTTTACTCTTTATATTAGGGTTTCTCATATAAGAGAAACCATGTGATATTTAAACTTATGTGTCTGATTTATTTCACTTAACATTATGCCCTCAGAGTGCATCTATTTCCCTCCAAATAACTCATATTATCTTTCATGCTGGCAGAGTAGTACCCCAGTGTATATAAATATCTCCTTTCCTTTATCTGTTGACCAATATATAAGCTGCTTCCAAGATTTAGTTATCATGAATTTTGCTGCAATAAACATGAGCAGGTATGTGTCACTGTAATATGATGTCTTTAACTGTTTCTGAAAGGTACCTACAAGGGAAATACTTGGATCACATGGAATTTCTATTTTTAGTTTTTTGAGAAATCTTCACACTCACTTCCATAGTAGTTGTACTGGTTTATATTCTCACCAACACTGTAGAAAAGTTCCTTTTTCCCTACAGCCCTGCTAGCAATTGTTACTATTTGAATTCTTGATGATAGTCATTTTTCCTGGGGTAAGATGGAATCTCAGTGTTCTTTCAATTTGTGTTGCATAATATTGTTCTTTAGACAAGGTAAGGATTTTTGCCATCTAATGGGAATTCTTTACAACAGTATTGTTGAAAATATATGTAATGTGAGCCACATTTGTGATTTGAAATTTTCTCTGAGCCTTTTATATTGGTCAGTTTTCTGTCACTATGAAAAATACCAGCGATAATCATTTTATAAAGAAAAAATGTTTATTATGTTTCACAGTTACAGAGGCTTCAGCTCATGAGTGGTTGTCCTGTTGCCTTGGGCCTATGGTGGCACATCAGGACAGGAGCAAATGGCGGAGCAAACTGCTCACTCATGGCTGGAGAACAAGAGAGGAAAAGGAGACTGGGGTCTCACTGTCTCCCTTAACAGCATGGGCCAATGACCTAAACGTCTCCCAGAGAGTCTCCATTTCTTAAAGATCCACCATCTTTCTATAGTGCCATGGGCAGGGGAATGAGTTTTTAACATCTACATTTAAAGGACAGTTATCCAAACCATGTTATATATTAAAAGCAAAAAGAAATAGATGAAATCAATATCCATAAACTCATCTATTTTAATTAGTGCTTCAGAAAGTGGTTAGAATAACAGGATAAGTATACTTGATAGGGAGGGAATATTTTTGAGAGATGTTAGTAGAAATGTATTTTTTACTTTTTACTGTAAAATTTTTTTAATTTACCAAATTTTTAAATCACAACTTGCATGTACTCATGTGTCACTTAATGGATACGTTTTGAGAAATGTATCATTAGTTAGCTTCATCATTGTGCAAACATCACAGAGTCTACTTACAGGAATTTAGATGGTATAACTGACTATATGGTACAGCCTAGTGTTCCTAGGCTACAAACCTGCACAGCACATTACTGCACTGAATACCAGAGGCAGTTATAACCCAATGGGAAATATTTGTACATCTAAATATATCCAAACACAGAAAAGTTACAGTGAAAATGCAGTGCAATATAGTAAAAATGGTACAACCATATAGGACACTTACCATGAATATGACCTGCAGGACTTGGCATTGTTTTCTGTGAGTTGTAAATCCTGAGTAAGATAATGAGGCCTGGGACATTACTGTATACTATTGTACATGAAGACTCCATTAACTTTTTCAAAAATGTTTTTAGCTTTTCAAGAACAGATTCATCTCAGCTTACTACAACATTTTTCTATATAACCATTTTAAATTTTAAAAACTTTTGGACTCATTTGTAATATCACAGATTGAAACACACATTGTACAACTCTAAAAAAATATTATCTTTAAGTGCTTATTCTATAAGGTTTTTACTTTTACAGTGTTTTGTTCTATTTTAAAATATTTTTGCTAACAGTGAAGACACGAGGCCTACACAGGGTAAAGATCATCAATGTCACCGTCTTCCAACTCCAGATCTTGTCCCACTGGAAGGTCTTTAGGGTGACATCCCATGTGGAGCTGTCATCTCCTAAGACAGCAATTCTGCCTTTGAAATTCCTCTTGAGGGAACCTGGCTGAAGCTGTTTAATAGTTAACTTACGTAGTAAATTTTAAAGAAGATAAAGAGTGTAATATAGTAAATGCTGCACAGCCAGTAACAGTTGTTTATCTTTATCTCGTATTATGAACTGTACCTAATTGTATGTGCTGCACTTTTAGATGACTGGCAACAAAGTAGGTTTGTTTATACTAGCATTCCCATAAATATCATAAATAATGTGTTGTGCTACAATTTTATGATGGCTATGCTGTTAGTAGGCAATAGGAATTTTGCAGCCCCTATAATCTTATAGAATCACTGCTGTATACAAAGACTGTGTAGACCGAGACATTATACAGCACACAACTGTATTTTATTTAATCTAATCTGTCCCAAAACATTATCACTTCAACTTTTGAGTAATGTAAAAATTAGTAGTAATGTATTGTACAATATTGTTTTTAAAATCTAGCAGGCATTTTACATTTACAATGCATATCCATTTGGTCTGGACACATATCAAGTGCTTAATATCTTACACGTGGTTAGTGGGTACCATCTTGACAATACAAAATTAGACCATGAGTATTGTTTGTTTATAATAAGAAAGCTATTCCAAATTAGACTTCTTGGGATAACTGTACTTCCTTAGAAAAATAAGAGTTTTACAACTTGCTAAAGATGGTGCTTACTGTATGTGAGATACAATAAATACACAGGGAGAAAATTTCTGACAGTAGTTTGATGACTATGGTTTAACAGTGGTTTATGTTTTATGTTTTAACAGTGTCTTCACACACTACATTTTTTGACCCAATTGTAGTGATAAGAAATGAGGAGGAATTAAGTTTCATTTATTTTTGAGGAAGCAGAACCTCAGAATACACTAAATTCTGCTAAAGCTCCATGTCTCACGATCCACCTGCAGATCCCAATCTGGGGTACAGTTACCAAATAATGAGCGAGCCAAGTCAGTCAAAATATAATGTGTCCCCGCATTTTCTTTGCCTTTTTAAAGCATCTGTTTTGTGGGTGTCTGGAAGGGCTCAGATTTGTCCCACATCTCTATTTTTTTTATTTGTTTGGATCCAGGATAAAATGAGAACGAACTCTTTTTATACATAGGAATGTTTTGATTCATCCAAGGTTATGGGGAAGAGAGCCTGGGGCCTGTCACCTTCATGCCTCAAAGTCCAACAACCATCCTGCCTGGAATGTTGGAACAGTGTGATTCTTTGACAGGATAGTAATTTATACACGCAAAATCTCACTGCAGGCTTTTCCCATACCTTCGAAAGAACACCTTCCTTGAGTGCTGAGCGAGGTGAGTGAGTCTGTGGTCTTTTTCTCTCAAGCAGTTGCTTTATAGGATTCGATCACCTTTGAAGGAACCCTCTAATAGCAGTCATAGTACCAGCGTTGTGTTCTTGGTTTATTTTGTGCCATTCAGGTGAAAACGGCCCTATTCATTTTGATGCCCTTATATTGTGAGTTACTGTGCAATATAGATGGGACGCACATCCACTAAAAAATAAAGCTGTAGAGATTTAGATAGTACTTAAATAAGTTCCTAACATATTATTTAGTTTAAATAATTCTTCCCCTTTCATTAATTATATCCTGTGCATCCTCCCCTTTAATTGCTGAAATTGTGACTGTCCAGACATTACTCAGAGGTCGTGTCTTTTAAGAGCAGATGGCCGCATCATTTGGTGCAGGTGGTTCTGTTTGGGTCACACCATTCTTGGAACGGAGGTTTCTGGGAGGCATTGGGCCAACGCCGTAGGTGCCAAATGCAGTGGGACAAGTGGTCATTTCCGGGGATGGACAGAGAGGGCGCACTTCCACAGACCCTTGACCAGCCGCGAAGTGGTTGGCGGTGGGACCGGTCGGCAGGAATGCCCGAGGTATTCTCATGGCGCAGTCCAGTTAGATTTAGGGGCACTGAAAGAGTAGAAGACCATCAAGAGCCCTAGAAGGGCCCATCTGCTGCAGGACACTGTGGAGCAGATATCAGAGAGTACTGCTGCATAGTTTTAAGTTTTCCTGAAGTCCCTCCCGACCCAGACACTCTGCGCTCGCGAGTCTGTGCCGCCCGGCCCCGCTCCCTCCTTCGCCCCCGCCCGGGGAGCCCCCAGCCCCGCAGCCCGGTCGGCGGCCGCGGAGGGCGCAGGGGGCGGAGGCGCGGCAGGGGCGGGTTCTGCCGCCTCCCCCGCGCCCTCCCCGTGGCTGCCGGGGCCAGTGGCAGGAGCGCCGCGCGCCGCCAGCGCGGGGGGCGTGGGGTGGGGTGGGGGCGGCGGAGGAGGGGGCGCCGCGCGCCGAGAGCCGGCCGCACACTTCCGAAGGGCGTCGGGCTGCGCTCGCTCCCGCGCCCGGGAACTTCAAAGCGGCCGGTTCCGTCAGGGGCCCGGCCGGCCCGGCGCGCTCCCCGGTGGCCATGACCCCTGCGCTCCGCCAGGCGCTGCTGCTGCAGCTGCTGGCCGTGGGCGCCGAGCTCTCGGCAGGTACGGCGGGTGGGAGCTGGGGAGCACGGGGTGAGGGACGGGGCGCTCCGGGGACCAGGGCGCTCCGCGGGTCGGGGGCGAGCGCGGGTCGGGCCGAGGGGCGCGGGCACCTGACGCCTGCCAGCCCCAGGGGTAGACAGGTGTGTTGGGGACCGAGCCTCCAGGAGGAGGGAAAAGGAGGATCTGGGGGTGTGGGTAGTAGCGGTGCGTGGGTGACTAATTCGGGGGCAGTTTGGCGCAGAAGGGGAAGGGGAGCGTTTGGAGGTGCGCGCCTGGCTGGCAGCGGGGCTGCAGGTGCCTTGGGACTGGCTGCCGGGCCCAGAGCGGCGGGAGAAGGGTGGCCTGGTGGCGGCCAGGGCGGCGATGGAGTCTGAGTTTTAGGCGTGAAGGGTAACCCAGAAGCCTCTTGTGCCAGGCTAAGGAGGCAGGGGTAGCAGTTTAAATCTGCGTGGTTTGCAACGCACATTGCTTTCGAGGTACAATTTTTCCTCAGAGTTTCAGGGAAAAAAAAAAAATTCTGGGAAGCGTCCCAGCGTTCATAACAGGTCTGTACCTTGCTAGGCTAAATAGAGCTCTGGACCAGAGCTAGAATCCTAGCGTTTCTTGCTAGTGTTTACTAGAAAGTGGGGCAGATGCATCTTTGGTAAAATCACGGTGGGCTGTGAGGACCTTTCATCTCTGAAACTATTTTGTCCTGGATTACATAGACTAGGAACAGATTCCTTGCTAACACGTTCTTTAAACATTTCAATCAGACATTAAAGACATTTGCACGTAAAAACCTGGTGTTTTTCCATAAAGCTGTACTTTGTCCGAAGCTGATTTTAATTCATTTTTGTTTTCCCAAATGGCAATCTGTTTGACATTAATAACTGGGTAGTTTTCCTCACAGTGACATGTGCAGGAGAATGTTTTGAATAGTATGATTGCTGTCATGTAGAAGATTCTAGTGTTTCATATGGCCCAAGCGAGTCATTGAATACCATATTCGAGTAAAAATTGATCACTGGAAAGGACTAATTGATGATACCTGAGAATTAAAGCATTGTAGTTGTTTTTATGAAATCAGAATCTCCTTGATCTGAAGTTGTCAGGAAAATGATGAGACAAAGTGGCATATATGCATTTTAAGTCAGGAAGAAAACTGACCGTGAGAAAGTATGTATAAGAAATGGATAGAAACTCTAGCTTGAGATGCTGAAAGTGCTGTCGACTCTTTAATAGAATTGACCCCCAAAACCTCAAAAGCCAAAAGAACAGTCTTTCAGATGTCACACTTTTGACTGGGCATGTGTGAAATTGCTCCTACAGGTTGACTTATGTACAGGAGCTAATCACTGAGCTACAGACATTTTAAACAGAATTGATTTAAAAAAAAATCTAGGCTTGAAAAGTGTATTTTGTTATCTGACAGACTCTACAGAAAGTTTCAGAGATCCTGGAAATACTGTACCAACATAATAACGTGCCTCTTTGTGTTCTTGACAAGGCATGGAAACTTCTGACATTGAAATGTACAAAAATGAAAAAAAATATAGATCTTCCATTCATATTTGATTGTTTCCTCAAAATTTGAAATCTAAGCAAAATGCTTATTATGGAGCTAATGTGTCAGTATAGTAGAGAAGTAGCTATTAAAGTTGAATTTTACAACAAACTTTCCTGTTTAATACAGTTGTTCTGAAATTATTTTAGGAAACTTTTACTTCTTTTGTGTCCCACATAAATAATGCCTATTGCTATCTATGTTGTTCTAAATTTTCACAAAGGTCTGGCTATTTGATAAAGCAATTCATGGTAGCTTTTATTTTAAAAATCTTTTAAATTGTTTTTTATTTTTACATGGTCACTTCCCTCAGTTTTGACCTGGCCACTTTCATAAATACAGTACTAATCATATTGGCCATTTATGAACATGTACTCACCCCTGTTGGAATGTTAGATAAGCAGTTCTTGACATGATGACACAGTTAGCAAAACTTAGGTAACAGAAACCTCCAACTTCATTTTGCCCTACTGAGCATAAAGCTAAGACTTTAAATATCTGAAAACATGACAACCAAGAACGTTTTTCTGAATTGGCTGCTCTTCCTAGCCTCTCTGTCACTTTAACAGTGCCATGCATTTGCAGAGAAGAGACTATTGCTCCCAGTTGAGAATCACAGAAGGTAACAGCTGGTAGAAACTTATAAAAACTATATATTGGTCTGAACTAGTTATTTTTTTTTAAAGGTAGGTTGCTCTGCTTATCTAGGTTTTAGATTCCTTGATGTTTGATATGAATGATCTAGTATCACCTCACAATAGTCATTATTTGTACCAAAGAATTGGCAGAAGTGTCCAGGAGATCTAGATCTTGTTGTGATGTGGATTCACTCTTTGTGCATTCTCCTCTTGTCTAGAAGTTTCATGAAACTTCTTTGTTGTCTGGTAAGACAGGATTTACTGAGAGTCTGTAGAGCTATTTGTTGGTACCCTACAAATGGAAAGATACGTGTTTCCTTTTTAAACCTGGGTGGAAGTAGGGATTTCGGATATAATGAGTAACTCCTACCCCAAACAACTGTTAACAGGTTGTCATGAAGTTTTCAGCTGTGTTTCTGGAAGTGAAAGTGAAAGCCTAGGGTTGAGATTGTAAGTGCAAAAGATGTTGTCCCCTTTGCCCTTCTTTTAGCACAGTCATTTATTGATTGATTGGCATAAATGTGGCAAGAAGCTGCCTAAGAAAAACTGTGCAGACACCCCTTGGGACTGATTTCTTCACTGATGGTACTGCCTAAGCCCATTACTTTGCCTTAGACTTCAGGCATGTAAAGTTAGAGTTCCTCTGCATTGTTTAACTCATATGAAAGTAAAGGATTTAAGGTTGGAGGAACTTTTTTGCTTTGAAAAGCTGATGATAATACCAAATTTTTGATACAAGCAATGGAAGAATGGATTCTTTAAGTGGGGTGGGGTAGACTACAGGAGAAGCTGTTCTGGGGAGAAGGAAGAGATGGTGGCAGAAAGCAGGGGCTCAGTTGGGAATATGTTGTAGGTAAAATGCTGTTAGTCTCTGAAGCTGAAATATCAGAGCAATTTTATGACTTCAGAGTTCAGGGGATATGTGTGAGATAAACATAAAGAATTTTGAGCCGAGAGCATTTATAGATAATTTCAGAAGATGTATTTATATGGACTCTCAGATTTAGCAAAAACAGCCAAAGAGCACCCAGTTAAATTGAATTTAAGATAAAGAGTGAATATAGTTTTTAGTATAAGTGACTCACAAATATGACATAGGACATATGTATAGCAGAAACTGATTGCCGTTTTGGTTCTAGATTGGGTACTCCCTACTTTTGTCTGGGAATGCAACATAAAAGTATATTGCAGTGAGATGAATTGCTCCTGATGTGTATATTTCTGGCTGTTTTATTAGAAAAGAGAAGAGCAGACTTATTTTCTACACTTTGTCTCTTAGAACTTGCATTCCGGTTCTGCTAATGTCGCCATGTGTGTGTCAGGAGGGATCACTCTTTGAACCGGAAGTCTCATTGCCTCTTTTGAACTGGAGGAGTACTTAGGCTTTCTCAATCTGACAGAAGTATCTCAACATGGAGGTTTGTGTGGAAGAGATAAGAATAACACTCTGGACTGTCTGGAAGTGATTGTTATATAAAAAGAGTGATTTTCTCCAAATTTTCTGTATTTTAAAAGTGATGGTTATTTACAGATTTATTTTTAGAGCATATTTATTTGAAAGTGATAGTTATTTACAGATTTAGAGTATATCCCTTATCAATTAACTGTAATATGTTTTTCTTTTAGGGGAAATGCTTGCAGGCAGTAAAAACCCAATTGGTTTTATTTTCCTTGGTATGCTTGCATTTCAATGTGAAAAGAAAATTAAGAGTAGAAGAAACTAGATAGAGTTGGTGTTAGGGAGGTGACACAGCTTGGGTTGTTTTGGAATATGTTTTTAAAAAAGTGATTACAAGTCCTTCCAGAAAGGGGCCAGGATACATAAATACCAGCCAAAGGCTGTTAGATTCCGGCTAAGTCTCCTCCTGCAGTTGTAACCACCAACCGATTCGTATCATCTTCATTTTGACGTTTGTAGTGGAAAGTGATCTACAAATGAACAACTGTAAGCATAGTTAGACAACTTTAACAAATATTTAGAGTTTAATTAATTAATTAATTAATTTTGGTACCAGGGATTGAACTTATGACCTCGCACTTGCCAGGTAGGCACTTATGCTGCTGAGCTAAATTCCTGGCGCAAGAGTTTAATATATAATGAGAGAATCCATTTTCACATATAATTAATAAACAGAAAAAGTTCTAAGCACAAAGAATGTATGATATATTTTATCATTTACAGCTGGATTTTCCATTTCTTTAACCTTATAGATTTTATGTTTTTCATTATCAGTAGTCAAAATCTTAAAATTTATCATTACATTGTTTAAGAAATTAAGATTTAAGAAATCTTCATGATATAGTAATGACGCTTTTCCTAGAGGAATCCTGGAATACCTATACGGTCTTGGTTTAGATGCATCCCCTCAGTCAGGAGGGGATATCCAGAAAAACATTAAATGTAAGGCATTGGATACCTGTTGCTTTGGTCCCTAATTACATGACAGAACTTCAGTAGATTCCTTTTTCAAAATGCTTAGCAACTAAGTAGTCTAAGGAGAAAAAAAAGATACTGTCATAAACCAGAATCTTGGATCCTGACACTATGATTCCGTCTTGAAAGGCCATCCAGTGTGTGATGAAATGGAGCCAGAGAGGTGGCAGAACTAAAGATCTCTACCTCTAGCATCTCGTATTAGGTTAATTCTTGTGAGAACTCTGGTAGGGATCCAGGCTGTAATGTCAGGGGTGACTAAGTGAGGAAAGGCCTAATCTGTGGAGAGAAGTGGCTGGGTGCCTCATATGAGAAACCAGATCTTTACCTTCTCACACTTGCTATAGAAAGAGAGAAGAAAAGGAATTGCAAGAACCCCCTCTGTTGCTTGTTCTTTGAAAGCTAAAGTATGTGAAACACTTGGTTCCCTGAACATTACACATCATTATTTCTTTCACTTAAGGATCCAGTGAAAAGTAAAAGGAAGGAGGTGAGTAGGAGTGTGAAACAGACAAGGAAAACTTTATTTCCACAGAAGCCAACACTTTGGAATTCACTTGCTCTGATTGCCAGCCTGACTAACATAGTTCAGCTATGTTCTGATTTTTCACTTTTTTGCCTCTAGAATAACTTCTTTTTTCTGTTGTTCTCATCTATTCTTTAGAGGGTAGGCATGTGAAGATACGGTTTCTTGGAACTGTTTTAAATTAATTCCCTGAAGAATCCAGGGGTGAATCATTCAGTATGACTCAAAAACTTGCTTATTATTTTTTGAACAATTTAAATTTGCAATGATTTAAACATCTCAAATTAGATCGGTCTACATTTTGATTAAACTTTTCACATTAAGAAAATCATTAGGGTACTACAAATTTGAAAGTGATGCACACATTTCCTCCCAATCTGTTTTGTCATCCTTACCTCATGATAAAGTACAAGGACAATGAAAGATGCCACATAGATTCAATAGAATTGTGTGTGTGTGTGTGTGTGTGTGTGTGCAACTCTGATTGAAATAAAGACTGGTCAAAACAGGATTACAAAAATCCAATCTGGACCCAAACAATGATAATTTTAATGGAAAATGTTTAGTTTCATAAATGGATGCTTGTCTAAAAGATCTTGACTCATCAGAGAGCACTAATCCAGATTAACGCATGCTTTAAAAAAACATTGTTTTAGAACAGAGCTAGAATATATTAGACAGTATTAACTCATCACACATCACAATTGTATCTGATGACATTTTTCTGGCTTGTTCTCCTAGAAATGTGTGATTCTTTTCTATTCCACTATCCTATTATTGCTCTTCAAGAGTAAAAATTCTGTTCTGTGAACATTTACCCGGTCTGATAGTCATAGTGATGTTGTTGTAGTCTCACTTAATTCTACTTACAGTCTGCAGTGTTTATTTCCAGGAAATGTACAATAACTAAACTTGAAAAACTGACTAAAGAATAATTACACAATTAGCAGAAGACTCATTATGGAATAATAAATATGTAACTGAAAAAAACTCTTTTTAAAAATCTATTTTATATCTGTTCTCTAGCTAAATCATATTAAAAGGCATTGCTTTTGGTGTAGTGAAGAAAGTTCACTTTAAAAGGACAGAGTTTTGCCAAATTAACATGAAGATGTTTTTGTACAATTGTACAAGAATTGTACTTTGAGGGCCAGGGATTTGACTCAGTGGTATAAGCACATGCCTGACAAGCATGAGGTCATGAGTTTGATCCCTGATACAAACAAACAAATGAACAAACAAACAAAAAATTGAAAAGTGTCATTACCTCTGAGTTTTTCATAATATTTCTTTATTTTCAGAACATATTTATAGGATTTTAGTGATGTCCCAATTACATTTCTTTTTGTCCCAATTATATTTCTGACACAAACAATTTTAATTCACTTTAAATAAATAGCTATTGGCTTTATTGACTTTTCACTTATTTTCTGCCTTTTCATTATTTTCTTTCTTTACTTATTTTGGGTTTTTTTCTTTACTTATTTTGGGTTTATTTTATTTATAGATCTGGTATTTGCAGTGATTTCCTAACGGACCTGTAGTACATGTTTTGGGCTGGATGATCATATAGTTTTGTTGCAACTATCTAATTCTGCTTTTGTAGTGTGAAAGCAGCTATAGACCATATATAAACAGGTGTATAGATACCATACATAATAGGTGTTGTTACATTTCATTAAAACTATTTACAAATGGGCCAACCAAAGGGCCATAATTGACTGACCTTTTTTTAAATTGTTCCATTTAAGACCCTTTGGTCTTTTTTTACTATAAGTATTTAGAATTCTAAATTTCCTTTAAGTAACTGCTTTAGTTCATCCATACATTGAGATTTATTGTGTTTTCATTTTTGTTGAGTTTAAAATAATTTCAAATTTTCTTTGTAATTTTTTGGGGCCAATGTGGTGTTAAACTGTTGTTTTACATCCACATATATTAAAAATATTTCTTTTGTTATTCAATTCTAATTAAATTCATTAGTGGTGAAATAACATCTGTACAATTTCTATTCTTTTAAATTCATTTGTATTTATTTGATAGAACAGCATGTATCTGAACTAGTGAATTGAGTATTCTATTTCTGAGGTGTGTAGTAGTCTGTAAATCTCAGGTCAAGTTGCTTAACAGTGTTTTTTAGATCTTGTATATCTTTAATGATTTTCTCGCCCCTTTTATCAGTTATTGAAGGGGAAGTGTTAGCAACTCCAACTTTTGGATTTGTCATTTTTTTTTAACTTTTCCAGTTTTTCTTTACGTATTTGAAAATTTTTTTATTGTTATGCTATATATATATATATATACTGTATATACTTTATTCTATACTATAGTACTATAGTATATATAGTGTATATATATAATATTGTTATATTGTCTTATTACATATTATCATTAGGAAACCTTTTGCTAATTATTATGATGTGTCTCTCTTCATCACTGGTAATAATATTGTTTCTCTTGAAGTTTACTCTGTCAATATTATAGTGATGATAGATTTCTTATACTTACTATCTTTATTTTTACTTTTAAACCACTAGTATAGCTATTGCAGGTTTTTGGGCTAAATGTCTGCGTTTTATAGATTTTTCCATCCACTTATTCATAATTTAGATATGTCTTTGTAGTTCAGTTGGTAGTTTTGGAGAGAGCATATGGTTGACTCCCACTTCCGATTGAGTCTTATATATTTGTCTTCAACTGGAGTGTATAGAAAACATGCTTTTTTATTTGTCAATACAATTTGGAGTAAAATATGTCATCTTGTTATCCTTATATCTCTTCACCTTTTCCATTTTTTCCCTTCTTAATTGACCAAATATTAGTATTATGCATTATTTCCATGACTAGTTTATAAACTACCCCTATGTTCTATTTTTAGTGATTATTCAAAAATTTATATTGTCATGTTAAATTATCATATTTAAGAACTTTATCATTATATTTTTCCAGCTCTTTCTTTTTGCTATTAACCTCATCCATTCTACTTTATACATCGTAATACATTTTATTTCTTTGGCTTTAAATCTTGGGTTGTGTTTAAACAAATGAATGCAAGAATTTAATTTGGCCATCTATTTTCCATTTTTAGTGATCTTTATTACTTTGTATAGACAGGAGTTTACATCTGCTTAATTTTTTTCCTTCATCTTCTATGTAGGTCAGTTCTGATGGGTATTAATTCTCTTGTCTTTGGAAAGCTTTTATTTCACTTTTACTTGCCAAAATTTATGATTAGACTTTTCAACAAGTAAGAATTTTAATACATCAGAATTGAAAGAATTTTACAATTACTACCTATACCCTTATCAACAAGATGATACAGTATCATTTTATTATGTTTACTTTATCACATTTCCATGTATCTGTGCTTCTGTCTATTAATATATATTATCTTTGGTACTTTTTAGGTGAATTATAGATAGCAGTATATTTCCTACCAAATACTTCAGCATATATATCATTATACGGAGTTAAATATTTGCTAACATTTTCCTTTTTTGATCAAAAATTTACATATAATATTCACAATTCTTGTGTACTTATTCACTGAATTTTAAAAAATGAATTCACTTAATCTTTTTCAAGATATTAAAGATTAACGTCATCACTGAGCTGTCTTGTGCCCCCTCCAGTCACTCTTCAATGCTGTATTCCCAAAGCCATCTGTTGTTTTAATTTTTTTCCTCACAGAATGCATGTGGCTGTTTAAGAGTATTGTTTTGTAAATGTCAGTTAGGTAAAATGGTGCTGTTCAGACTGTCTACGTTTTTATTCAGAGTGTATGGTGATTAAATTTAATTGTCAACTTGACTGTTTTGGGACAGAAATTCTGGGTGTGCCTGATTGGTTATGAAGATGTGATCTCAGGGTCTGTATCTGGTCCTTGACCCCTTCCTCTCTGACACTGTCCTTTGATTCTCCCTGCCACCATGAATTTAGAAGCCACTTTATTCCACCATGTCCTTCAACTATGATGTTCCTACCTTGGGAACAGCCTATCATGGGTTGAATTCTGTGAAACCATAAACCAAATAAACCACTCCTCTTTTATTTATTTATTTATTTTTTATTGTTTTTAATTTAAAGAGAATAAAACATGTAAAGGGTAGAGATAATACAGAATTTCAAGAAAAAAAGATAAACTAAGAAATCACTAGTTGATAAATTGCATATTGTCGTCTTAGAAATAGTTGTTCAAGTTGCAAAATTAAAGTATACAAAGTAGATATTCAAACAGTGAGACTGTAAATAGCTATGCATGCATGAGTCTCTATATGTATTTCTATCCTTTCTGTATTAGAGTGAAAAACAAAACATTGCAAGGCAAAACAAAACAAATTCCTATAAAAACATGAAACCAAAAAGTTGTATAAAACCACAGTACAAGATGATCTACAATGATTACTGTGTTGTCTCTTATTATCTTAAATAAAATTGTCTGTATCATCAGGCATAACTGAATATAGCAGTATAATTGAATATAACAGTACATAACAATATTAGTAAAAATAAAACATTGTAGACAGTATAAAACTTCAAAGGCAGGTAATAATCAAACCAGAGTGGATATTCTAGTGAGTCTTGTCATCTTCAATGTAGTTGCCTATACTCTCAGACTTGATACTATCAATCATACCAGCTTTGAATAAAATCTATCAATACAAAATAGCAATCTAACAAACCAGATTCGATTATGATCAGTCATGGTAAAACAGTGTAGGTTATATAGAGCTTTAGATTAAGTTAATAGGAAATTAAGGTTAATTACCATACTATATCCTGCTATTTTTCGGATAACTGTCTGTGCCCTCAAATCTAGTACAAGTAGAATGACTGGAACAGAATATAATACATCTAAGCAGAGCGGTATGAGTAATGTGGGTTTTAAATCCCAGTACACTATTAACAATATAGTGTATCAAGGCCATCTATGTTAGAGATTCTAGCCATTCTTCTCTGCCTCATTTCTGCTATACTATTTTTCTGCCTTTGTTTGTCTACTTTTCTCCTTCATTCTACTGCCTGCTCCACTCATTGAGGCCTTTCTGCCACTGTTCCTAAATTCCTGGTATTTGTTTTTTTCTCTCTCCAGAATGTCCTTCAGTATTCTCTGTAGGGTTGGATTGTTGGTCACAAATTCCCCCAGTTCCTCTTTGTCATGGAAGCATCTTGTTTCTCCATTAATTTCTAGTGACAGTTTTGCAGGGTACATCAATCTGGGCTAGAGATTATCTTCTTTCAGGGCTTGGAATACTTTGCTCCAAGCTCTTCTTGATCTGATGGTCTGTGTTGAGAAGTCAGCTATGATCCTGATGGGCTTACCTTCATAGGTAACCTATTTCTTTTCTTTTAATATTCTGTTTTTATATTGAATTTCTGGTATCTTGATTATTATATGTCTGGGTGTAGATCTGTTTTGGTTGTAGGTGGCTGGAGTTCTGTATGCCTCACATAACTGAATGTCATTTTGTTTTCCCATGCTTGGGAAGTTTTCCTTAATTATTTCTGTGAATAGCCTTTGTAATTTGCCTGTATGTATTCATGCTTCTTTGTTCACATTTCTTATTCTTAAATTGTAGATTCTCTTGTCATCTTCTAGCCGTTGTATTGTTACTGCCTATTTCCTTGTTATTTTTAAGAGATCTTTCCTTTCATGATCACACATTGCAAACTTGCCTTCAAGTTTTGATATTCTTTCCTTAGTTTCTTTTAAGCAGTTTTGCCAGCTTTCAATGGAGTTTTAATTTCCTGGTAATCTCCTTGAATCTGCTTCATGTATTCTATATTTTCTTTATATTCTTCATCTAATGTTTCTCTCCTTTTTTTGTGTTCCTCCCTTCTTCCATCTGTGTCTTCCTGAGGATGCTTAGCATTTCTTTTATTAAATCTACTTACATCTTGCTTTACCTGATTTAATATTTCAGTGTTGAGCTCATCTACAAGGTCCTGAAGATATCTCTTAATGTCTATTGAAGCCATGTCTGATGTTACATGTTTGCTGCCCTCAGTCTCTTTTGTTTTTCCCTCTCTTGGATTGGTGTTCTCAGGGTTTTGGGTTGGGGGCTTTTTCTTGTTTCTCTCTCGTCTTGGTTTTGGTTTCTTCCATAGAGGTATGTAGTGGAGGTCTCAGCCTCTTTCCTTACTGGTTATGGTTCTTCTGAAGCATGCTACTGAGGGATTTCTGCCCTCTCCTGTTTGCTCTTGTCACTGAGGTGTAAGTAGGGGTTGTGTATGCTGGCCTCTCCCCATTGGTCCAGTCAAACTTCACAGGTCTTCACTAGGTTAGTGTGTGCTAGACATAGGGCATTGATTTGGGACAGCTTATTGGGTCCTGGCCAGGGTGTGACCCAGTCCAAACAAATCCCACAAATCTGCTCTGGGGAGGGAGCAACCAACTGAAGTCACTGTTGTTCCTAGTTCAGGTTCCTCCTGCCCAATTCTAACATGTTGCCCATTTGGTTGTGCCCTTCCCATGTGTGTGTGGGGGTCTTATTCCCAGCACTGACTGTGGATTAATGATGGTCCTTTCACCGGCTTCATTCTCCATTGGGCTCACCATCCCCCAACTTCAGTGTGGCTGTGGCTCCTGTGAGTGGCAGTGGGAATGAGTTTGCATGGCTCTGCCAGCCAGTGTGAATTCAGGCCAGTGCAAACTTGGTGGGTTGCAGTGGAAGGGCCGTGTCTGGTAATTTTAGCTGTTCCAGTTGTAGCCCTGAGACTGCATGTGTGATGAGCTTTCTTCACTCTAACCTCTTTCTGTGTGAAGAGGATCCATCTCCCTCTGTCTGTGTCTCTCCAGGGTGTTTTATTCTGGCATATGAGTTGTTTCTCTTGGGAGGTTTTGTATTTTATTGCTCACTGTTTGGCCATCTTTAGCTCCTCCTGAACCACTCCTCTTTTAAGGTATCAGGTATTTGGTGTCGGTGATGGAAAAGCTAACCAATACTGAAAATTGATATCAGAGAAGTGGGGTCCTTGCTGTGACTGTACCTGACCATGTTTGTATTTCAGAAGCCTTTGGAAAGGTTTTTGGGAGGAGTTTGAAAAGGTTTGAAGATATACATTGAAAATCACCCAAATACTGTAAAGTTTGATGGGTGATTCTGGTCAGGGATTAGAAGACTAGAATTCTGGAAGGTAAGGGAGACTAAAAGCCAGGTTTCTGAGATTTGAGTTGGGAATGAAAACTCCATTGGCATTTGGACTAGGGACCATGAATATTACATCCTGTCAAAGAACTGCATATTTTGCCTGTGTTTTGAGACTCAGGAGAAGGCTAGGTTTAAAGACTATAAATCAGTGGAGCTAGACATGGTAGTGCATGCTACAATGCCAGCACCTGGGAAGCTGAGGCAAGAGGATTGCTGAGTTCAAGGCCAGTCTTGGCTACATAGTGAGTTTAAGGCTAACTTGAACTACATAGTAAGACTCTGTCAAAACAAAAACAAAAACAAACTGTAATGGATTTTTCAAAGGAAATTTCAAGGCAGCACAACATTTAGACTGTGGAATAGGTACTGCTGGCTTCTTTTAGCCAGATTTAAGAATCTGGCTAAAAGAAAGAAGAAGATCAGAAGAATGTGAAGGAATTAAGAAAAGAAACACAAATAAAGTTGGAGCCAAAGAAAGTATGGTTGCTAATGAGATTAGTGCCTTTAAAAAGACACCAAGTACTTTGAATTGGAATAAGAAGAAGGCTGCTTTGAGAGGATCTCAGGAATCAGAAAGACTACCTATCATAGTCTCAAATGTGCAAAAGTATAAAACTTTCATTAGAGAAGAGACTCCCCAGACTCCCTGCTGGAGAAGGACTAGCTAGGGAATTGGTTCAGCAGGATTAATTTCATTGTGCTCAGCCATCCAGTCAGTCAAAAGCCACAGAAACCATAGTCCAAATAGATCTGAATTCTGCTTGTGTTGTTGAAATAGCTTGGCATTGCCCAAATGAAATGGCCTATCAGGCATGCAGAATGAAAGAGCTGTGGGGTCATGCAGGTTTCTAGCCATATTTCAGAGGAAGGGCTGGGAGGCCAGTCAATGTTCCTCTGAGAGTATGTTATGTAAAGGTGAGTGAATGAAGCCAAAGGTATAGAGGAGACCCTAGGAAGTTAGAGGTACCAGAACTTGGAGCATCTGCTGAAGAAATCTGCAGGTGGTGGGTGGATCCAGCCTGAAGGATGTGCTATGTGAGCTGCAACAGGCAAAGCCATAAGTGTGGGGCCACTTAAGCTCTCAAGAATTCATGTGTCCGAGATGGTGGCATAGAGGAGCATTTGCCCTGCTGGGTTTTGGTCTTGCCTTGGTCTTATTCTTTTGTATTACATTTTCCAATTTTTCCTTTTTGGAATGGAAGTATTTACCCTGTATTATAGAACCTTGAGATTATTTAACCTGCTTCTGGATTTTTACAGGGGTTTACAGCTAAGAGTTGCCTTAAGTCTCAGAAGAGACTTTCAACTTGCACTTTTTACCAATATTGGGAGCGTTGAGACTTTGCATGAATGAATTGTTGCACTTGGTTTTACACCAAGTGCACCAAGTGTATCATGTTAGGTAGAGTTATAACCTTATGTTTACTTGGAAATTAAGTATGGTTTAAGGGGAGGCTTGGGTGTCAAGTTGACAAAGATTAGAACGTTATAGTTAACTGTCAACCTGATTGGACTGGGAGCTGCCCAGGGGATTAATAAAGCACTTTCTGGATATGTCTGGGTATGTCATGGAGGTATTATCTTAGGGTCTATATCTGGTCTGTGGCCCTGCTTCTCTGGTGCATTTATCCCTGCCCTGCTATCCCAGGAGCTGTGAGCTGAGCTGCCTTACTCCACCATGCCCTATCACCATGATGTTACAGTTTTGGAGCCAGCTGATCACGGCCTAAATCCACTAAAACCATGAGTCAAATAAACCTCTTTTCCTTTAAGTTGCAGGTGTCAGGTATTTGATCTCAGCAATTGTTAAAATCTCTGACTGTGTTTGTGGATTTTTCAGTGTTTTCCTTTGTTTCTTTAGTTTTTATGTCATATATTTTAAAAACTTATTTAGGCACAGACACATTTATGATTGTCATGTCATTCTGATGTAATGACTATTTTATTATTCTGTCTCTTTCAGTAATATTGTTTATCTTGAAACCATTTTGTCTAAAATTAATATGGCTATTTTTACTAATGTTTGATATATACATCCTATATGCTTTTACTTAAAACTTTTCTGTTTCTTTATATTGGAACTACAGCTTTTGTATGTAGTATGTAATTGATTCTTGGATTTTACAAGCATACTATTCTTGGATAGTATGCTTTAATTAGTGTTTAGATTTTTTTTACATTTAGCATAAAATTAGTATGATTATAAGCCAAATGTCTAGCTATTTGTGTAACTTTTTATATTTCCTATGTTTATTCAACCCTTTTGATCTTTTAAAAGTCATTTTTAGTGCTTCATTTTATTTCCTTTATTAATTTCTTAATTATACATTTTAATTATTTTCAATGGTTGCTCTCAGCCTAACTGTATCCTTTCTTAACTTAAAGTTCATTTTGAGTCATACTGTGATGTTTCATACTTTACTCTTCATATCTAACACTTTAATTTTTCTACTTCATACATCCCTCTGTATTAGATGTATATCAGTTTAAGCATAAAGGCCTTATGATAGTCTCAATAAATTTGTAAATAATATGTTTACATTAACCAAAAATTATGAGACCCACAAAGAAATAAAGAAAAAAAAATCCTTCACTTTTAAAAGACCAGGCCCTCAATATAATCTGATGTAGATATTAGAAATATATAAATATTTAAAAATAAGTATTTTTAAAGTGAAGGTCTTTAGTGGAAATGGTGGAAACATATGTATGAAGAAATATGATGGTTCATAAGAAAAAGAGAACAAATATAATAAAATATTATATGGAAAAAATACCTTTGATTTATTTGTTAGGAGACCTGATACAATTAAAGATAGAATCCTAAATTTGAAGATGGATCAATTGAAACTGCTTTATAATAGCATAATCATACTATTGTAAAGTCATATTTATACTATGATGAGAAGTGTCAGGAGATAGAGATGGAAGAGCAAAAAGTAGATGTGGGATAAAGAGATGTGGGACAATACCAAATGATATAATATATATGTGTAAGTGACATTTTGTATGGGGATGAAAGAGAATGGGGTAGAAGAAATACATAAAGAAATACTGGCTAATAATTTTCAAAACATAATGAAAGCCTTCAGATTACCAATCATGGAAGCTCAGGAAAACAAATATAAATACCTCTCCTATACTCCACACAATTAGGAAAAGCATCATATTCAAAATGGTAAAGATAAAGAGAAAAATTCACAGATAAAGAGAAACATTTTTTGTGGAGGGGAGGAAGCCTGAATAAAGTAGATCTGTTACATAAAGAAACACTTTTTCTTTTTTTTCTTTCTTCTTTTTCTGTGGTAGAGATTGAACCTAGGTGATCTTAGGACCTCACACATACTGAACAAACTATCACTGAGCTACATTCCTAGACTTTTAATTTTTTTTTTTTAATTTTGAGACAGAGTCTTGTTAAGTTGCCCAGACTTAACTCAAACCTGGAAAATCCTTCTGTCACCATCTCCTGAGTAGCTGGGTTTACAGGCTTGTGTCACTGTGCTCACTTAGAGGAACAAATTTAAGAATTATAGCACACTGTAATCATAAGCTATGCAAAACAAAATAAGTGACAACTTTGAGATGCAGCAAATTAACACAATATTCCACACCACATGATATTATCTTTTAAAATGAAAATGAAATAAAGACATTTTTAGACAAAAAAAAAGTCTGCAAGAATTCCTTATTTTGGGCTGGGGATTTAGTTTGGCGGTTCAAGCACTTGCTTAGTAAGCTCAAGGTCGTGAGTTTGATCCCTGGTGCAAAAAAGCAAAACTAAACAAAACAAAATGAAAAAAAAAAAAGAAAAGAATTTCTTATACTATAAACAATAAAGGGAAATTTTTAAGACAAAGTAAATTCAATATCAAATTTAATAACATCTACACAGAGAAATAAAGATCACTACAAAAGGCTAAAATGAAGATAAATAAAAACATTTTTCTTAACTTTATTTACTCTGAAAGGTCATTGATTTTAAAATAGTGGAAAGTCTATTAATTTATGGCATATACACAGGTAGAATATATGACAACCTTGAAACAAAAGATGGGAAAGAGGAATTGGGAATACACAAAGTTCAGTTCAGCATATTGATTATACTATGGAAAAGATATCTATAGAAAGACAACCTAAAATATTTCTTAAAGTGATATAAATAAGCCAATAGTGTATATGAATGGAATAAAAATATTCAGTGAAGTTAACAACATGGTGACTGAATGGCAAAAAGATAAAAATGGAGGAAAATAGATGGAGAAAAAGTAGAAAGCAACTAGCAAGATGGTGGGGTTTTATTCAGCTACATCAAGAATTAAATTAAACATAAATTATTTAAATACAGTAATAGAATAACTGAGTTTGTCAGATTGGATAAAAATACAGGACCCAGCTGTAAACTATCTGTAAGAAACCGTTTTTAAGTATAAGAAGTGCTTAACTTCTTAAAGTATAAGAAGTTCTTCAAATAAAAAGAACAAATAAGTTAAAAAGAAAAACATGAAAAAAGATACTTCTTGAAAACACTAATCCTGAGAAAATTGGAGTGCCTATATTAACAGTGAACAATGTAAACTTCAAAAACTAGAATGTTATGAGGGATATCCTATAAAAATAGAAAGATTGCTTCATCAAAGGGAAAAGGTTAACAGCAGTTTCAAAATGCATGAATAGATAGAATTGAAAATGGAATAACACAAAACTGTTTGAGTCTTCATTACTCTTATAATTCTAGAATAAGTAGATAAAGACTAATAAGAATATATAAGATCTGAAAAATACTTTTAGTCATCTTGACCTAATTGACAATAATGTACAGTTCAACTACTGACAACATTATACACATTGTTTTATGGTAGGCATAAGAATGTTAGCCAAAGTAGATCATTCTGTGCACCATAAAACAAATTAACAAATATAAAACAATTTAAATTATACACACACACATACATACTCTCTGACTATACATAAACTAGAGATCAAGAACAGTGGTTGATCTGGAAAATCCTCAGATATTTGAAAATTAGGTAGCAAAATTCTAAATACTTACAAGTTAAGATGGAAGGTGAAAGAAATTATAAAATATTTTTGAATTGAATGAAAATTAAAACATACCAGAAATGGTGGCATGTAACTAAAGCAGTGCTTAGATTTAAAGATTTTAGGAGCATTAAAGTCAAACCAAAGGAAAGAAATAATAAAGGTAAGAAGAGATTACTATGAAGTTGAACATAGACATTAAAGAAACTTATGGAAGCTAAAATCTACTTTTAAAAATATTAATACAATTGATCCACCTCTATCTAGATTTACCAATCAAAAAGACATGCGCAAAATACTGGCTGGAAATAAAAGAGGGAACACCACTATGCACTTTATAGACAGGACAATAAAAATAAGGGAATATTGAAGAACCATTAAAAAATTTAGATAAAATGTACTAATTCCTTGAAAGAGTCAAATTACCAAAAACCATTAGAGAAACAGCAAGTAATTTGAATATGAATATATGTATGACATTTCATAGTCCAGTGCTTAACAACTTTACCAAGTAAGATAGATTTGCCAGTGTATTCTATCAAAAATTTTTAGAAGAAATAGTGTCTATTCTACACAGACTCTTCTAGAATATGGAAGTGGAGAGAATATCTTCCCGTTCATCTTGTAAGACTCTGATTAATTATAATAAAAGAAAACCATAAGCCAATATTTCCTATAAAAATGCAAAATTTTTACCAATTTTAACAAAATTTTAGCAAGTATAATGAAAAAATAATACAATATAATCAAGTGGAATTTACTTTGACAATGCAAGACTGATTCAAAATTCAGAAATTTAATATTGTAATTTATCATTTTAGCAGACTAAAGAAGAAAAATTATATAATATCAGTAAATACTTAAAAATCCAGATGACAGCCTCTAAGTACAAAGCACAGTTGAAAAATTCAAAGATTTGAATAAACGGAACCATATTTTGTATTCACACAATCAGAGGCTCAATGTTGTTAATGTTAGTTATCCTCAAATTAGGCTATAGATTTACTTTAATCCCAACCAGAATCCCAACAAAAATACTAGCAGAGATCTTTGCAAAACTCATAATATAAACTCTCAAATTTCCATAACAAAGCAAAGAAACTAGAATAACCAAATAAATTGTGAAAAAAGAGCATAGTTTAAATTCTGACAGTACCTAATTTGGAGAATTATAAATCTGCAGTAACTGAATCTGTATTGGAAAAGGGGAGGGACATTGATCAATGGCATAGAATGGAGAAACCAGAAATAGATCCACACATATATGTCAATTGGCTTTTGACACAGAAATAAAGGCAACTTAATGGAGAAAGCATAGGTTTTTTTTTTCATTAAATGATTCTAGAAAAATTGGGCATCAGTAAGCAAACAAAATGAAATAAGAATCTCAAAACATATTTTGTATGTCTATAATTGATACTTCAGAATGGATCATGGACTGAAAAAATTTTAAAAATAATAAAACAAAACATAGAAGACAATCTCAGTTTTTAGGAAAGGCATTATTTCTTAGATAAGAGCTCCAAAATACATCCATAAAAGAAAATATTAATGTTAGATTATCAAAATTAAAAAAAATTGTTCCTTGAAGAATGCTGCAAAAATATGAAAGACAAGCCATAATATGAGACATAATATTTACAAAATATAAAACCAATAGAGTACTTATGTTCAAAATATAGAATTCTTTGAACTCAATAATAAGCAAACAACCCAATGAGAAATTTGCAATTGATGTCACTGGAAATCTCATACATTACCAGAGGGAATGTCCAGGGATACAGCCATTCAGAAAATATTTTAGCCCTTATGATAAAATGAAACATACATCTTCTATACAACATAGTAGTACTATTCCTAGATAATTGGGAAAGATAAAAGAAATTTACCATACATCGAGATCTGTATAATGATGTTTAATAAAGGTTTACTCTTAATCTGTAAAAATTGGGAAAAAGCCAAATGTCCTTTAAGTAATAAATAAAAAACAAAATGTGCATTTATTCAAAAAACTAGTGAGATATGTGAAAACATGAATCAAATGCCTTAAGAGAAATAACAGAAGCCAGACTTACAAGGTTACATTCATTTTTTCATGAGAAGGTAAAAGTATAGGAGTCTAAAACATCATTGCTTGCCAGCAGCTGGGTGGGGAGAAGAGTTGTTTAAAAAGGAGGAAATGTAAGAGGAGGGATGACTGAATTGCAACTGTAAAATCTCATAAAAGTATGCACTAAGAGATGAATGTTTCAGATGTAAATTACATCTCAATAAACTTGATTCTCCTTTCCAAACTGGAGGGTGTATATATAAATTTAAATGTATTCTGTGAATTAGGAAATTAGCAGATAGTGTTTCAGATTTGTTACTCAAGAGCAATAGTATATTTTAAAAGTTATTTTCCTAAGACAATGTCCTAAATAGCTAAAAGTGAGTGCCTCTGGGAAATGCAACTGGTGATATGTGGGTCACAAGGCAGATGCCTTTCATTTGAATTCTTTCTATATTTTTTGCCATGCACATCTATGAAATTGATTAAGTAAATAAAATATTTTTAAAATTACAAATAATTGACTTATTTTGTTGTATAATTTCTTTCTAAGTACAGAATGCCTGTTCCTATTGAAATATTTTTATGTTTATATTGTCTTCATTCTGTGAAGTGACACAAAGCAGTTAGAAATCAAATCAGGACATGTTATGTTTAATTTATTAGCATGTAATAGTGAGCTCTTAGCAAACGAAATTGCAATTTAGGGACATTAACTATATGTAGATAAAGCTCATCATAAATGCAACACTGCTCACCTGCTCCCTTAAAGGTGAAAGCCTTTGGTTTAACCTGAAAGGTCATTTATCACTTACAAGAGAACACGTATGAGCTACTTGGTTTCCTTTTCTTAGTTTACTATAGCATTAAGCTTACTTATGGAACATTTTGCTTGCATCTGCAGTCTCTGCATAGCCTCATTACTGTGTTAACAGATCTCATTTGGCTGAGTCAGATTAAAGGTACCTCTTGTTCAGTATAGTACCATACACACAGTGGGGAGTCAGCACTTTCTTGATTATCTTTTACAGTCAGAGAAGTCACTAGGTCTTTTCTAATGCTGTCCCAAGACAATTAAAAGGTGAGGGGGAAAGTATGAAAACAAAATCAGGGGAGGTTATTCTGATGCTTTATGTCCCAGAGAACAGGTACATTTCAGTATAGAATAAGAATCATTTTATGTTGGTATTTCTGAGTTTTCAGGGATACCCTGTGCAATATTTTAAGGCCACAGCTTCCAGTTTGCGAACTGGAGAACAGAGTTGTGGTTATGATGGAGCATGGCAGTGGGGCTTGTGAATGTTTGCCTAATGTGAACATCAATGATAGTTGACTGGAGATATTCTTGTAGTGTCTTCAGCCATTGCCTGTGAACTACATACTTTGACAAAGCCAGGAATGACTTTAACAAAATAATGTTCATTTCTAATTATAGCATTAATACATGTTCATTATAGGAAGTTAGGGAAAAGCGTTGAAAAATGTGTATAAGCTTACTTCTATAACTCAGAGATAACCTCTATTAATACTTTGATGTATTTCCGTTTAGTCTTTATTTCAGTGCACAAAACACACACACTCACACACACATACTTTTCATTTAATATTTACAGTGAACAAACTCCATTCTAATTTTAAACACATGGTATTATATGATCCTCTATAGTGTAAAAACTTACATATTCTGATTTAGGAATATATATCATAGTTCCATTTTTTACCATTGTGAAAAAATAACTATAACAAGTTTTAAATAAACCTTTGTTTTGTGATTTTTTTCATCTATAGGACGTCAAAATTTAGCTACAAAGATCATCAACATTTTTATGACTCTTAAAGATTGTTCTTTTAAGCATTTTACCAGTTGATACTTGACTATGTATAAAGATGAAATTTCACTGATTGCCGACCCTACTATTTCTGGGTATTATAATTTATAAAATCATTTCAAATTTGGGAAATGAAAATTATGCCTTTGTTTTCTGTTTTGAATACTAATGAATATATATTTGTAATTTTTCTTTCTGTGACCATCTATTTTTTCATTTTTCTGTTGAAATATTGGTCAGATACAAGAGATAATTGATTGAGAAGGGAAAAATATTAAAGAGGTAATGAATATGAAGTTTAATGAACCTGATATCCTTTCATTATCCTCATGTCAATATTTTTAAAATGTTTATCTTGTTTTGGACCTGATGACTTTATTAAGTGTGGCAGTGTGGTACTATCAAACAAAAAGTTAATTGAAGCCAGAAAGAATTATCAGAAACCCTGAAAGATATTTTTAAGGAGTGGTGTTTGGACCTTGAATGTAGAGCTCTGAATATCTCATAAATGGTGCTGCAAGAACTAAATTTTAGTTTTTTTCATGGTTGTGGAGTGTCAAATGTGTTCTCTAACTTCTCTTTTTTAATCTGTATGACACCCTTTGTGATAACCATCATTCTTTTACCATCGAGTAGCTAGACTAAGAGAAGGGCCATCCCCTCCCAGGCCACATGGCTGTTAGGAGTAGCGGAGGATGTCAAGTAGGGTCTTTTTACTACACTTTGCTAAATTGTAACAGATGTTAAACTCAAATAAACACAGCTACAAACTTAAGTTCATTGTTTCTTTGCTATAGTTTTGTCTTGGTTTCTTTTGTTTTATACTGGTTTATCACATGAAAAGGTGCAAAACTTGGACCAGCTGCCTCAGACTTTCCTTGTGTTCTGGACAATATAAATTCTTTGAGATTTATTTAATTTCTTTGTTGTATTTCATTTTCCTATCTTGACATATATTTGTGTAGCTGCAAAAAGGGAAATTATTCTAATTGTTAATACGTTAAGAGACAAAGGAACCATGTAACCAATCTTCTAAAGTAGCTATGACAATCCTTAGGAGTCAGAATTATATTTAAAATGTTTTAAATTACAGATTTAAACAATTCCTCTCCCACTCATCAGCTCCCACTCCCACCCATCTTCTTTGAAGACAGGAGTAGGTGATGCTGCCCATTATAAATTTTTCACATTACCCCGGCTAAATCTTTGAGCCTTGGGGTCAGTGTTGTAAAGATGCCTAGCTAAGATTTATCTTTAAAAAAGAAGAGGAGGAAAAAAACAACAACAACAACAAAAAAAAACCAAAACAGCAAAACCCCCCACACCCTTCCTCCTGAATCATTTGCTCTTTCTTTCCTCTTTCAGCTCCTTACTTGCCAGTCTATTTTTAGCTACGTAGATCAACTTCTTACTTTGGATAGCTCCCTTTTATTTCTAGTTTGAGAGTCATCTATTCTTTACCATATCTGATCATATAAATGTGTAACTGTAGATTATGATAAAAAATTTGACAAGTGAGCTGCTAAGAACTCTTGAGGACTTTAAATTTTAAATTTTCTTTGAAACTTTAATTTTAGACTTGAGGCAGTTTTGTCTTTCTCAGTGTATTCTTTAAGCCCTCTGGTTTGGCCAACTGTTAATGATGGATTTGCTTACTATTTTCTTTACTATTTTTAATTCTTTTCTTTAAGCAAATCACGGATCCTTTTGATTTTGAAATCATGACATTTTTGTCATTAGCTTTCAAGCTCTGTTTCTCATATATCTTAAATATGCTGCAGGCACCTGTTTTTCCATCACCAAATTTTGAGATCCTTTTCCAAGTGTTTTTGACCTTCTCTACTTCAGTGGAGATTGAAAGTAAAAACTAGACCTCCATAGTTAAGGGAGCACCAATTGTGAACTCTGATTGCTCACTTCAGCTTTTGTCAGAGTCAGTCCTTCTTTGGAACGCTCTTCTTCCTGAACTGTGATTCCAAGACTGCAGCTTTTTGGTTCTCTGGTTATGCAGTCACTCAGACTGAGCTTTCTGCATGGTATCTATCCATTGATGTGTTCCTTTCTTAGGGTCACAGGGCTTTAGAACTAGAAGGGACACAATATGTCATCATATTGAATTATTTTTGGACAAATCATTTGAGGATACAAGCTACAAAAACCACATTCCTAGAACTAAGATTAGAACACTTAACTTGGTTCTTAAATTCCCTGGATGGGTCAGGACTTTGCATTGTTATGTCTTTTTCTACATAGATTCATTTTTCCATACATCACTCCAGCAGTTCCTGATTATAGCAAGGTGTTGTTAGAAATTATATCCTTTAAGAGTAGGTTCTATTTTTCATGAACAATAAATTGAATATAGGTCTATAATAAACTGAAAAATTTTTTTTTTGGTTGGGCATAGTGGTGTGTGCCTGTTGCCCCAGTTATTTATCAGTAAGAGGCAGTAGGCTTTCAAATTCGAGGCCTTTTCTGGTAACAGAGTGAGAGACTCCATCTCACAAATAAAAATAAATTTAAAAAATGTGTACCCTTCTCCAAGTCCTGTAAACTAGACTCCAAATGTGCAGGCTGATAAATACACTATTAAGATCTGTGACCCAGTTCTTCTGTAGGCATTGCCAAGTGACTTTTGGGCAAGTGAGTATCTGTGTAAAGTGAGCTCATTGTGTCAGGAATACCTGGCAGCCTGTCCCTTGAGCAGGGAAATCCCTTGTTAGCCAGATCCTAGTCTGCTACTGCTAGCTTTCTTTGTAAATTGGGACAGGTGACTTAATTTATCAGTCAGCTTTTCTCAGTTTTCCAGAATGTTCCATATTGTTTACAAATGACCTTTTATAAGGCTATCACTTCCATTTGAGACAACATTCCTATGTGGAATGTAGCCATTGATTATGAGACAAAACACAGGTTGGAACAAAGACAGATGAACACTCATGCTCCACTTTCTGATACACAGTCAACCCCAGATCAATACTTCTTATGAGAAAAAGCTACACACACACACCACACACACACACACACACACACACACACACATCAAAAACCAAAAACCAAATAAATCTAAAATAATATGCTTTTCAACACTTGAAACTTTAAACAGATATCCTTTACTTTGAGATAGGCTTAATTTTGAGATATATGGCCTGCCTTACCAGGTTGGCATTATAATCCCTCCTTCCTTCCTTTCTTCCTTCCATTTTTCCTTTCCTTTCTTTTCCTTTCTTTTCTTTTCCTTTCCTTTCCTTTTCTCCCTCCCTCTCTTCCTCTCATTCTTTTTTCTTTCTTCCTTTTCTTTGTTTTTTCACTTCTTTTGTTTTTAATTTTTAAAGTTAATATTTTAACTGACAAATCATGATTGTGTATATTGGTGGAGTATAATGTGGCATTTTGATGCATTGATTCATAGTGGAATGATTAATTCAAGTTTATGTATTTTTTAACATGATGACAACCACTGCTAATGACAACCACTGCTAACATCAATACAGCAAGCATATTACCAATAGGACCTAAATGAATAGTCAAATGGTAGCATGTATTTAAGGTTTAATTCACAAATTTTCTTTTCTTCATATAATTTGGAAAGACTTTACTAGCAATATTTGGATAGTGGGAATCTTTTGCAAGTAAGGGATCTCTCTTAAATACCCACATGAGAAAAGCTTTCAAAGCTATTGTTCTTGAGGCTAGAGCAGTGATTGTCAAGGTCATTAGGGCAGAGGGTCATTTTTGCTGATGAAAAAGCACATTTAAATTCTCATTGCATTGTTAAATTTCTAATCATTGTATTTTGAAATTTAAAGTAAGTCAAAAGATGTGAGATCTTCGTGTTTA
Source organism: Hydrochoerus hydrochaeris (assembly GCA_004027455.1). Classification (NCBI taxonomy): domain Eukaryota; kingdom Metazoa; phylum Chordata; class Mammalia; order Rodentia; family Hydrochaeridae; genus Hydrochoerus; species Hydrochoerus hydrochaeris. Next base: position 117,577 of record PVLA01002200.1, on the reverse strand, counting down.
CTTTAAGGAGATGTGAAGTTTTTAATGCTCCTGAGATGCTAATTGGACTGGAGGTCATTCTATGAAAAGCAGGCTGTGTCCTTCCTCTGTTGCTACTAGATGGTATCCAGGTGCGTGGGGACCTCGGCCCGGGCAGGCAGCGAAGCTGCAAAGCCCGGGGACAGCCTGTGCGTGCCAGTTACCCCAGATGGATCAGGAGGAGGTGTGAGCACTGGCTCTCGGGAGTCAGGCTGGGCCCAGAGTCCCGACCTGCAAGTCCAGGGAAGGAGGTAGACTGAACCTTCTCAGACCTGGCTCAGTGCTGTGAGGGTGGGGAGCAGGTGGGGGTCTGCGATGATGCTGGAATGACTGTGGCATGAGCCGTTGAAATTGCGGGGCAGGGTAGTGTCCACATGGTTCAGTCTCCACACGGAAGATTCTCACACTGGCTGGAGGGTGAGGATGCCGAGATTTCCCCACCTCGGTGGACAATTTTAAGGATCCTTTACTTGATTTTTCTAATTTTAGAGTAGGCTATCAAACACAAAATAGTTCTTTTAACTGCAAAGAGATCCTTCTCTCTTCTGCCTGCCTTTTATTTTGTATTTAGCATACAACAAAATGCTCTTTAATTATAACAACAAAACACAACAAAAGCGAACAAACAAACCTTTTTACCATCAGAGGACTTACTGTCAAAGACATTTGAGTACTGCCATAATTTGGATGATCCCTGTCCAAATTTCACATAAATTTAAGGTTTAAGTGTCTAAAAGCAATTGAATCATATGAGGTATGATAAAAATATAGTGAATATTTAAATAAGAACATTATTACAGGTAAAGGCACATTGTCATGGATCACCCTGAAAACTCCCCCTTTGCTTCAAACACACTTATCCCATTATTCTTACCACTTTCTGATGCAGTTCTGGAAGTCTTCTTTCCTAGGTTTCTTTAGTTGTGCTGTGGAGGCTGCCTCAATTTCCTGAAATGATTAAAAATATCTACCTTTCATAGTTATTTTATGATGGGAAAGAAGTCACATGGTACCAACTTGTTGCTCATTGATGCTTGCCTTTCAAAGATAGGAAGGTGAAGCCTGTCATCTCCCTCTGTAAGCATTCCTGCATCTCCCTCACTCTTTGAAAGAAGTTAAGAGAGCCTACACAAATAATTTTGTCATCAACCTTTTTAGATTAGGTAGTAACCTTTCATGATTGAATCATACTTGTACAATATTATAGAAACTGAGAGACCAAAGCTGTTAATAGTAATTTTGGGAAACACATTTGAAAAGCGAACTTTTTAGCTAATAGCTATGCTGATGATTAAACATTCAATTGATAATTTTTCTTTGTTAAACAATTTTTAAATTGCACTAAAAGCTTCGTGACAGTATGTCATCATACATATTCTTTCCATACTTTGTTACAAAGTTGAGACTATAAATAAACATTATTTTAGATGCTTTTAAACTGTTTTTTTTTCTCTTTTTCAGATGTCATTGGGAAATTTTTTTATTTTTACTTAATAGAGTATAGAGCAATTAGTTTGCTGAATGGATGCTGTTTTGCATGGCTTTTGGTCCTGTGATGTTGTATGCACCGTGACTAAAGGATTAGGTAACCAGATAACATAAATCACAGATTCAAGATTCCACTAGTCTCTCTCCATTTCTCCAAAATCTCATGATAGAGAAAAGATTGTTACATTCTTATATGATAAATACAGGACAAGACAAATATGCTTTAACATTGACTGGAGGACTCACTGGATTGTAAACCAGTGTGATTTGAGATTATTATGTGAATTTAAGGATACAAACCTATCCTGTGATTGTTCATGTTTCCAACCCTAGTCATTTCTTCTTGAATGTCATAGATAAAATTATCCTGAAATTACTTGTACTGAGTGTCATGAGCTTAGAACAATAAAGGACATAAACTGGAGGAGTCTTCTCAAGATCTGGAAAGATTTAGGAACTTGTCTAGTCTTAGGTAGTTTGTGGTAAAGATGAGCTGAAACCTACAACTTTATGTCATGCCACCTTTAGACTGAGGAATTTCCAAGTAGGTAAAACTATTATTCAGAATGTGCCATTTCTTCCTAAATTGAGTACCACCATTTAAAGTGATAGCAGTTCTGTATAGAATCCCTTGTGGCAAGATGGTTCCAGTTCCCACTATAAGGATGAGACCTTCTTAACAGCTATAATTGCCCCTTTGCATAAGGAAACAATTTTCCTTTGCACTTGATGTATTATCATATTTTTAACATCCTGAATTTGCTTGGGTACAACCTATCAAACAGAATTTCTACTACCTGAATCTTTACTGAAAGTCCATTGGACCAACGAAGTTTATATTTATATTGACTATATATTATTAACACTGCTTACTCCTCTCTTCTGTTTTTCCTTGCCATGAAGAAAGGAAAATGCTTTAAATGACCACATGACAAGAAAACAAAATTTTACCAAGGGTTAGAGCGGGGAGGCAGGTCTTTGATGTTTTTGGCTCTATCTGGCTTTCCTTCACACTTTCTGGTTTCTCCTCCTTATAGTTAGCATCCTGATCAGCTTGAGTTGTTCACTTTGGTAAGTCTGCAAATGATGAAGAAATTATATTTTATATTGTTATTTTCCAAGTTAAAAGAACTATTTTGTGTTTGATAGCCTACTCTAAAATTAGAAAAATCAAGTAGAACAAATAAATGTTTGGAAAAGAGGCAAGGGCATGTGTTACAAGCTTGTGTTAACCTTAGCCAGTAGATTGGCAGACAGGCTTACAACAGAAACAGGTAATAGGAAACCAATTTACTGAAAATAGTATCTAGCTCAAACAACTATCTGCCAAACTATATTTTTTTAAACAAAAATAGTACATAATTGCAAATCAATAAATTTGGTTCTTTTTTGGTAAGCTGATAGTTTTTACACTTCTGTACATCAGGGTGTACTACCCATTTAAATATGGACAAAAATTTATTCCTGGTTGAGTAGAAATGTGCACACCCTTTGATATATGTGGGTAACAGATGTCTTGTGCATAACAGATGTCTTCGCTTTTACAGACTAATTGACAAAGAGGGAGAAAAAGGGAGGTAATTAAAAGGGTGGTGGAGATGCAAGAAAAGTGCAATCTTTCTTGTGGGGAAAAGTCTATTAGACCTCCTTATTATGGATAATTGCCTCTTTCTCCAACCTCATTTACTATCCCTTTCTATATGATTCAAGTTCATTGTAAAGAGAAGGTATAAGATAAAAAATCATAAGGCAGGACTACTGTCTGCTAACAAGCAGATTTATCCATCATGGAATATTCTAGTGTAATTGATTCAACATCAGGTTTTTACAGAACAAACTATGGAAGCCCAAGTCTGATCACTAATGGCAACTTATATTTTAATTGGCATCCCAAAGATTCTATGTTGAGGATGGTTGATATAAATATAACTTAGTCATATGTCAAATGTGACCATATAGTAAGTGGACTAGACAGAAATGAAAAATGAGAGACTGAATATGCTATATATTACTTATACACTGTAGGTCCCACTTAGGTCTGCTGTTTGTTCTCTGTCAGTTTAATAGTACTGCCAATTGACCTAGAGTAAATGGAAACAGCAGGTGTTTGAAGCCATTATCATTAACAAACCCTCAATTTTGTCAGTGTTTTCATTGTGTAAGTTTTAATGTAAGGTGTCACTTTCTATGCCTTTATCACCTACATCTATATTATTCTGGTTGGTACCTTTACTTTAAACTAAGGGGAATTTTTACAGCCTATTAAATATTTAATGAGTATCAACATTATTTGTTGATAAGCACTATTATGTAATCATTTTGTAAGGAGTCAGGAGGGCTAGGGAAAGAAAGTATTAGGATAAATACATACAGTCTTAGTACAGAATTCAGCTAAGCTGGAAGGTGAGATTATTTATCATAGAAGGCAGCCACATGGTACTGACTTTTATCTGACCACCTGTCTTTTTTTCTTTTTTTGTACCTGGGATTGAATTCACGACCTCGTGCTTGCCAGGCAGGCACTTACACCACTGAGCTAGATCCCCGGCATGACCACCTGTCTTGTTAAAATATAGATATAAAGAATTTGTTTAAAAGTACGATTGAGGTTTTTAAATTTATTAAAACAATGTAAGTCAAAATCTTGTCAATTATTAATTCATTTTTGTTGCATTATAACTCTATTTTATTCACAGTTAGTAGAAACTAGTGGAGTAGGAGAATTACAGCTTTGGTGGGACAGACACAACATTGGGTACATAGTCTAGAGACTGTTACATTAAATTAATCAGTTGATCTTTTTAAGCCTTATTTCATATTTATGAAGTTGAGGTAGTGAGAACTAACTCCCATAGTTGCGCTGGGAGTTACATGCCACAATGAATGCACATCAAACTAATGTATGTTTAACAGTTACCTATGTTATGGTTGCCTTCACTCAGTGGATCCATAGTCCTTTGTTAGATGCCTTGCTTTCCTGGCTAAGCTTCTCCTCAAAATGGAAAATTCAAGAAGATAGATGAGTCTACTGACAAATGATTTAAGGTTATGGGTCATAATGATTACCTTTCTCCCCATCTTCAACTCTTTAAATTTAAAAGTTAAGAGAAGGACAAATTTCTAAATTGCTGAATGTTTTTCATATTTTTTATTGGTAGATTTCCATAGGTTACAAAGTTAAAGTCATAAAATGTTGGTGGCATATGAGCCTTCAAGGTTTCTAGAATCACTACCTCTATTCTGGTTCATTTTCCAGTTTTAGAGAAAGGGTCTGAAGCTATGTAAAGTTACATGCTATCTCCAAAATCAATCAGCAAGTAAATGACAAAGTATGGCTGAGACTTTTGTCCTTTCCTAACTTCTTTGTCTAAATTATCGTCAGTCACCACCTGCTGTACAACTGTCTCAGATCCAGCGTGTACAATCAAAAGAATGAGAGTATTCAACTTGTCCTTGGTCCTTGGCAGAGCCCAGAGAGATACATTTCTTTGTTTATCTTTTAAATGCAGCCTAGTTCATTCAGCTATTCATATTTAGATTACAAACACATTTTGATTATTTGTGTAAGACAACCTAGCTTTACTCTCTTCAGTAGTAGGTTAATCACTACTATTTAGATAGTACTTCCCGTGCCCCAGAAGGGATCTAAGGGCTTTATATAGATTGACTAATTTATTTTCTTTAACAATGCCTTTTATTACCTTTCATATAAAAAAATTGGGGCTCTAGAGGGACCAGGTACTGTCTAAGATTACAAAGGCAGTATAACTGGGATTTGAAGGCCTTCATCAAACTGGAATAAAAAAAATGATAGAGAGATGCCATTGTAGGAAGATACCTGGGTTAGTGAAGGTTCATATTATGAACTCTGTGGTAAGAAGTGCCTTAACTAAATTACTAGGTTTTATATGAGTTATACAGGGTGTGACTACAAAATACAGTGAATAATTTTTAACAATTTATTATTATAAGAGAAGACATGTTGCCATTAATTCTTCTCAAAATAGTCCTCCTCACTTGAACACACTTATTCCATCATTCCTGCCACTTTTGGGAGAAGTGCTGGAAGTGACTTTAGTTGTCCTCTTAGTGACTTTAGTTGTGCTATCATAGCTGCCTCAGTATCCTAAATAAATTAAAAACATTTGCCTTTCATAACTATTTTGACTTTGGGGAAGAGCCAGGAGACATATACTGCCCCAGCTCTAAAGGTGGATAAGGACACATAATAGTGGTTTTAAAGCTTGCTTTTTTCATTTAGATGGCACTTGATGACTTTCATCATATTTTTAATCACAAACTTGTTAAGACACTCATGAAAGAGGACTTCTCAAATTGCTTCAGAAAATGGCAGAAATGATGGAATAAGTGTGTTTGAAATGAGGGAGAGTATTTTGAGAGGGATTAATGGTACTTTGTCTTTTACTGTCATTTTTTTCTTTAAACACACACTGTATTATTTGATTATACTGTGTATCTAACTCTTGAGTCCCAACTGATCTATATTATATAGTTGTATTGTAGCACATAACCATTGAGGAAAGAGTATATTTATTTATGTTGATCAACCTTGATGTTAATAAAGGAGTAAACTATTGTGTTGGATCAAATGTTGCTAAAATATTTTATTTTAGGATTGTATTTTCCTTAAGGTATACTAATAAAAGTATTTATAAGAGCAGTATATTATAAATCAAGAAAAATTGTCAAAAGGTATTTAATTGTATGTAATATGTTCTTTTTTATTTTGAAAAGAATAAAACCAAATGAGAGAAAAAAAAACACAAAACATAATGGGGTCATTCAAAACAAAAGGATGGACATAGTACATAATTTAAAACCACAATACAAGGTGATCTACAATGGTTACCATGATGTCTCTTGTTATCTTCAATAGAATTGCCCATATCATCAGGTAAAATACAATTGAATATAGCAGTACAGAACAAAATCAATAAAAAACAAACTTTGGAGACGTTATAGGACTTAAAAAGAGGGTAATAGTCAAACCAGACTGGGTATCATAGTGAATCTTATTGTTTTCAGAGTAGTTGCCTATACTCTCAGACTTGATATTATCAAACATAACAGACTTGAATAAAATTAGTCAAGACAAGATTGCGATCAAACAAGACAGCTTCAAATAAAATCAGTCAAAACAAGGCAGTGAAAGCAGTACAGGGTTTTATATTACATTAACAGGAAATTAAAAATAGTTACTGTAATATATCCTGCTATCTTTGGGATAGCTGTCTATGCCCTGAAATCTAGTACAAGCAGACAAACTGGAACAGAATATAACCAAACTAAACAGAGTAATGAAAGCAATATGGGTTTGAAATAATGATACAAGATTACCAATGTCCTCTGTCTTCCATATTTAGAGAATCCCTCCCCTTTTACTTTCTCAGGATGCATTGTATATTTTGTATCCCACTAACTCCTTTAGTTTTTAGATTAGTTTTTAGATTATTTACTTAATCCTTTAGTTTTTAGATTATTTACCTAAATGGTTCTGAAACTTTTTACCCCTGAGCTTGATCTCAAATTGTATCCATTTACCTACAAGAGCCTCAAGGTTTTCCTTCCTTATAGTTGAGTAGTTCTCCATTGTATAATAGTGTTATGTCTTTCCAACCAATCTGAAGCTACCCCTACTTTTTCTGGATCTCTGTCACATAGAGCATTATTTTCTCATCTTTGATTTTCAGTCCATAAACCCTCTTTCTGTTTACATATATTTCTTATATAGAGCATCTTGATGGACCCTATCTCCTGATCCACTCTGCCTGTGTTTCTTTTTATTAGTGTATCGAGGCCATCCATGTTAGTGATTATGGCCAAACTTCTCTGCCTCATCTCTGTCATGTTATTTTTCTGCCATTGGTTGTCTACTTTTTTCCTTCATTTCACTGTCTGCCCCATTCAGTGAGCCCCCTCTGTCACTGTTTTTGAAACCATGGTCTTTTTTTTTCTCTCTCTAGAATGTCCTTCAGTATCTTTTGTAGGGTTGGATTGGTTGTCACAAACTCCCCCAGTTTCTCTTTGTCATAGAAGCATCTTGTTTCTCCACTGATTTTGAGAGATAGTTTTGCAGGGTACATCAATCTGGGTTAGAGGTTATTTTCTTTCAGGGCTTGGAATACTTCACTCCAAGTTCTTCTTGATTTGATGGTTTGTGTCGAGAAGTCTGTCATGATTCTGATGGGTTTTCCTTTATAGGTGATCTGTTTCTTTTCTCTGACAGTTTTTAATATTCTGTTTTTGTGTTGAATTTCTGGGATCTTGATAATTATATGTCTAGGTGTAGATCTATTTTGGTTATAGCTGGCTGGAGTTCTGTATGCCTCATATATCTGGATAACATTTCCTTTTCTTATGCTTGGGAAGTTTTCTTTAATTATTTCTGTAAATAGCCTTTGTATTTCATTTGTGTTTACCCCTGCTTCTTCACTCATATCTTTTATTCTTAAGTTATAGATCCTCTTGTCATCTTCTAGCCTTTGTATTGTTACTTCTTAGTTCCTTGTTATTTTTAAGAGAGCTTTCCTTTCGTGATCACATTGAAAACCTGTCTTCAAGGATTGATAGTCTGTCTTCAGTTTCTTTCAAGTAGTTTTGCCAGCTTTCAATGGAGTTTTTAATATCCTGGTAATCTCTTTGAATCTGTTTCATGTATACTAGATTTTTAAAATATTCTTCATCAAAGGTTTCTCTTCTTTTTCTATGTCCCTCCATTCTTCTATCTGTGTCTTCTTGAGAAGTAATTAGCATTTCTTTTATTATTTTTCTTACATCTTCTTTTACTTGTATTATAATTTCTGTTTTTAGTTTTTTTATAATGTCATGATGATAATTCTTTATGTCAGATGCTGCTTTTTCCAACACCATGTGTGCAACCCCCAATCTCTTCTGTGTTTACCTCTCCCAGGCCAGTAGTGTTTGTGTTGGGGGTTGGAGATTTCCTTTTGTTTCTTCCTCTTGTCTTGTTTCTGGTTTATTCCAGACAAGTGGACAGTGGGGGTCCCCGGTACTTCCTGTATTAGCCACAATTACTCTGAAGCATGCTGGCTAAGGATTGCTGCCCTCCCCAGTCTTCTGATGCCCACTGAAGTACAAGCAGGGGTGGGGCAGGCTGGCCTCTCCCTTCTGAGCTGGTCAAGCTCTGGGAGTCTTCACCACATTAGTATGTGCCACACAGAAGGGGCTGGTTAGGGATAGTTTCAGGGAGACCTTGTCCTTTGCTGTTTGATTGCGCACAGAGGCAGAACTCAGTCTGAGCAATTTTCACCAATCTGCTCTGCACTAGGAGTGGCTGACTGAAGCTGCTGTAGTTCTGGTTCCTGGCTTATCTTGCTTGACTCCAAAATGTCACATGGCCGGTCACCCACTCCCATGGGAGGACTAAGTTCCTCACACTCACTGCGAGCTAGTACAGATCTCCAAGCCCAGTGTTGCTCTCTGCTCTGCTGCTCCCCTCTGCTACCACTTCCTCCCATCGAGGCCTTCAGGCTTGCCAACCCCCAACTTTACAGGTCTCTGGATTCCAGTGGCTTTTGGCTTTTCTTACACAATGGGACCGGCTCCAGTGAGAGAGCAAGTCTGGCTACAGCCTTCCATCAATGATTTTCTTTTCTTTTTTTAATTTCTTTTTTTCTTTCCCTTTAGTTTCTTCCTGGGTTGAGAGGATCCATCTCCCTCCATCTGGTCTTCTCCAAGATGTTTTATTCTAGCATCTGAGATGTTTCTTTCAGACAGACTCCCTATTTTGTTGCTTACTGATCTGCCATCTTCCCCTACTCCAATGTGTTCTTTCTTATATACACAATGGTATTGGTGTATTACTTTTTTGTTCCCATATTGTTATGTGAAGTTGAGTAAACATTTTGTCTTGTATAACATACATTTTAGGAGCATTCAATCAGTTTTCATTTGAATGACTTTAAAATTAATTTTATTAGCAATGACTAGATGATAAAACTTTGGACATTCAGTTAGTTATGGAGGGAAAGTTATGAGTTTTCAAAAAGTTCATTAAAATAATAATACAAAAACTTATTGAATGTTTACTCTTTAGAAATTATTTAAATAAAATTTGACCACTGGACTCTATGCTGACAAATACTTTACATTAAGAAATATTTTACTGAATACTTTGAATTGTGAGTTTGTGTGTGTGTGTGTGTGTTTGTGTATGTGTAATAAACAGGGACAACTGAGGTGGCATGGTAACAAACAAATCCAAAGACTAATTTCTGAAGGTCTGATTGTTACAGATATATTAAACTCTATTATTGATGTGCTTGCTTTATGAAGTAGATGTGTGTTTTGGAGAAGATTGCCCAAAGATCATGGTCTATGTTCAAATGACTCTCATTTTAAGATATATTACTTAGTGAAGACGGGAAGCAATAATGATTTAATCAGTGCCTTAAAGCTACTGTAATAGTAGCAATAATGTTTAATTATCACACAATGTGAAGAGTCAGAATTATTTTTAGAGCTGTAAATTTCAGTAGTTGGCATTATGTTTAGAAAATTTATTTACAGATTTAAAGAGAAAAAGATAAGTGATCAGGACACACTAGATTGTTGGTTACACAGGTGCCATAAGAAACTTGAATGTTCTACAAATGATGCTGGACAGCGCCTCTTGGTTGCTGTGATACTGTTTCCTGGCGTTTCATAGGCGCTATTGGGAATAAACGCAGTTTAAGAAGAATTCAGAACATGGCTGAAGGAAATATATTAAATCACAGTGGCAACTGAATAAGTTCACAAAAATACTAGTGATGGTAAATGATAATTAGGTGGCTTATTTAATAAAACAAGACTGAGAGTGTATAAAAACATAATGTGTATTTATCAAGTACAGTATTTTTTATTTAAATCCTCAGTTTTCATTAAAATTGAGTTTCTATTCTTAAGTATTACAAAATAATTTTCCATTTTCCATTTTGCATTTTAAAGCTTTTTGTCTTACTCTTCCAGGATTGAAGTGTGTATGTCTTTTGTGTGACTCTTCAAATTTTACCTGCCAAACAGAAGGAGCTTGTTGGGCCTCAGTCATGCTAACCAATGGAAAGGAACAGGTGATCAAATCCTGTGTATCTGTCCCAGAATTACAGGCTCAAGTCTTCTGCCATAGTTCTAACAATGTTACCAAAACTGAATGCTGCTTCACAGATTTTTGCAACAATATAACATTGCACCTGCCAACAGGTAAGGGCTTTATCTTTGTTCATTCCAAATTTAATTTTTCTCTTGGGAAACTCTAAACATGATAGAAATCAAACTGTCTTATTTTTCTTTAAATGAGAAAATCTGTTTTACAGTTCTTTTGTTTTTGACTGGTAAAATTCTCAAGAGTCTGTAGAGCTTGATTTTTTTAAACATACTGCATATCACTGTCAAAACATTGACAATAGCATAACAATAGGAAGAAAGCTGTCCGCATGAATTGTATTATTTGAAATGATTAATGAACTTAAAGTAAAAGGTAAATTTTTATGGATTCTTTTAAAGGGAAAGAATTGAGATGTATACAAGTGGAGGAGGGGGAGAAAATTAGCACAAATCTAATCTACAATGATACAAAGTAGATCACCAATCTAGCCCTGGTGGATGTGGGGATGGATTGAGAATGTGTTGAGGTAATGGAAATGCATTGGTGGTTACATGGTTGTATGTATGCATCAAAATTTATCAAATAATACATGTAAGACATGTTTATCTTATGTTGAAATTAAACCTCATTAAATTTGATTTTTAAGGAAAAAAGATTAGTGCATACTTTATTTGAGAATAGAACATAGTCTTCAGTATATTTAAGCAAAGTTCAGAGTTGGACTGGGAAGAACCTACATTCTAGCTACACTAAGTACCTGTAATTTTCTCCACTGCATATGAAACATCTGGTCCCCTCAGACCTTTCTTTATAGTCTGAAAACTGTCTTTACCATGTTTCCTGGCAGACCCATGGTCTTATGAACTATTTGTCATTGAGAAGATACATTAAGGAGACCATTGTCACAGCTAATGAAGAGATTTCTCTCCACATTTCCTTAATCTTTTATATTTGCTCATGTGTGAAATACAAAGATCCTTCACTTTAGGCTGTCTCTTATCCACAGACGAACCCAGGAAGAAAATATTCACAAAGAAAAATGTCCATAATAAACCTTAGATCACCATCAAATCAAGGAAGTTTATAGACTACGAGGCAGAGAATAAAAACGAGGCAGAGATTTAAAAAACAAGAATGCAAGTGCCTTTAGGGGATGAAAAGGACCAAGTATAACTTTTCATTTTGTAATATTTAAGATAATTCCTTATGATATGTTTCCTAAATGATGACACAAGTACCAGGGCAGTACATGGAAGGATGAGAATTTTCAAGATAAATCAGGGTGGCAAAGATGATACTGGATTAGATCAATGTATGATATATGCGTGTTGGAATATCACACTAGATCCCCTATTTTGTATAATTAATTCATGTTAATTATACAAATTAAAAACATATGGAAGGAGTAATTACAGAACATAATTTTGGGGGATTTAGCTTGCTTCATTTGGCATAATGTTTTGAAATTCATTCAAGTTGGGTATCTCAGTACTTAATCTATTACTTTATTTTTATTTTACTTTTTATTTTAAAGAGAATAAAAGAAAATGGCAATAAAACTGATATTGAATTTCAAAACAAGATGGTAAGAAATTAACAATGGTTAATATATTGCATATTATCTTCAAAAGAGTTGCTTAGATTACCAAAATAGGCATGTAAAATTGATCAAATAATAAAAGCACTAATGTTCCTTTCAATGAACTAATAGAATGAGCAGTATAATTATCTTAGCTATCATATATATCCCCCTTCCTTCATTTCTCCTTTCCTCCACCCCAGTTGTTCTTTCCTTTAAGCAGTTTCTTTCCCTTTCACAATGTCAATTGCACCATTTGGATCTTGTTTACTCTTCCAGTTTCTTACACTAGGGACACAATATAATTTACACATGCAAGTCAGATTTATTTCGCTTATGAGTATGGTCTCTAGTTTGCCTATAAAAGCCTTGAATTTATATTTCTTTATAGTTGAGTAGTACTCTATTGTGTAAAAATACCACATCTTTTTATCCTTTCCTTGGTTGATGATCATTTGTGTTGTTTCCAATATTTAGCTATTATAAATTGTGTTGCTGTGAACATGGGTGTACATATATTGCTCTGGTACTTTAATTCTTCTGGAAAAACATCCAGAAGGGGAATAGTTGGGTGGAATGCCACCTCTAATCATAGTTTTTTGAGGAATCTCCATACTGATTTCCACAGTGGTTGCACCAGTCTACACTCCCACCTCAGTACTTAATTTTATTGCTCAATAGTATACCATTTTGTGGATATTCTATAATTTTAAAAATCTGTTCATCTGTTGGCATGCATTCAAGTGTTTCCAGTTGGGAGTTGTTATTAACAAAGCTTCTGAACATTCATGTACAATTCTTTGCAGTATTTTCATTTATTTTGAAAAATAAAAGTAGAATTACAGCATCATTTAAGTATGCGTTTAACTTTATACATGTAACATCATAAATAGTTTTCAAACAGCTCATAGAGTTTTACATCCCCAATAGAAACATGTGAGCAGTTAGTCCACAATTTTGCCATTTAGTATAATCAGCCATTCACATGATTGTCCAGTGGTATTTTCTTATGGTTTCAGTTTTGTCTTTTCCTGACAACTCATGATGTTAAATTATTTTTTCATGTTCATATTGTTCATTTATATATCTTCATTTATAAAGTGCCTATTCAAATGTCTACTAAAATTGGGTTGTTTTCTTATGCTTGAATTGTAAGAGTTCTTTATATATTTTGACACAAGTATTTTATCACATATTCCTGTAATGACTATTTCCTTCCATTCTGTGCATTGCTATTTTTTCCTTGAAGGTATTTTTGTAAAACAGTAGATTAAACATATAATAACATATAATTTGCCTTCTATTATTATTAATATTGTTTATCTGTTTCATATTCTAAGAAGTCTTTACCCAAACATTACAAGTTTTTGTTTTTAGAAGTATTAACATTTTAGTTTTCATATTTAGGCCTATGTTTACCTAAAATTTAACTTACATATAGTAACACAAATAACACATAGTAGTAAAGGAGGTGTTTTATTTTTCTACATGTGTATAAAGTTATTTCAGCATCATTAGCTAGAAATGTCAACTCTTCCCTCATTGAGTTACTTTGGCACTTTGGTTGAAAATAATGTGACTGTGTGTGAGTGTATTTATATCTTCTGTATTCTGTCCAGTTGTTGTACTTGTCTTATGCTTCCGTTATCTTTTTACAGCTTTCTTTATGATGAGGATTGAAATCAGTTTTGTGACTTTTCCAACTTTTCTTTTTCAAAATTGATTTGACTGTTACTAGACCTTGGCGTTTCCACTTAAATTTTACAATCAGCTTGAATATTTACATAAAAACATGCTAAGTTTTTGATTAGATTGAATACATATATTAATTTGGGAAGAACAGTCACGTTAACAATATTGAATCTTTTGATTCCTAAACCTGATACGCTTCCCCATTTATTTAGTTCTTTTTCAGTTAATTTTAGTGGTGCTTTATAGAGAACTGTGGTGCTTTATATTAGAGAACTGGTATTGTACATATTTCATTGAATTTATCATGCTTTGGAAGCGGTTGTGAATGGTATTTTTAATATTCCAATTTCTAAATGTTAACTTGCTATTATATAAAAATTAATTTTATGTATTGATCTTGTATTCTGCAATTTTGAGAAAATGACGTATTAGTTTTATTAGTTTTTAAAAATATTCTTTAGAGCTTTCTACATATACAATCATCCTATATATGGATCCAGACAATTTTTTTATGTCTATTCTGATTCATATGAACATTGTTTCTTTTTTGTGTCTTTTTGTGCTGGCTGAGACCTCCAATATGTGATCAGCAGGGGTGGTGAAAGTTAAGATTCTTGTGTTTTTCCTGGTCCTAAGAAGAAGTCATTCTATCTCTTCTTTTTACTTATGGTGTTAAGAGTAGATTGTACATGCCTGTTATCAACTGAAGAAATTTGCTTTTATTTCTAATTTGGTAAGATTTTACACAATCTTGAATGGGAATTAATTTTTTTCAAGCATTTTCATAAATTGACTGAGGTTATCATATAAAGTTTCTTCCTTAGGTTCTCAGTACAGTGGATTACATTAATTCATGTACTAGTCAGCTTGTCTGTTGCTGGGCCAGAAATACCTGACACATTGGCTCACAGTTTCTGTACATGATGGGCTGGCTGCGGGGCAGAAACATCATGGCAGAGGCGTAGCAGGGGAAAACTGCTTAACCCTTTGGGCTGAGGAAAGGAGGGAAAGAGGGAGGTACAGAGAGAGAGAGAGAAAGAGGGATGAGAGATGAGCTATTCAGGACAAGAATATCCCCTTCTTGGTCACACCCGCAGTGGCTCACTCCAGTAAGCACCCCCCAGCAGCAGTCAGCTGTGGACTCAGCAGTAGATGAATCCACTGAGGAGCGTGCTGCCCCCACGCTCCATGCTCCTTCCCAAAGCCCTTCCTCTAAACACACGACCCTCCCAGGAGACGTCCTTGATCCAAGCCATAACAACTGAGTTTTAAACATTATAACAGGTAAAATATATGTTGCTTGGCCACTAATTAATATCCCTGCGTGAAATGCTATATGACGTTTCAGTGAATGTAATGTAATCTTCTTAAGCTAAGAATTTTTCTTTTTAATGTCATCAATATGGTAAATGAACTTAAAATTGAAAAATAGACTGTGTGATGTGTGCAGTCATCCTGTGTGGGACTGCTTTCTCTGTGAGGTAGCACTACATGATTATTAGCTGTATTTGGAACAGCAGCTGTTTGGAGAAGAGATGGGAACTTCCAAGCTTAGCACCCACACAACCCGGCCAACTACTCTGTTGTTTGTGTCATCTGTGAGTGCATGTGATATCCCTTGCTCTTCCTAGAAGGGATCTGTCAACTTCAAATGTAATCGTACATACAGTGCAGTCACACATACATATAAAGGAAAGCACCCTGAAAAGTAGGTGGTACCATATTTCTTCAGCACTTGGTAGTTGGTGTGATGTTTAGGGTAAAAACAATTGAAAAAAGGGGTCATGAGGTGACCAGAGAGGTTGGATAAAACCTGGGACTTCCCTTGGTGACTCCACTGGAGTCAGGTGGATCCTTGCTGCCCTGGCTCTTTGATCTAGCATCTTGGACCGGGGGAGGGCGGTGTGGGGGGGAGGCAATTATGAAGAGCTGACTTGATCAAGGGCAGAACCTCAATCGCAGCACATTTCAGCTGGCTCTCTTCTGTTCTTAGATCCTGTTTATAATGATTAGGCAATTGCTTTGTTTCTTTCTGACAAAATTTCTATCTTGAATTCAGCTGGTGATACCCTAGTAACTCAGCAATTGGCACTTACTCTTGCCCTGCTGAAAATTCTTTCAAGTGTTCGGTGCTAATTCCTGAAACTAGTGGCTTTCATACAGGTTTCTATTGTGGCAAACAGTAAGAAATACATTTTACATAATTCCCCCAAATACATAAACAAGTAAAACAAGAATTTTACAAAACATACTCACCCTTACAACTTGTAAGTTACTTTGATCTTTCCTGTTTCATTAAATATAAATGCTGACCAAGTCTCCCTAATAGCTTTGTTCACAGTTTAAGAAACACTAATTGATACTACAATGTAGTGTTTTTAAACAGAGCAAAGGCATGTATTATTTTAATTCACTAGTAAAAAAAAACTGTTTAAAATTTTAGTTACTGTTTGAATTTTATGGTTTCCTTCTTAGTGGCCTTTAAAAAACCTCCCTAGTTCTTTACTTTAAATATTAAAATAGATTGAAATGAAGTGAATTAAAATCATTATGAGGATAATTTAACTTATATAACATTAAATTTAATCATTTGCCCTTTAAAAATACCTCATTTGATACTATACTGGGTTCAATTTTTAGAGCTAATAACTTGTTAGAACTTATTTTATATTTGTTAGAAATATAATGTTAGAAAACTTGATCTCTTTCTCAAAACATTATTAAAATATATATGTTTGATGACATTGGAGAATTGATCTTTAAATTTCAACTGGTTATTGCAAATTCTTAGAGATTTTTTTCATACTGAACCCAGAAGACAACAAACATTTCTCCAAACTGCATTTTTTTGAGATTTACAAACAACAAATATGGTAGTATTTCCATAAAACAAGTGTAGTATTGGATATTTTAAAATTAAGTAGAGACTATTCAAATTAGATAAAGAAAACATATATTTTATGACACTAATCCTGTTTCTTCTTATTATTTATTTTTAGACCAGATAAGAACTTTCTTCAGTTTTGGTGTTGTTTTCCCCTTTCCTGGGTGCTGTGGTTTTCATTCTGACTCCAGTGCTCTTTGATCTCATTCTCTCAGATTTTATTAGGTTTCTGAGTGGTCACAGTGAGTACAAGATTATCCACTCTCATCCTACTCTGAGATGAAAAGAGAAGTTATTTTTCTGGGAAAGACCCATCTTCAGAAGTCAATGATATAACCTTTATTTTACAAAAATATTTCCATTTCAAAAAGAAAAGTTACTGACACAACTAGTATGCCCTGAGGGAGAGATTCCAGGAAGGTAGGTGAAAAAGTTCCATACTCAGTAGAAGTTTGGCTGTGGGTCCCTACAATGCTTCCTGTCTGAGAGTCAGGTAAGCCATTCCTCTCATTTACTTCTACCAATTCCTTTACTTATTTGGTATAAATTGTACTTTCTCTGTTCATTTTCTGAATCTCCTGAGCTCTTCCTCCATATCCTCTAATCTTTGAATCTTTAATAAGTTCAATATCTATAGTTTCTGTGCATTTGATTCTGCTGGTTTTTGCTTCTGATGACTCATATTCTTGTTGCTTCATGTATATTTTGAGTTTTTGATTGTTAGTTCTCATTTTGGGGAACTTCCTGTGGAGGAGATTTGAAGCATCTATTTAACATTTGTTCCTTCAGAGAAGATTTACATTGGTTTTTGCCAGGTGATTGGACATGCTGCCAACTCAGATCCATCCAGTGTTTTGTTTAGGTCTTTTGGACTAATGTACAGAGTGAATTCTGACTGAAAGGCTGCCTATAGAGGTACACACTCCTGGTGACAACTCTCAGATAGACATGTTTTTCTTTTCTATCCAAAGTTAGGGTTGGCACAGAGGAGTATGTACCTTGTCTCTCTCCATGGAACTTTTTTTGTTTTGCTTTGTTTTGTTTTCAAGGTACTATCACTCATTTATAGTTACCTGATTTATGTAAGGATCTCTGTTCCGACCTTTTACTGTTTGAGGAGCCATTTTTTATCTCCTGACTTTGGGAACTAAGCATTTGGCCAGCAAGGACTGGTGGACACCTCCAGGTAAATGGCATTGCCAGTGCTTGGACACGTCTATGGATTTACAGTGTATTTTTGACTGCTAAGCAATTCATTTGTTCTTCTACCAGCCTAATCATAGAAGAAAAAACAATTTTTCATTTATATTTCATTTAAGATTTTCATTCGTATTCTACCAAAAAGGGTTTTTGTGGACCTGTATAGTACAAACTTGGCAAAAATGGAAATTCAGGGATGGTTTATTTTGGAAATGATACTGGCATAATTATCTATCCATCTGGAAGAAAACACAGTTGTATCACAGTGTCACACCATATACAAAAATAAATTACAGCTTGAATAAATATCTAATTGTGACATATAAAACATTTTAAATGTCAGAGGAAAATTTAGAAAAAAAGATTTTTAGGACTTTATAGTATGAAAGCTGTTCTTAGTAAGATAGGAAACTCAGCTACTATAAAAAGAAAGGAGATATAATTGACTCCGTGAAAACTAAAATAAAAATGAATTACAAAAGATAGTATAAATAAGACTGAAAGATAAATAAAATATTGGATATAAATATTTGTAGAATATATTACTGGGAAAGAATACCTATTTAAAAGAGCAGTGCGTGTGTGTGTGTGTGTGTGTGTGTGTGCGTGTGTGTGAGTGATGAGGGTTTGGAGGGGGTGAAAAAGAGAAAGAGGTGCTAAATGAAAAAATGACCAAAATGCACAAAAATAAATTTTGCAGAAGAGAAAATCCAAGGTGATTAAAATGTTATTAAATTTCACTAATAGCTGGAGAGAGTAAATTAAAATAACATACCATTTTCCACTCATTCTACTGACAGAAGTTAAAAAAAAAGTGATGCGTCCAACAAGATGTTTCCCAGTAAAGATATTAGAGAATTAGATAATGATGCCTTAACTGAAAGCGTTCACTGACTCACATGATAAGAAATCTGAATGTAGCCCGGCTCTGTGTTTTGTTAATAAAGAGACTCAACAATGTCAGCAGCTCACTTCCGGGTTTCCTGTTTGTCAGGCAGGGAGCATCCTGATTGTTCACAGCTTTATGAGCTTCCTGTTACGTTTTCTCTTGCACTCTTTTCTTGATGGGATCTACTTTTATTAATGAAGCAAGTGTTGTCTGTTTGTCTTTTTTATCCAAAGACACTGGATGGATCTGAGTTGGCAGCATGTCCAATCACCTGGCAAAAACCAGGTGTCTGTTTCTCTGTTTGTGTATTTATGGTCTAAATAAGACAGTTTATTTATTTAGACCATAAATATACTGCCAAGGACATGACTAGTACACAGTGTGAAATAAGTGAGCACACAGGCGTGCAAGACAGCAGGACAGAGTCAACAAAGAACATGTCAGCAGCAAGTAGTGGGAATTACCAGAAGATAATTATAGGCTAAATATTTTTCTAAGTTTAAAGGAACAAAAGGTAATTTTGAACATATTTTTAGAGATTAAGAAACTGTAATAAGTTGATCTACTAGATGTGAGCAATTACAAAATAAAACTTTTTAAAATTAAAAATACAATAGCTAAAATGAACAACTGAAGGAGTAGATTTAACAACAATTAATGTGACAACAATTGAAGAGAGAATTAAGGATTTAAAATACAGCTCAGAAAAATTATTTTATATGCAGTATGTAAATATGAAGAGAAGATGACAAAACAGAAAAAAATGAAAGATTTCTCATATGTTTTACATAGTAGTCCAAAGGAGAGGAGAGGAAAAAAGTGAGCAAAAGTAGTATCTACATATTTAACAGCTCAGAATTTTCCAGAATTTAGAAAGGACACCAGTTCACAAATCTCAGAAATTCAATTAAAAAGGCAAGAATAAAGAAATGTAGCCAGGCTTAGTGGTGCCTGCCTGTAATCCCAACACTCTGGTAGTCTGTGAGGTGGATGGTTTGCAAGTTCAAGCATTCTGGGTGACTTGGTGCGACCCTGTCTCCGAACAGAAAATAAAAACACTGGAGGTCTGGGGGTGTAGCTCCTGGTGAAGGCCCTGGGTTCAGTCTCCAGTGCTTCTCCTCCCCTATGTGCATACACACAAGTTTCTGAGACAACAGTTTATAGAAATATTGAAACTAAAAAAAGAAAAGAAAAAAAAAGGAATGGTGAAACTAATATGATAGAAAAATACAGTATACCTTCTACAGCAAACAAACAAATGTTTTGGTTTACTTATTAGTAGCAGGCAAAATAAATGAGAACAACATTTGAAGCTCCTGGTTAGTGGCTCAGTGAAAGAGCACATGCTTAGCATGCATGAGGCTCTGTGTTCAATCCCCAGAACTGAGAAACAAATTCAAATGTATGTATACATAAGAGCAGAAACTAAAAATAAAGAATATACAGTGTCACAGTTCTGTAAGGAGAAATAGAGAAGTCTTTAATCTCAGATTTTAATGTAATACTGTTCTGGTAATTGATAGATAAATTTCTAGAAAATTGTAATGTATCCAACTCAAGTATTCTAGTGACATTAAAGAAGTTGAGCCAGTGAGTCTAAACAAGCAGAACAAAAACATTTCCTTTAAGAATGTTTCAGAGCCCAAGAGGATCTACCAGAACATTCTGCCAAATTTCCAGGAATAGATAATTCTTACATAAACTCTCCCAAAGCATACAGTAGAAAATACTCCACAGCTCACATTTGTGTAACATTGATATCAAGACCCAACAATGACAGTTGGGAAAAAAAAGAAATTGTGTCATGATTGTTCAGATATTCAGATATTTGAAATTTGACCTGAAATCAAGAGGAAATGAGATTGTGAAAACCATTATTTTTATTAGAGGAATGAAATAATTATTCCTTAAATGGTTTCCCTGGAATATTATCATGAAGTTCCGGGGAAGGAAAACTGAGTTGGGATATTTCAGGGGTGGAAGGAAGAGTGGGTAATTCATGATAGTGTATAATTATAATAGTTGGTACCAGGAGGTGTACAAGTATCAGAAGTGATGAGTACCAAACAAATTGCTTTGACTGGGAAGAGTAGCAAATCACCAGGCAGTTGACACTGACAAGTTCTAGCTTATAAAGTTCATGAGTTGAGAAATTATGGGTACCTGGATGATATTTTCATGTCAAAATGAGTTGAGGACCAAATTTGATAAGTTTCAAAGTAGTTGAATACCAAGGTATGACTGTGTTTGTTATGTTCTACCTAAATTTTTTGTTCACTTTTCTGTAGATTCATTATATTGCACAACAAAAGATAAAAATCAGGTTTTAAAGATATGCTTGCTTATCAGTAAATATGTGGAAGGTTACACATTCTATTAACATCTGAAGCTGGGACAGGAAAGAACTGACAGAGGACATAATTTTAACTCTTTCTTTGTAACTTCTTATACTGACTTTTTTCTTTTCTTAATGAACATCTAGTGGAATCAAGGTTAAAATAAACGACTGTCAAAGCATGTTTCAAAGACAGCTGTTTTTCTTTGACTTTTAGTCTTTTGACTAACAGACAGTATTTTCAGCTGTTCTTGCAACCAGTGTGGCCATCTGACTGAGTTCTGCTAATCAGATGAGGGGTAGTCATTTGGAGAGCTGAAAAGTTCAGTGAAACTGATTTGGTGTACTACTATACCATCCTCCTTGGTGCTCTCTGGATGTGATGGCTGGAGTTCCAGCAGCTGCCCAGGAGCATGTGAGTTTCTGCTACACCATAGCGATAGTGGCAGGGAAGCCTGCTCTTAAAACTTCATAGAGACACCCTGCCAACTGCAGCATCCATTTTCCAGTGTCTTTTGCACAGGAGAGAGTAAGAAATTTGTATTTGGTTTCCTTTGTTATTTGTAGTTAAAATCTCATTTTAGTTAACATGAACACAGCAAAGCAACTCATCCAGAGTTCTGACTGTGGGTTATATCTGGCCTATAGACAGGTTTCATGTTATCTGTATGATTTCTGGAAAATAGAGAAAAATTTGTTTAAAAATCAAAATACGAAGAGTCAGCTATGGTTTAAATATTGTGTTCCACTGAAATTCATCCTTGAAATCCTGAGCCCTAAGGTGACTATGTTGGAGGTGGAGCCCTGGGGAAGTGATTAAGTCATGAGGCTGGGGCCCATATGAACAGGACAATCCCCTTTAGGAAGAGACCTCATGAAGCTTCTCCTATCAGGGAGGACAAAGTGCTGAGGGGCCATTTATGAACTCTAAAGTCCTTAGCAGACATTCAAGTTGCTGATGCTCGACCTTGGATTTCTCAGTCAGCCTAATGCAGTGGTGGTGAACCTATGATGTGTGCCGGGGGCTGTTTGTATGATTGAAAGCTCTGAAAAGTTCGCTGTCACTGACCTATGGTATAGAAGCTACTTTTAATGTTTATGCTAATTACAACTCTTTATATGGAAATAGACTATTCTACAAAACCTTCAAGTTTCAGACATCTTTGCTCCCATTTTGCTATCAAAAACACAATACCTGAACATAACACAGTATAGTAATAGTTTCTGATTTTTCCTTATGGATTTCAATACACTATTTAATAATACTATTATATTTTTACAATTTAAGTACTTAGTTTTAGCAAAGAAAATGCAAACACAATGTTAAAATGTGGATATTTTGTTAGTTTTAGTACAATCATTACTCTCTTGATCTCTTACCATTGTGTTTGGAGAAGAAGGGAAGACTAATTATTTGTGTCATTTATGTTAAGTACACAATGCATAGTGATGTCTAATACAAGGTAAATGTCTAAATAAGACTTTAAACTGAGTCAGAGGTTTGCATCTAAAAAAGATAAACCGCAAACACATAGTGAAATTTGTTAGAATTCAGTCATTTTTAACCACCCAGACTCAGGATGTGAGTGTTACTCTTTTGGGAGTTTAAGTCTTACTGTCTTCACTGCTTTTTTAAAAGTATCTATTGTTTTTTAACTTTCTTATGCTTTTCTACTTGAGACACAGACTCACTGCTGTCATCAGGACAAGGTGACATGTGCATGCTGAGAGACACTCACAGGACCCCTTGTGGAATTGTTCTGCCATCACAGGAACGAATCCATTTATAGTTCACCCTCTGAGGATTTAGTACACACCTGACAGGTGTGCCATACAGGCTTTTTACCCCACAAAGTGAAAGATGCTATAATTTTTTTTGGAATGCTCTGAAATCTAAGCATACAAAGAAGTCAAACTTGTGTTGTAAAAATTTAATATAGAAGCACTTCTTGTCTCCAGAAATAAGTACACTGATGTAAATTATGAAAATTTTTTAGGGATGTAGCAGGAAATTGAAGATAAAATTTGTAACTAACTCTAAATGGATGATTCTATCTTATGTAAGGCTCTACTCTCAGTCATATAAGTACTATTATGTTTTTACTTGGGTATATTCAGATGATTATATTATGCGGGACCCTGAGGTAGCTCAAAAGTGATTGTGCGACATCAGTCTTTTCCAAGTGAGCAGCTGCTTTGAGTGAACATATTAGCTGTGGGAGAAGTTACAGTATCATAGATTTTAGGACAGAGAAGTGTGACTTTTCCCTTGCCATCAATATTTTAAGTACCTTCAATGCACAAGGCTCTCTGGTATGAGCTGAAGAGATAGAGGTATGAAATATGAGTGCTACTCGCAAGGAACTTTCATTTTTTCCCACACAAAGGCTGATTTAAGGGGGAAATCCTCAAATATTCCTTGATTTATTAGTATCTAACTCCTTCACAGACATATATCATTTGAGAATAATGTGTTTTGATAACAGAGATTAAAAAATTATTGTTTATTTTTTGGTACTGGGGATCGAATTCACAACTGCACGCTTGCAAGGCAGGCACTTATGCTGCTGAGCTAAATCCCTGGTCAAAAGAACTATTATTTTTATATCCTGAAACTAAAGAAGAATAATTGTGGAATGCACTAAGTTCTTTTTGCAACATTTTGTTACTCTCACCTCTCCTTGAATGAAATTTCTTCATATCCTTTGTGTCAATAATTGGATTCTTCAATTCAATATTCTTATTTCCTTAAAACATAAACACATTGTGGGGCATGATGACACATGCCTGTAATCACAGCTTTAGGGAAACTGAGACAGGAGGATGGCTATGAGTTCAAGTCCAGCCTGGACTACACAGCAAATTCAAGGCCAGCCTGAACTACATGGTGAGACTCTGTATCAAAAACAAACAAAAACCCAACATAAAAGCATTGTTCTTATATTCATATGCTAAATGTTAAATATTTTCAGCCTTTGGGGATTCTCATATACTCCAAGAAAACCAGCAGCACAAGGTGAAACTGTCCAATTAATACCTTTATGTGGGATTCTGTCTGCATATGTGGGACAGTGTGTGCATACAGCCGTTTACAGATTGAGCACTGCACAGTAGAATCACCTGTCACTAGTGCCTCTGAGTGAATGTCCTATTATCCCTGTCCCTGTCATGACTCAGTGGAATCCCTCCCTACCTTAGAAAATCCTCTTCCCTTGTTTCAGTTGAGTGGTTTGTGTTGACCCCAACACTTTTGACATGGTCATTTTCACTGTGTGCAGCAGGAGATTATTTGCTGCCACCTGTCGTGGAGCTTGTGGGAGACATCTAACAGAATTAACTTGTGACTGGATTGTTCCTGGCAAATTTTAGAGTAGTCACTGTGAAGAATTGGTAGGCTAGACTAGCAGGAGGTAGGACATTGGGTTGGGCTGTCTGTCTGAAGTCAGTGAGTACAAAATTACATGGGAGAGTCAGATAAAACCAGTGCTTGAGACTGGCTTCTTAGACCCTTCAACTTATCATTCTGGTCAAGTACAGTTACATTTTTTTCTTATTCTAGACTCATTCATCAAAAACTGAATATATCGTGGTCATCCTTGTCCTATTTTACTCCTCACATAAAGTTTTCTCCATTTTTTAAACTTCACGTTACTTATTTAAATTATGTTTTGTTATTAGCACATGTTTGCAGGACACAATGCTTATATTTGTTGTGGAAAGGTTGTACATGTACATGACACATCTTCATTCTTTTTAGCTCCTTCCGCTCTCCTGCCTCTGTGTTCCCTCCAACTCTTGATCATCTCCTTCCCATTTGAAAAGCTCTATTTTTTCTTCAGTTCTTTCTTTTTAAAATCCTTTTCCCTTCCTTGCTTTTCACCCCCTCCTTCTCTTCTTCTGCTTCCCTTTCGAAAAAGATCTCCCAACTTCTATTATCCTTA
This sequence comes from Hydrochoerus hydrochaeris, assembly GCA_004027455.1. NCBI lineage: Eukaryota > Metazoa > Chordata > Mammalia > Rodentia > Hydrochaeridae > Hydrochoerus > Hydrochoerus hydrochaeris. The sequence goes on along the minus strand of PVLA01002200.1, from coordinate 92,424 downwards.
CTTTGCTCATTGTTTGTATTTTGGGCTTCTCATCCAAGAGAAACCATCCAATATTTTTACCTGTGAACTTGCTTTGAAAATGTTCTCCAGATGAGTCATGTATCACTTAGATCTTAAACTCCGCATAGATGTGGATTGTTCCCCACTACTCTAGCATTCACCCTAAGAGTTGTTCTTAGTAAATACCTACAAACTAATCCATTTGGATCCAGTCTTTGAACCAGTATAGGAAAGCATAAGAAGCCAGTTAAGAAACTGCCAAGCAAGTGTTTGAAATAATAGTCCTCACATTTAAGGCTGCTTTGAAGGGGCAGGTGAAGGGAGGCTCATAATGAAGATTTGGAAAATTGCTCAGCACTCAGCATGCTACTCTGCTTTTTGACAAAATAAATTATTTCTGTTGAACTAATTTATAGGTAGTTTTGAGTGTCTAATAGTAATGAGTTCACTTCTCAGTTTCAGCCATATGTATTGTTTTTACTTTTCACACCAAGAACTGCAAAGTAAACAGAGGCCCTAACCCTGAAGTCAGAAGCCTGGGTCAGAGGTTTGGGAAGTTGAATGGACAGGACATCACCTTGTCATTCAGTCGACCATGGTGGCATTGCTCCAGATGTCAACAGGAGCAGACCAATCAGAAAACATCTTTAGCATTATTATTAGGTTGGTTTATTACTTTAGAATATTTCAAAGCCATAGCTGGGGAAAAAAATTTCATTTTGAGCAGCAAAGTGAGATAAGAGGGCAGAGAAAGACTGCATTTATAGATTCATGGACTGAACCTTGCAAAAGTATATTTTATCACTTAGGGAGATGTTTTAGCAAAAGGAGAAAGAATAACTTTAGTGCTAACTGGTCTCTTTAGACATATTTTGGGTTCCTTTAAGTTTCCACAACTATTTTCTATGATAACTTTTACAAATAACCTTGAAAAGTTTCTCAGAATGCACTTTGCATGAAGACCTCTGTTTTATTTACCTGAATTTGTTTTTAAACAGCTATGGCTGACTAGCCAGTGCATATCTTTTTAATTCCTCTATTCTGAAGAATTTTCTATAATTGCTCCATTTTAATGTGGCGGGTTTTAGTAGAATGTCTGACATTCAAAAATGGTGGGGAAATGTGTATGTAAATTGAATTGTTTTTTAAGCACTGGGGATTGTACCCAGGGCTTTGGCACATGATAGTCAAGTGGTCAACCACAGAGCTGTGCCCCTGAATGTAGCTATTATTGGAAGCAATTTTTCAAGCCAATGACAAATGTGAATTATTTAAGGCAATCTCCTCCCAATAGTATATGTGAGGAGAAATATAAATGTATTAAGCTGAGGTCATATAAATTGCATAAACATCAGTTTCTTTTTACCTTTGTAAAGAAGGATAAGAGGTCAGCACGGTAAGAAATGTGAGGATTATGTCCATATTTTCTCGTCTTTTCCTTCTTATTTTATGAATTTGCCTCCCTAAACCACAAAATAAGATGCCATGGAGGTAATGGTAAGATGAGGCATCTACACTAGCTCTAGACTTACCTGGGCAGTAGCCACCATTGTTGACTTTCCGTCACCCCAGATTCACCCAAGTCTTTAGAGAATGTTGCAGAACCCAGAATGAAAAATTTTACCTTCCTTCCTTTTTTGCTTCCTTTCTTCCTCCCCTCTACTTTGCTATTAATCAGCCCTCCAGATCCTGGATGCCAACAGACAACTGTACTTCCTTCCTTTTATTAGTTGATTTAATGTATTCTGGAACTTATACATGGGGAGATATTTGTGAGCTAGTTTGTCACACATCTGGGCTAATGGTTTTCTTTCCTTTTCTCTCATTTCTCCCATCCTCTTCCATTTAATTTGCTAGGGAGTGAAAGAATTTAAATTAGCAATGCATTATTCCCTAGACCTCATTTTTAAGATTTAATGTATCTCCTCACAGAGCTGTTTATTTCATGGAGAATGCATCTCAACGGGCACAGAAAATTCCCAAATTAGAAATTATCAAATAATAAGAGTTCTGTGATTAAACATGTCAAGCTTGCTTAGAAAAATTTATGTTCATGAAAGTTAACTATTATTAAAATGTATTCCTAGCTACATTATTGTTTTCTACTATGATTTGTATAGTGCGTAGATTATATTTTTTCATTTATCTCCTATAAATATTACAATCAACATTTGGTTTAAAGTGTCATTTTACAAATGTTTGCTTTTAAAATTGCTCAGTGTTTAAGGAGTTCTTTCTAGATGATGTTGCTAACCTTTTCTAGCTGAGTAATCTTTTTTTCTTACTAACTCATATGAGTAAATTTGTGCACAAATGTGGAAACATTGCCCATCTGTAATGAACATCCTGAGAGTGGTAGGCATCAGAGCAGAGCACTTTTATGGAGATTATTCTATTTCCAGGGTTGCTGACCTTTTGCCTCTTTATTAGTTGCTATAGTGATGATCTGAGCTCTGCTTAATAGAGCTTTACTAAAATGAAGACAATCAATAAGCCTTTTAAGGCTAATGTTTATATTGGCAGCTCCTAATAACACATATCAAAAGAAAATTTATCCATGCAAATGTATCTAATAGTGGAATTTTATCTTTAAAAATATGTTTAGATAGATATTTTAAAAATAAAATGATTGCAAGTATTTACATTTTATGACTCTTTTAGAGAACCTAGTTTGATACCTTTGTGATGATATGGAAATATGGATACAGTTTTAAAGATCACTTGAAATGGACAATAAAATTCTTTTATAACACAAAATTTAGTGGTTGCAAGAACCATGGTTACTTATTTTCAAAGCAAAGCCATCAGCGAACTCTTTTGGTACATTGTGAAGAGCACTGAAGGCCAAGATTCCTCCATGATGCACTTGTATAGCTTCTAATAATTTCAGAGATGGAAAGTTGGTGATTGGTCAGAATTCATAAGGCTGAGCAAAAGACCCTGGGTTATGTTTCCAGAGTTAATCTAACAATGTTAAATATTTTGATTACTGATAGTAGATTGAAACTTTTTAAGAAAATTCTGCTTTTGTGTTTTTTTGACACACTGTAAGTTAATGCAATAAGCTTTCCAGCCTTGTCAAAGGAAAACAGGAAGCCTAAGGAATAGCACAATTTCCAGTGCCTGTCGTCATAGTCATGTGTTTAGACTCTCAGGTACAAGTGCTATGCTACAGCTTCCCAGGTATGATCTCTAATGCTGTTCCTGGACTTCAATATAGAGTTGGTGTCGAAGTTTCCTCAAGGTTTAGAGGGAGAAAAAGGCTGCCCACAATTGGGCTTTTCTCTTTTCAGAGCCTATATTCTTCTCTTTGATGTTTGAGACCCTAACTTTCCTCAGTTTTATTTTCAGTTCTGTCAAATGTTTCTTAAGGCTTGTTTAAAAAACCAACAACCCGATGGTAGGACATAGATATAAAATTAAATTGACACTGATGCCTTCTTTAGTGAATGGAAAGGTTATGATCAGTGTACCAGGTTCAAGTGTCAAAATAACTTTAAGAAACAGGAAATACCTGTCTTCAGAGATTTTTCATGTATCACTTTTTTTCTAAATAAAAAAGGGTTCATAAGTGGAAGATGAGGCTTACGTGAAAAAATTTGGCAATGTATAATTTTAAAAATTTGCACCATAATTTTATTTCTATTCTTATTTGATGTTAGTAATCACACTTATTTTTTGAGGACAAAAAGTCTTATCCTTTACTTGTTAGGAACAAAACTAGAGCTGCTTATGATTCTGCCCTCTAAGAACTATTTACTGGTCATCTAGTATGTGTCAGGCACCACTGCTTGGGAAAAGCAGGCCAACTTTTTCCTTTCACAAAGGAAAGTCAGATAATAAATCAATGAGTATGTGATGTACCCAGTAATGCTATGACTCAGGAATTAAAATGAAGTGGGGCAGGGTGTCTACAGAGTGAAGGAGAATGAGAGGAAAGTGCTATTTCAGGTGGGATTGTCAGCTAAGCCTATCACCTCCCATCTGGTTGGTCTCTCTGCTGCTATTCTTGCTTTACTGTTGCCCATGCAACCACCAACAGTAAGTATGAATGTAGATCATATTTGTCATTGCTCAGAACTCAATGGTATCTGCCCAGAATAAAGTTCATAGCCCTTCTCTTTGCATGCAAGCCTCAACATTGTGTTTCCCTTTTTACCTCCTTGACCTATTCCTGAGCGTCTTCCTTCATTTATTGTACTTTGGGCAGAAGATGGCCCTGAACTTGCCATGTGTGCTCCTGCCCCAAGCCCCTTTAGGTCCTTTACCCTTGCTTTTCTCTGCTGGGAGCTTGTCAAGGGACCTGCAGTGATTGCTACCTTTTTTTTTTTTTTTTTTGCCAAGGGACCTGCAGTGATTGCTACCTTTTTTTTTTTTTAAGTACATGTCTGTAATGCATAGTAATTACATTCATCCTGGGGAATCTGTCCACATAAACATCTCCTCTTTTCACTCACTCTTCCCTACGGTTCTCCCCTCTCCCTCTTTCCCCAGATCCCTTTCCATCCCCGTGGAGTCTACCTTCCTGTTTCATACCACCTATCTCTGAATTCTATCTTGGATCTCTCATATTAGAGAAACATCTGAAATTAAACCTGTGTCTGATTTATCAAGATCCACCCATTTTCCCACACGAATGGCTCAAATTTATCTTTCTTTATTACTGAGTAGTACTCAATTTATATATATTTATACCAAATTTCTTTATCTGTTCATCTATCGTTATTGATGGACATATAGGCCACTCCCACAATTTAGCTATTATGAGTTATGCTGCTATAAGCATGGGTATATGCGTGTATTACCATCATATGACTTTAACACTTCTATGAAGATAGTCAGAAAAGGGACACCTGGGCCAAATAGAATTTCTGTTTATAATTTTTTAAGAAACCTACATGCAGACTTCCTTACTGGTTGCATTAGTTTCCGTTCTTACAATGTAGAAGGGTTCCTTCCCCCCCCCCAGCCTTGCCAATAGTAATTGTTTTTGATAATAGCCATTCTTACCTGGAGTAAGATGTAATCTCAGTGTTGTTTTGAATTTCATTTTTCTAATGGTCAACAATGCTGAAATTTTTAAATTATAGTTAGTGGCTCTGCACTTCTTTTGAGAAGTGTCTATTTCGGTTTTCCATTTTTTGACTGAGAGAGTTTAATTTTCTTTTTCTTTTTTCTTTTTGAGGCAGGTCTCCCTTTGTGGTTAAAGCTAGTTTTGAGGTCCCTATGTAGCCCATGCTGGCCTTGAACTCACGGTGATTCTTCGGCCTCAGCCTCCCAAGTGCTGGGATTACAGGCATGCACCACCACATCTGGCACTTAATTTCTTTGTATATTCTAGCTATTAGTCCTCTGAAGAGTAGCTGGCATTTTTTTTCTCCTTTTTATAGGCTGTCTCTTTACTCTGTTGGTTGTCTGCCTTGCTGTACAGAAGCTTTTTAATTTGCTACAGTTCCTTTTGTTAACTGTGTTATTTCCTGTGTAACTGGGGTTCCGTTAGAAAGTCCTTGTGTATGTCAAGAGTTTTATCAATTAAAGCACTAATGTTTATCCTCTTTTTCCATATATACAATACCTTCTGGCTACCAGATGAAATAAGAAAGAGGAGAGAGAGAGATAGAGAGATAGAGAGAGAGAGAGAGAGAGAGAGAGAGAGAGAGAGAGAGAGAGAAATAGACACATCCGCAAAAAACGAGACTCCTGTCAAATGTACCCTGTTTTATGGCTGGGTAGGTCCTATTATACCGCAGTCACGATTTGGTGTGTGGTTGCCCCCTATATTTACTTGACTCAGAGCAGTTGGGGGCCTGAGTTCCAGTCCTCTGCGATAAGTCTAGGAGTTCGGGCGCGTCTCCTGCTCTGCAGCTGCTTCCTTGGCTGTGACTTGCTCTCTCCCCGGATGGGCGCAGAGCCTTCTGCAGAGGGCGCTCTGCTGCCTTTCGGTCTTGCCCGCTGTGGGCGCGGCTATCTCGGGGTTTCCTCCTTTCTCGGAAGGGGGACGGGATGGATGCCTTCTATCGCGTACGTGGCAGGGTTGGTGCAGTGTGGCTGGTCAAGTTCCTAGCCTTCCTCTGATTTCTAAAAGTCCTTCTGATTTCAACCCTTTTCCTTCTGCCATAATCCCTGAAGCTGCGTTTGTCTGCTCTTCCTCTACCGCTCTGGGTGAACCGCACCGCTCAGCCGGCTCTGCCTATGGGGCTGCTCCCCGCTCCCCACCTGCCCCAAACTCTGCACCTCACGAAGGTCACTGTCCAGGGTGGGAGCTCGCGGAGGTCAGCAGCTTCTGGCAGGCAGTGGGATGGCACCCCAGTGGCACTGAGTTGTGCTGTATCTGAGTGGCGGGCGATGGGCAGGATGTCCCGCAGGCACAGGCCTGGGGCTGTCTGGGGAGCGATGAGCACATGGCCACCTTGGCACTGGAGTGTGCTTTCTCCTCCCTGAATCACAGAGATGGCAATGCAGTGGTGGCTCGCTCCTTTGTCTCACTGCGTCTGCGCCTCCACACAGAGGCCTTCCGTAACCATTAAATCTCAAGTGGCATCTTGCCACCACTGGCTCTTCATCTTTGTCGTACTCCCCCCCCCCCCCCCGCCACTACCTCTGCGTTACTTGTCTGCTTAGCCGCATATGAGAACATATGCCCTCAAAAGAGGAATTCTGACTCTCCTCACCATTGCACTTCCAGGACCCGGGATAGTGTCACACATTGCAAGGGCCCAACAATTATTAGTGTCATGAATGAATGAATAAATGAATATGGGCTCTAAGGACAAGCCCCTAAATAAGGGGTGAGAAAACGATGCGTAGAAGTGTCCAATACTTTGAAGGCTTACACCAAGATTATATGTGCTAGCGCTTTTCCATGATCCTCATTCTGTCTCCCATTGTTACATAAGCATTGCTCTCTGCAAGCTAATCTCAACTCTCCCTATCTTTTCTGATTCTATCTCAGCATCTTTGCTAATGAGCTAAGGGCATACTCTGTCTGCTAAGGGAATACTATGTAACTGGTTCTAGTTGTGAAATCTTGGTGATTGCCAGACTGGTTTCTAAAATAATTAAAATAGCTTGAGATATGTAAAATGGCTTGAATTATGGTTGTGTCTTTTTTTTTTTTTTAACTGCAGCCTCACCAGATAGCGCCAAACTCAGATCCATGGAGCTGACCGTTGTAATCACTGTGCCTGTCTGCCTCCTATCCATAGTTGCCATGCTGACAATATGGGCATGCCAAGGCCAACAGTGTAGCAACCGAAGGACAAACAGGCAGAATGTGGAGGAGCCACTCTCTGACTGCAACCTGGTACACGCTGGAAAAACCCTTAAAGATCTGATTTATGATGTAACCGCCTCAGGCTCTGGCTCCGGTATGTGTTCATTGTGCATCTTGCCACAAGAAAACTCATTTAAAAATAAACAAAAATGTTCGTTAACACAAAAGTGCCTTTATAGTATAAATTTCATCATTTGATATGCTTGGGAGGTCCATGATAAACTAGTGTAGAAACTTCATTTAGGATTAAAAGTAAAAAAAAAATTATGATCTAAAAGTCTTCTCATTTGTCTTGTGTAAGCTTTATGTATTCAGGCTTTCATTTTCACATTACTAAAACATTTATGTTTGAACTGAGGTCAGCTTTCCCCATGAAGTTAATAATGATTGCAGGGTTTTTTATATTGTTTTATAGGTACAAAAGAGTTAGAGTTAATGTATTCAAGGCAATGAGTTCTGCACATTTGTTGTGCAGAGTAGTGCTCTTGGAGTGTTCTCACTTATGATAATAAAGGTGGTCAGAATCTGTAGGTACCCTGGGGTGTGATGGAAGCAGGGAGCTGGCCTGGAACTGACAGTAAAATACGAAAACATAGTAAGGAGAGATTCGAGAGTGTCTCGTCATGCTTGCGCCATCCTCAGCTGCTTAAAATTCTGTGATAACTCGCTTTCACCTCAGTGGACTCAAGCCAGTGGTAAAGCAATTCAGAGGGCCAGGCCTAAATGAGTCTCTCTTTTCCTACTAAGAATTTGAGAGTGACAGATCAAATTTTCCCCATTATACAAACTCCCTAAAATGGTAAAGATTCCCTTCTCTCATTATTTATAGGAATCCTGCTAGCATTTGGATTTGTGGAAATATGCTCAAGGGTAAAAGTCCAGAAAAGCCACTGCAGAAACCCCCTTTATCCTTTCTTGGTTTGAAAAGATCATTAATATTACTAACGCAACACATTTTGAAGAACTTTCCTGCCAATGCCTTTAGGAGCTTCTAGGCAGGCAGAGGCTGGTGACAGAGGTGTGATTACATCTCCATAAACATCTACATTTAAGACACAGCAGTTTGGATTCATCACAAAAAAGGATACATAATCATGGAGGCCAGAGAGTCAGGATATTTTACTGCTTCTGGGGGCAAGATTACTTTTTTTCCTGCCTGACTAATGTTTAATACTTAATTAGGTAGTAGTTTTCCTCAAAAGAGGAATACTAGAAGGAAAATTTGAAATTGCACAGCTTGTAAAACTGGGATCCAATTAAATGATCGAGTGTAAGGCTAGCATTCTTTTCTTTAAAAGTAATGTCTGTTAGGATTCAATGCTGTTTCCTTCTTTTCTATTACGTTTAGAGGTCCACCATACCCTAATTTTTTGAGCCCTCACAATATTCTAGTCACAGAGAGAACTCTGATTTATGTTTAATTTCTTGAAAACATTTATAATTAATTTGTGAGGTTCAAATGATTAAACAACTATTGATTTAATCCCCCCTAAAACATTCTAGTTTATCTGAAGCTAGGTAGGCTAATACATTTTGGAGCAACTCTTTAAACCTATTCAAGATGACTATTTCTCTTTTAAATAAAAATAACACAGATTTTAAAATGGGGTATTATATATATATATTTAGTAAGAAGATAGTCATGAGGTGGAGCATAAAATTTAAAAATTCATGTTAATTTTTTTATATTTTGGGTATCTTTAAACCTGAATTTGGATTTATTAATGTCTAGTCTCTTAGATTATTCTAAAGATCTTATATAGGAAGAAAGAAAGAGAAAGAAAGAAAGAAAGAAAGAAAGAAAGAAAGAAAGAAATGCAAGCATGAATGACTTCTTGAAAGACATTTAAATATGTCTTAGGTTTTTCATATAAGAGAAATTATGCAGTATCTAAACTTGTGTTTAAAAATAGAAAAATAAAATATAGACAATAGGAAGTAGGGAGATCCTTTCAAATGGGATGAGAAACGAGAGATAGAGCAAGGAGGGGAGGAAAAGGAGAAGGAAAGAAAATAATTTTTTTTGGAAGAAAATAATTACAGAAAGAAAACATGCATAGACTTCTACAAATGGAAAGGGGACCAACACTTGGAGGGAGAGGGAAGATAAGGAAAGAATGGGGAGAAAAAAATTGAATTGTGTTATGTCCATGTACCAATTCCTCACAATAATGTCATCATTATGTACTGCAAACATATGCTAATAAAAATTAAAAAATAAATGAATGTGTTTTAGACATTTTTTTTACTTTTTGTGAAAGCTGATTGCAGATGCCTGGCAGTGACCACAGACTAAAATGTAGCTGAAGGTGTCTCTGCCTTTGATAATGAGGGACTGGGTTTATCTCAGCAAGGCTTCAGCCACAAAAGCTCAAGGTGGGGAGGTGGTTCTGTTTCCATTCTACTTTTCTTAAGCATTTAGTGACCTCAGATATGAGGCTGCTTTTTGAGATGTTGAGAAACAAAAATTGTAAAGCTTAAGCTGACCTGGTCAGGGACACATTTCAAAGAGATGTAGAGAGAAAAACAGATTGATGTTTTATTGGTGTGTCTCTATAGCATAGATTACACCTCGGTGATTTCTATAAGACTAGGCAGCTTGCTTCTTTCTCTCATGGTAAACAATTGTGGTAGATGGTGACAAAAGATTGGCATCAACTTCTACAACCCCTGGTAAAAAGATTAAAATGAAGTGTATATATCTTCCAATGAGATCTCTAGGTTTATAATATGAGAACTACCTCAGCTTCATTTTTGGTGGTTTCATTAAAAGATACCAAAGCAATTTTTTTCACCTTTTGAATTTAAATGGCCTACCAAGTTCATTAATTTTGTTGTCTTTCTATGTCTCTGATCTGTACTATTGACTGTGTGTTTGATCAATTGCAGTTTGAAGACACTGACATCTCTTTCTTTACCTGTTTGTTATTGTGTTGTTGGTAGTGATGTATTTGTCAGTGTGAGGGAGTATACATAAGACCGTAAGGAGAAGGAGACACTGTCATTGGAATTTGGCCTAACAGTTATTACTTTCATTGTCAATGGGTGGTCAAATAGTAAAATTGATCATACCATACGAAAATATCCCTTACCATTTGATACAAGAAGTCCTTCTAAAGGGGAGGATTATGGTCACATCCGCTAAGAGTGAGGGAGCACAGTTTGCGCAGAGCTGTTCCAGTCTGGGTCAGTCTCCTAGCAGCACAGAGGTCCAGACAAGGGCTTTGATAGCTGTTAGGCCCCAGTTTCCTCATCTCTAAATGATAAGGTTACATCAGATGATTTCTTTTTTTCTGTCCTGTACAAATTTTATTGTTCTTTAAAAATGAACTACTTATAGTGATTTAAAAGTTTAAATAGGTATATATAAACATTCTGAATTGAACTAATTTCCTCTCATGGGTTGGCTCAAAAATGGAGAAAAACTCTTAGTATTCACAAAGATATAGCATCTGAGAGTTTGCCTAAGCAAGGAGCTCCACGGGGCAATGACATGGTAACTTCTGTTGTTTGCTGAGGAGGCTGAACAACACATACTCAGGTGAACCAGATGATTTCAAAAGAACCTTCTGACTAAAGGCTTTGTGACTAATAGTTGGGATTCAGAATATCAAATTTCTAGTCTGTGCTATTTAGCTGTAGTGGGTCATTCTCATGACAGATGAGAACATCTAAATAAACTGGCTCATTTTTTGGAGCAGGGGCCAAGGCCCCCAGGAGCTGAAGAATTGTTGCTATCCCTGTCATGTAAGTACAGTGACAGTAGCTACACTGACTTTCTAGAATGCATTTATCTCTTAGCCTATTTATTTATAAGACTAAAACCCATTGTGGGAATTACGCAAATCTAGAAAGTTATAAAGAAGAATATTATGTTCACTGTGATCCCACCAAATAGAGATAACCACCATTGTAGAATATCTCCTTTTCAGTCTGTACACATTTTAAAAAACTAGATACACTTAATTGCACAGATAACATTTATGAGGCTTCTTTCATTTAATACTATAGTAAAAGTAACTTCCAATGTCATTAAGAACATTTTATAAATAGCATAATTATTATTGACTCTAAGTAATCCATGGTAAGATTGCTCTAATATTGGATGGGCTAACCAGTCTTGAACATGAAATATCAGATGATGTGCTAGGTATTTAACATGATGTTAATCCTCACATTATCCTCATGTGATAGGAAATTTCACCCATCATTTTCAGAGGAGTTTAAAGTTCAAAGAGGTTAAATAACTCACCTATTGTTATCAGATGACATAGCAAAAATATAAAAGTAGGTCTTTTTAATTTGTGCTTGTAATAATCCACAATTTTAAATGGCTTGACACTTTTATTTATTGTTTCCTATAATTAATAACAATATATTTGGTATTTTAACATCTTTTCTACTTTTTGAATTAAATCTTTAGCAAAGAATTCTAGAGGTAGTTAGTGATTCAAAGAATATAATTGTTATATACACACTGGAATGCATTTTATTGAATTTTTTATTCCTTAGCAAATCTGTTTTTAGTGTAACATCATTACCTGATTCATTGAATTGGAATTCTTTTAAATATTAACTTGATTTGAAAAAATTCAGAAAGAATTCTTTTGCCTTCTCAGTTGTACCAGGAACCATACATTTTATTTTATATGTTGATAAGATACTTTTTCCTTTGAGTATTTATTAACATGACTAGCAATGAAGACAATTCAGGGAAATTTACAGTTCTTTGAAATTAGATAAATGCAGCAGCAGACTATATTCAGAAAATTTGGGGGAATAAAATAGAAATTCATATTCATAATTTAGAACATTTTCCTTAGCCTAACTTGACATTGAAGTTTGCTGTAATGATGCTTATTTCTTCAAATTTGATAAAATTGGTAAAGTGTTTAAGTTTTTTTTTTTAAGTGAGAAGAATGGTCATCATGACAGTGCTTTGCTGACATTTACTTTTAATGACCAATTCCACCTTTTCTCTGGTTAGGTCTACCTCTTCTGGTTCAAAGAACAATTGCAAGGACAATTGTACTTCAAGAAATAGTAGGAAAAGGTAGATTTGGTGAGGTGTGGCATGGAAGGTGGTGTGGGGAAGATGTGGCTGTGAAAATATTCTCCTCCAGAGATGAAAGATCTTGGTTTCGTGAGGCAGAAATTTATCAGACAGTTATGCTTCGACATGAAAACATCCTGGGTTTCATCGCTGCTGACAACAAAGGTATTTGTGTCTAATTTGGTTTGGTAAGAAAAGCATTACATGTCTTATCCAACAAGAATAAATAATTTCTTTGTTTTAATAAAACCTACACAAAAGTCTAATTTCTTTAGTAAGGACAGAAAATCCTTCTTCTTTCCCACAAATAAATATACACAGACATACGATAAAGCAGGACACATGAATGACGTGAAATCATGATGACATAATAGCCAGTTTGGGGTTTAAAATGTTTCATGGCTGATCTCTGGTGGGAACCAACCAATTAAAGCAAAAGCCTCAATTGGAGCCCAGTCCTGGAAAACTGCCCTACTAGGTTCATTGACTTTCTGCTGGTCGTGGACAATCTAGAGACATCCTAGAAGGCAGGGCCATCCTGTTCTTCAGGGCAAAGAAGTGTTGTTAGGAATTTTGGATAGCAGCCACACAACAGGATGCAAATATTTTAATTCTTAATACAGACATACTGATGAATGCTAGCTAAATGTTCACCATTGCTAGATTGGATTTTTTCATCTGTATAACAGGCTTTGTCCTCAGGATTCGAGTTGTTAGTTCGTGTTGTCTGTAGATTATAGTAGAATTGTGGTAAACAAAACAATTGTTGTAACATTTTCTACCAATGTGACTTTGAAAGTGATTTATATAATAAGGTTTAACATTAATAAGTGAAAAAACCAGTGCTATTCTTATTTCTATTTTTTTTAGTTCACTGGAACAAAACAAAGCATCAGATTTCTAGTGCTTAAAAATCAGTACTCCTGCAATATTGCATATATGTTTGAGTAATCAAGGACTGTGAATTTCCTATGTGCTCTCTGTCATTTCCTACAAAACTTTTACTCATTTAAATGAAAGTAAATGAGGAAGAGGAGTGAGCAAAACTTGATCCAGTCATTTTTAAAACTATAATCAGTAGTAATGAAGAACCTTGATGGAATCACAGTTACACCCTCATCCAAAATAAGGCATAAGACAAATTATTTGTGGATGTCAGACATCTACTTTTGCCTATGATAATTAAAAACTTGTGGTTATTTAGGACCAATATAAATTTGATTATGAAAGTATTCATTAGTGGTTAGTCAGCAAAAGAGAGGTTTAGTATTGTACATTTTGGCCATAATTATGTTTGCTGATGATTTGTCATTTCTGATTTACTAGGGGGAAACTGATTAAAGGCCACATGAGGTAAAATATAACTTTCAAATTTTTAGCTATATACAATTTAGAATTATTCTCAAACTTTCAAAAATGAGATATTCTCATTCACCTATGAAGAACTTTATGTATCTCCTAATCTTGAGCTGATGCACTGGTTAGATTGTTTAGCTATACAGTCAATTCAGCGAATGTAGTTATGTGGTTCATTTTGCTAGGATAATTCAAAATAATGTTTATTGGATTATAAAATAATATGCATAAAAGAGGTCATCCTTGGCCTTTTCAGTTTAACTGATCTACCTCTGTAATATTTCTTGTCATCACTCTGTGAATGATACCAAATGGCCTCTAATCTCACCTATATCTTTTGCATGAATTCCTATATTTTTCACAACATTTACAATTTCATTTTTTAGTCAGTTGTCTGACAAAGGCATTAATAGTAGAGGGCAAAGATAGCTACTGGTGTCAACAGGGAGAGAGTGGGAGTAAGGGTAGTTGTGTAGGTGACCAATTAAGTCAGTAAGTTTTATCATGTTGTAGCAATTTGTATCCCTAGGGAATTTTATCACTACCAAGGCTTGGAAATTAAATATTTGGATAGCAAGAAGCCTCTGTACATGAAGCATCTGGCAGCAGAGTTTCTTAGCAAATGTTCACTATAGATTTCTTTCCTAGAGTATCAAAATTAGTCAGGATCATCCAAGTTATTGTAGGGATTTTTTTTGTAGACTAATACCTTAAATAAATATTAGGCAAATTTATCCTACATTAATTTTTAAAAAAATGTCTAGATTAGCTTTTGGTTAAATGAAGTAAATTATTCAAAAATTCTTAGCAATTGTATTTGGCTCTTTATATAATCCTTTGGGGAAATCATTAACTTCATATTTTGAAAGGTAAATAACATTCTGATATTTACCTTTCAAAATGTTAGAACTTTTATGATAACAATAATACTTTGTCTAAATTGGTTATATTTCTGGTAGTTATATGTAAGATCTTTCTTAAAAGCTCAGAGTAATTTATAATACAATATGGAGTCTGAACGTATTTCTTGTATAATGTGTTATTATTGCCAGCAGGTATTAACTGCAGGGAATAAGAAAGGAATTTTCGAGTTGTTAGAATTACTGCCTCACAATTTCTTATTTCTATAGTGGGTTCTAAAATATCAACTTCTTCACTAATTCAGTGAAAATTTTTTTACTTTATTTAGTCTGTAAGCATCCCTACTGAAGGAAATAACTTTGCTTTGTTAACAATACACATTAAATATTGACGTTGTTAAAAAGCTTTTGGCTTCTTTTTCAACACATATTTTCAGTAATGTTATGTTTTCCTGTTAGATAATGGAACTTGGACTCAGCTTTGGCTAGTATCTGAGTATCATGAACAGGGCTCCTTATATGACTATCTGAATAGAAATGTAATCACGGCGGCTGGAATGATCAAACTGGCGCTTTCAATAGCTAGCGGTCTGGCACACCTCCACATGGAGATTGTTGGTACACAAGGTATGTGCTTCAGTTTGTTTTCCTCAATGAGTACACTGATTGCGATCACTCTGTTGTATTTCAGTTGTATTTTAGTTCTTTACAATGATCAAATATGAAGGAACAATAAAAGTGCTTTATAAAGCTGAACATTTTATCATGGTATAGTCAACTTTCATATATTTACTTACCATTTTGTATATTGTTCATAATATGTTTTATTCCTAGTGCTCCATCTTTGCCATTTATTATGTATACTTGGGCCTACCACTAAAAAACTAACCAAATCCTGTAACTAATAAATAATTTGAGAGGATACTGTGACCATGAAAAACATTTGCACATTATATATTTGAAGCCCAATAATACTTCTGCTTTTAAAATTATTGATTTATTAGAGAATTGACTCTAGAAAGTCATTAAACAAGGTAATGGGTCTCAAATTGTAACTCATGATCCCTTTATACACTCAAAAATTGAGATTTCTCCAAGGTTTTTTTTTTAAATGTAGGTTATGTTAATATTTATCATACTAAAATTAAACAATATTTGTTTAATGTATTATAAGCTAAAATTTAACATAGATAAAAACTTTTTAAAGTGTAATTTTTTCTAATACAAAAACCCACCTAGTGAAAATCTTATTTTAGATATCTGCAAAGCTCTTTAACTTTGGCTTTATCTCTAGATTTTCATATCTATTCTTAATTAAATCTATCCCAAAATTTTGTTTCAGTTGAAGTGCAGAAAAGAGGGCACCACACAGATAAATTATTAAAAGATAGTCTTTAGGCTCCCACAGGATTTGTGGCCACATTGGGAACTGCTGGTTTAGGAGAGTAAAAATTTGAAACTTGTTTTGTAAGAAAATATCTGCCATGCTCTAGGTATGCATAGTCATGATGATTCATCTCCAATTTGTTCCAAAGATATTTATTAGTGCCTATAAATGTCACTTAGTATTCTAAACATTGGAGGCACGGTGAGGAATGAAAAAATCACTGCCCTCATTCAACTAACAGTTTAGTTGAGACAGATGGTGAAGCATACACATGAACAAGCAAGATAATATAGATAGTAATATGAGCCCTGAAAATAGCCAAATGGGCACTCTGTTGGAAAAGGACTTGGAATGCTGAGTGACTGATCTCTCTAAGTAACATTTGAGTTAAATCTTTAGAGTGATAGAGTGATGTCTGTTGGAAAGATTCAGTCTTCGGTAAAGAAAAAGATGAATTTTTTTTTAATGCTTCATAGGTAAACCTGCTATTGCTCATCGAGACATAAAATCAAAGAATATCTTGGTGAAGAAATGTGAAACTTGTGCCATAGCAGACTTAGGGTTGGCTGTGAAGCATGATTCCATTCTGAACACTATAGACATACCTCAGAATCCTAAAGTGGGAACCAAGAGGTAAGATGACTTACTTTGGTAGCATATTTAGACCTATGATTGACCCAGAAACATAAAAGCTTGTGATATATGCATAGAAACTCCAAATGAGAAAATGTTAGACATAAGAAAACAAGAAATCTTTTCTGAGCCATTGAAAAACCAGTGGACCTGATGATTTTAAAGTTGGAGAATTGGTATTCTTAGTCCAGTAGTCAGAGACCATATGGCTGCAGAGTCCAGTGGAAAGGAATGGTGGAAGAAATAGGGATATATTATTTTTATTGGTCACCAGACAATTCATTTCCTGATGGATAAGAAAATGATTATTGATTTGTGTATGTTGAACTATCCTTGCATCCCTGGGATGAAGCATACTTACTTGCTCATAATGTATGATCTTTTTGATGATTTGTTGGATTCTGTTTGCAAGTATTTCATCGAAAATTTTTGCATCTGTGTTCAATAAAAAGATTAGCTTGTCATTCTTTCTTGATTGGATCTTTGGAATTGAGGTAATGCTAGCATCCAGGAAGGACTTTGACCGTACTCCTTCCCTTTTGAATTCATGAAATAGTTTGAGGAGTATTGGCATTAATCTTCTCTGAAGATCTTGCAGAATTTGGCAGTGAATATATTGGGACTTGGTCTTTTCTTATTTAGTAGATTTTTTAAGTTACTTGTTTAATTACATTGCCCATTACTAGATTTTTCAGGGTTTTTATATATTCTTACTTCAGTTTTGATATTTTGTGTTTCTAAGAATCTATATATTTCTTCTGAATTCTCTAATGTATTGTCACCATATCAAATTAAAAAGACTGCACTCTGTTGAAAATAACCAACAGAGTGAAGAGACAACTTCAAGAATAATAAAAAAAAATTACCAGCTATTTCCCAAACAGCTTCTAATATCTAAAATACATAAA
Source organism: Hydrochoerus hydrochaeris (assembly GCA_004027455.1). Classification (NCBI taxonomy): domain Eukaryota; kingdom Metazoa; phylum Chordata; class Mammalia; order Rodentia; family Hydrochaeridae; genus Hydrochoerus; species Hydrochoerus hydrochaeris. The sequence goes on along the minus strand of PVLA01002200.1, from coordinate 74,954 downwards.
AACTAAAAAAATTAAGCCCCTCAAAATAAAAGACCCAATCAAAAATGGGCAAGTGAAATGAATAGACACTTCTCAAAAAGAAGTACAAATACTCATTAAATACATCAAAAATGTTCAACATCACTGACTATCAGAGAAATGCAAATTAAAACAACAATGAGATTCCACCTTACTTCAAAAAGGATGGCTATCATAAAAAAAATCAAATAATAGCAAATGCTTGTGAGACTGAGGTGGAAAAGGAATCACTCTACATTTTGGGTGGGAATGTAATTTAATACAACTACTATGGAAAAAAATATGGAGATTCCTAAAAACTAAAATTAGATATTCCATTTAATTCAACTATTCCCAAAAGAGTGAATGATATTATATTATAGTGATACATACATACCCATATCTACAGTAGCACAATTTATAATATTAAATCTTGAAAGAGGTGTATATATCCTTTGACAGATGAATGGGTGATGTAAATGCAGTATATACAATAGAATACTACTCTGCCAGAAAGAAGGATAAGCTTGAGTCGTTTGTAGGAAAATGGATGCACCCTGAAACCACAGCATTAAGTGAAATAAGTCAGACACAGAAGCCTAAATATCATGTGATTTCTCTTATATTAATAACTCAAAATTACTAACTCAAAAGAACAAATAAAGGATAGATAATAGAAATAGATTGTTTTTCAATTGGGAAGGGGATTAAGCAATGGCAGAGGGAAGCAGATAAAAAAGAATGAAATGTTATGTATGTGCACCAACTTGAATTACATAATACAAAATTTAATGACAAATTTACTAAAAAAATAAAAATTGAAAAAGGAGAAAAAGAGCACTCAGCAATTTATAGCCCCATCAAAGCCTTTACACCTCATAAATGATCTGAAACTCTGGTTGCTACTACATGTTCAGATTCTAAACAATGATTGAGAGTCAAAATATTGGCACAGACAGGTGAAGGACGTTATATAAGAAGGAATTTTTTGTGTCATTGCATTCCTTCAGTATTTAAAGACTATATAAAATTTTTGGCCATCCCATACTTGTATTTATCCTTACATTTCTCAAAGTGATGTCTGTTAAGGTAATAGGAGCTTGGATGCAATTCCCCCCTTCAAAGAACAGAATGTCTGGCAGTGAAGCATAAAGCATGACAGAAACGGAGAATGAAGCCACCCTATTAGGTCAGACTCCTTACTAATGGGCCTTCTGCTGTTTTTCTCCTTGTAGCCTGCAGGTGGCCACATGCTCGGACTGCTCCCCTTTTCTTGTTTTGTGTTACAGGTTCCTTGTGACTTGGCATAATTTCAGAGTTTTTGACCTTGAGATCAGCAACAACCAAACTGTTTTTCTTAAGTTGATAAAGGCCTTTCAAGAGCAGAGGATTTCTTAACTGTTACAGCTGGCCTCTAAACCAGATTTGAGACTCCAGGACTGTGCCTGTGCGTCCTTCACTTGGTTTCCTGAGACTTTAATGAGGTTACAGGAGCATTTCAAGGCAGTTTATTCAGGCTGGGCAGCCCTGAGGGACCTTTCTTCTTTTTCCAATAAAAACCGACCTTACCTTGTTTACCTGCCTGTCGCATCAGGGACTCGAAGGGAAGGCTTGGATGCTGGATTTTTTTTTTCAGAGGAGTTACTACTTTTTGAAGATTTTGGAGGGGGTTGCAGCCTCATTTCCATATTCTGAGAAATCTCCCAAATCTTTCTAGGACAGCTAGGCTCAGTCAGGTCCACAGGACTATAGATCTCTTCCATTTAGTCCTGTTCAAAAAGGCTCTAACTTTCTTGCACAATGTCTGCTAAAATAGTCCCTTCACAGGAGGTATCTGTGGATGTGCTATGATGAGCAAAACACACTCTGCCCTCAAGGAGCTTTCTGCAGCAACGCTTTGTGCTGGAGATTGAGTTTCATTTCTCTTATTGAGTGCTTTAATTTCCCTCCACCTTGTAGTTTCTAAGTGCAAGGCTCCTGGCACAGCTGCTACCTATAATACTGAATGGAATGGCTTCTGGTTCTACTTAAAATATGTTTAAATTGGTGGGTGAGACAATAACTACTGCACATTATTCAATTTTATTCTACTATTGTGGTCCAGGTCTTCCTTTAAAATTTATGAAAACTATCTTAATTTATATTTTGTATTGGATTTTTAAAAAAAGGTTGTGTTTTATTAGATTGCTATACAGTTATAGAGAGAATCTGAAGTGTGTGTGTGTTTTTGAAGGTATATGGCTCCTGAAATGCTTGATGATACAATGAATGTGAGTATTTTTGAATCCTTCAAACGAGCTGACATCTATTCTGTTGGTCTGGTTTATTGGGAAATAGCTCGAAGGTGTTCAATTGGAGGTAAGATTTTGGATACCATTTGCATATATCTTGGCTTGATATTCTGTATACAAAAAGGGACTTTTTTTCTAAGCATTATATTGAATCATTTGTAAATATCTAGGAGAATACCTCTTGTTGATATGTTTCTAGTAGAAAAATGGAACATCCTGTATATAATGGAGTTTTTATAATGTCTTACTTAGATAGGGTGACAATTCTGATAATTCTGATTTCTATACTGGTGGTTTGGAAGACACTTTTATTTGAATTTTTGTGCAGTTAGCTTGGGTCTTTATAGCCTAAAGAACTTTCTCTTGGGGTGGGGACAGATGGCAGGGAAGAGAGGGAAACGGGAAATAAAAAGGATCAAGATGTGATATGTATGTGTACCAATTCCCTATTAGAAGTTTATTTATTGTGTAAAGTATACCTGTTGTGTGCAAAATATACCTGTTATTTTTTCCCCCTGATAAATGAGAGATGCGGTAGAGTAGGGAGGGGAACAAAGACAACCTTTCTGTCTCCACTGCTCTCTGGAGTTTAGAAATTAGTAATGACAGGAGGAATTGGAGAGGACAAAGCCCTGAAAATAGTCTTATGAAATTACTTCATCAGTGGAGAAAAAGTTAAAAGCTGGTAGGAAGTGGTTTAGAATTTCCACTTTCAAGTGAGACAGACTCAGAATGAAGCCTTGGTTCAGCAATGCCTTGAATCAGATCATCAGCAATTCAAGTCTCAGTTCTTCACCTTTAACACAGGAAGTGGAGGGAGGGAGGGAATGGGGCACAGATGAAAAAGGAATTAAGATGTGCCATGTACATGGACCAATTCCCTCCAAGGAATATAAATATTACACACTACACATGTGAACTAACAAAAGATTTTAAAACTAAAGATAATAATGAAACTGACCTTTTTTTGGACTTTGAGTGTTTAATTATCTAATGTATGTGAAGTTTTCAATACAGTGCCTGCTAATGGTAAACCTTCAATAAAAAGTCATGAGCCACTGTCCTTTTTTTCAGTTTTATTACATCTATTTCATTTTTCTAAAACCCTGCAGATTTTATAAAAAGCTTATAAGGGTAAATTATACTTGAATTAGAAACCATGCTTTTTTCTTTTATTCATGGGTAAGATAGTGAAACATTCAGGAATGTAAAGTCCTAGTGGTGCAGAATACAAACTATGTAGTCTTTGAGCCTGGATTTAAATCAGATCTGCTGTGTGTTCTTTAGCACACTCACAACACTCCTTGTCTCAGTGTTCTCACCCGGAAGCTAGAGATGGTGTGGCTCACTCCTTAGTCGGTGGTTTTGAGGAATAAATTAAAATGTGTAAAGGGCTTAAGACAATGCTTGGTGCATATCAAGTTGTAAAAATTTCATAGTGATACTAGTCTACATTTGCTTTGAGTTTTTTATCCTCAGATATTTTAATTAAAAGGACTATAGTTAGTTAAAAAAATCTTATAAGAATGCGCTTAGAGTTCAAATAATATTGTGAAAATTAAGGTTGCCTTTGTCCAGATTTGAGACTGTAACATCAACCCTCATGCTGAGTCATCCATGTTTAACTACTTCTTGGGTGTCGATTCAGGAAATTCTCAGGTTGTAGTAGCTTTAAGTCCTAAATGTGAGAAATTTATGTTTTTAAAAATTGCTTTAAGTTTTTCAAAAAGATAAACTTGTTTTGTTTTGAAAAAAATTATTTGACAGAGAAATACACTTTTTTCATGGAACAATGAGGCTGTACTATAAATTTGATAATTAGGAGAATTTAAGTATTGTTTTTGAATTTAAAATGCCATTTTATATAAGTAAAAATTTATATAATTTTCATAATAGAAAATTTATAATTCTGTGAAATGGTAAGAATTGTATAAATTTTATATGATACTATGCGTGATATATAATTACATAAACCTATAATTTCACAGTGTACAATTTTGTAATTTTTACATAGCTAAGTGAGTTTAAATTGAATTCTTGCTCTATAGTATTACATTATTTTAATAAACCTTACTTCCCTGTATTCTCTTGTGTCTAAATATTATTTTTTGATCATTATTTGTATAGGGACACTTACTATGCATGTTTCTTACAGGAATTGTTGAGGAGTACCAGTTGCCTTATTATGATATGGTGCCTTCAGATCCCTCAATAGAGGAGATGAGGAAAGTTGTTTGTGACCAGAAGTTTCGACCAAGTATCCCAAACCAGTGGCAAAGCTGTGAAGTAAGGCTTCCTGGTTTTTGTTTTGCTTTGGTTTTTGTTTTTGTGTTTGGTTTCGTTGGTAATGTTGGGGTTATAGGTGTTCTTCCTATCTGTTATATTTTCAGATGAGTATCAGGGAGGATTTTCAGAGACCATATAGTACTTTTTAAACCATCCAGTTCATTCCACATAAGTCTTCAGAGTTCTTTTATTGCCTTTCCCTGTGTGTATGCATAACAAACACACCCTACAGTCCTGGTGAGTGTATACAAGGCTTTATGTCTTGCTTATACTTCGTCCTCTATAGACAGGCAACTGGCCACTATAAGCAGACATCTGTTCACACGGAGATGGTTCACTGACCCTTGGGTGTGCCCTCTCACTACACAGTTCCCAAGTCTCAAGGTCAGAAGAGACTGGGCCCTTACAGCTTTGGTACAGGTGGCACATGATTTCTATTCATGCGTCAGACCAGAACCAGTCACATGGTCCTTCCTAAGCAAGGGAACGGGAGCTCTAGATTGTCATAATCAAGTTTAGTGGGCAGTCAGTACTTATGCCACATAGATGATTCCAATCCCAATTTCTGCTATCCTTACAATGTATGAATTATTCCTAACTCAAACGTGCTGAAGTTTGAACTTAATTTCCTTCATCAGAAAAGGCCCCTCACAAAAGAGACCATTGCTATTTTTTTTTATCATCCTAGTACTAGAATCATAGTTTTATATGGGTGCCTTTACCCCTTTTCCTAATTGTTTTTCCTTTCATATTTCTAAACTTTTATATAAGGTAGGTTTTTGTATTTTTATGTTTTGCAGTTATCTTACCTATAGATTTAAAAAGCAGGTTTTGAAGGCTTTATAACTTAATAGAAATTAAATTATTTTTTAATATTAATAATTTCATGTATATGCAAGAATATAAATCTATAAAGTTTAGGGTATAATAATAAAATGGAATTGGAACATACTAATTTTAAAAAGTAGAACATTTCTAATACTTTGAAGAGTTTTTTTCCCTGGTGATTAATTATCATTATATTTATTTATTGCGCCTTGATTTTTTAGAATTTAGCTATTTGTTTATTTGTATTGAAACATATATCCTAAGGCTTTCTTATTTTTTTCTGAATATTTATGAGACTTACATGATTGAAATGTACCATAGATTTTTTCAATTTATTTTACTCTTTGCTATGTGTAATATGTAACATATATGTAATATATGATGCATATATTTAAATATGTAAATATAATCTATCTATTTTCATTGCTGTATAACATTCTATTAATGGACATAACAAAATCTTTTTACCCATTTTACTATTGGCATCATATATGTGACACAGTTATTCTAAAAATTGATGATGCTACATAAGTATGTGTGAAAAGTATTTTAGGCATAAAACTGTTGATTTTATGGAGATGCCCACATAGATAGTCATAGTTCCAAATAATGAGAATTCTGGAATCAGTCCTTATGCTATTTCTTTCTTACTATAGTTTTTAGAATCTCTAATATAATGTTCCTGAAAGTAATGATAGTGGATATCCTTGTTTTGTTCCTTAAAACTTTGAATTTTTCACTTCTGAGTATAATATATGATATCATGTATCAGTATATGTATATATATTTATGTCTATATAATTACTTGTGTACATATATAATTCATTTTAAAATTTATTTTGTTTAAAAAATTAAGTTAAAAAACTTGAGTTTGGTTTTAATAAAGGCTTCTTTCCTATTGAAGATGTGATATTATATCACTTTTTCTATAGTCTTTTAATGGAATGAGTTGCATTTATAGATTACCAGTGTTGAGCCAATCATGAATTTCTCAGATATACCCATACAGTCTTGCTATGTGTGGTTAACTTTGCATATTGCTGATACATGCAACTTTCTAATGATTTATTTATCTCTTGTTTTAGGCTAATCTTTGTATTAGATATTGTTGTTTTCTTTGCTCAATAGTTCTTCTTTCAGGGCTTTCTTCTAAAATCATTTTTTGACTTCCTAATATGCACCCTTTAAAAATTTTACTTTCTCTATGTGATAATATTATGGTTTTAAGTACTTCCAGTTTGTCTTGTCCAAAATTGTTTTAATTTTGTCCTTAGTCTTGAGCTAATTCACAAATTTGAATTGTCTATTTTATTAGCTATTTTCTATAAATACATTAAAGTTGTTATTCCACTGTTCATCTGACTTCCATTACTGCTGTTGAAATGTTAAAAAGTTAAGAGTTTATGTTAGTTTTTCTGTTTTATTTCTGATTACTTCTGATTACTTTTAAGAACTCCATGTCTTTAGCATTCTGCAGTTTCTCTGTGATGTTCCTCAGTTAACCTTGAGTGAAATTTATATCACTGCTAATTCTAATAATTTGTGTGACTCCTCAGCTGTGGAAAATTCTAAAACATTTGTTTAAATTTTTTTTTGTCTTTTTGAAACAAAGTTTCACTATGCAATTTAGGCTGACCTTGAACTCACTTTGTAGTTTAGGCTGATCTTGAGCTTGCAGCAGTTCTCCTGCCTCAGCCTCCCAGGTCCTGGGATTACAGGCATGAACTACTATACCCCACAGTTCTAAAATACTTTCTGTTTAAATAATTTGTTTTCTCATTATTTCTAATGCTCACTTTTGGACAGTGCATTGGATTCATATTAAACCTTTATTTGCTCATATTTGTATATTTATGCTTTGTCTCTCGGCATTAACATTCAATTCTTTAATATTCCTCAAATGTATCAAATCTGCTGTTTGATTCATCCATTGAGTACTTTGTTATATTTTTCACATCAAGAAATTTTATTAGTACTTTAAAAATATATTTTTTACTCATATTTGGAATTTTTCTTTTTCAAACCATATTTTATATACTTATTTTATACTATTTAATTATCTGATTTTTTTGGTTATTCTCTCAATTGGTTCTGTTTATACTACCTTTTTTCCTCACATATTTGTGTATTTTCACTGTGAGTTCAGCTTTAACACACTGAATTATGGACTTGATTATTTTTCTTCATCAAAAGCAAAGATTTAATTTTTCCTGCAAACTTTTTTTTTATTTTAAAAAGCAAAACAGAGAAAAGGACTGAAATGATACAGAATTTCAAAAAAGTAAGAAATTAACATTAGTTAATATATCGTATATTGTTATTTTAGAAGTAGTTGTTCAGGTTACAAGATCTAGGCATAAAAAATGATCAAATAATCAAATAATGACAGCACAAGCTGTTTCTTTTGATGAACCATCTTTCTCATGTATGGCCCGGTTCTTAATTCTAATCTAGACCATGAAATCTGCAGATGCTACCAAAGCAGCTACCTGCTTCAGTGGTTTCTCTGTCTCTTTGGTTTCATGTGTTCATGTTATTTACTCAAGTATTTATTTTCTTTATTAGTTTATGCTTACTTTTAAAATTAATATTTTTGATGTTTATACTTGGATCACTATTTTTATTGAGGTGTAGTTGACATATAGTTAAAAAGCATAAGCTTTAGTAGAGAGCTGGATAAACCTTTTCTGTTTGTACCCACATGTACTTACCACTCACTGAGACTTAGACACAGGGAATTTGCCAACCCTTTCTATGTCCCTTCTTGTTTTTCATGTCTCTTAGAGAATTTCAAAAAAGCTATTCTGCCACATTCTCACACATCAATGACTTGAGTTTTCAATTAAATTAGTCTCTATAAAGTTAGTATTTTGGTGTTTTGAGAGAATTTTTGAAGTTTGATATCAATCTCCTCATATTGTTTCAAATCTATGTTTTCTTATCAAGCTTGAAATTCATTACTGGGTTTGTGATTTTGCTTCTTTTGTATTTTGTTTGTGTAAGTAGCTGATTTTTTATGGTTTTCTCTCTTTTACAGGCACTCCGCGTCATGGGGAGGATAATGCGAGAGTGTTGGTATGCCAACGGGGCAGCACGCCTAACTGCCCTTCGGATTAAGAAGACGATTTCTCAACTTTGTGTCAAAGAAGATTGCAAAGCTTGATGATAATCCTGTCACAAAGAAATCTCTCACAGCTTCCCTTCGCCCCCCAGTTTCCCTCTTTATGTGAATGTTTTTGCCATTTTCTTTCTCCTTTGTTTTTTTGGTTCTACCTCAAAGATAATACAGGACAGTATTTCAGTGGCCAAAGGCAGTGTGAAAAGATAACTATACAGTTAAGCATGGGCAGGAGCTGACTTTATCCATCCTCCTTGTGGTCTTTAAGTTTATTTTGAAAAGCAACTCACAAACTCATCATTTTATTTACTAAGAAATTATTTAAAAAGTGTAAAATAAGCTATATAAAAATAAATCATTAAGATTGTGTTTTACTTGAACCAGCAGCACTTGAATGAATAGAAAACAATGTCAAATATATTTCTCCTCAGATGAAGAATATTCATTAAAAATGTGAACTATAGCACATTGTAGCTAAATATCTCTTTAGATCATGCAATGTATGGTCTCCCTTGTTGAAATTAATAATATTCTTTTTAAAAATATAAATAATGCTCTGGATTTTAATATATAAAACATTTAGTAACAGTGGAGCTGCTCGGTGAAATATGGAACTGGGGTCAGAGCCCTGTGTGCTTCGTCTTTCCTCTCCATTCCCTGGTTCTTCATCACCCACCACCACGACAGTCCGTAAAGCAAATCCTTTGAAAGCCATTAAATCATCCATTAAACTGATTACTTCCTCTCATTTACAGAAGAGACATCTGACATCTTGAAATACTAAGAAAAGTACTGAAGTCATACAGCTAATGGCACAGTTGGCAATAGCCCAGATCTTGTGACAATCAACACTGAAGAGTTAGCCAGCCTCCTGCATTTTTTTTTTTTTGGATTCCCGTAGTACTTTTCTCCTTATGCAGAAACATCTTTCACTATGATATTTATAGTTTAGTAATATAGAAAGCATACTGAATTACTTTACAGATAATTGACCTGCATGAAATTTTAGAAGCTCACCTGTTAGATATGACATTTTCCTCATAGAAATGTGATAGTTACCCTGCTTGTTAATGACTGTGTTTTTTGTACACTTCCAAAGACTGACTCAACACAAATACCCATTGTCTGAAGATGTCTTAAGATGAAATTCATAAGTCGTATTACTTTTGTACATACAAAATTGGAAGAAAAGCATTGAAAAGGGAGAGGAAGCAAAGAAATATTTTGAGAAAAATTTTAGAAACTTCAAATGTGTAACAACCAGATGCTATAGAGTACCAGACACAGTGAATAGATATTTCCTAACCTTTCAGAATGAGCAGATGGGTGCAGAGCAATGCTCTCATAGTTTCTCTTCATTGTACTTTTTGTGGCAACAGAGTGATGAATATTTAATGAGATGTTAAATGTTTCCATCAAGTATGTAATATTGTCTTGGTGATGGAGATTTCACGTGTTGTCTTTTATTTTTCTAAAATGTTGCTTCCCAATCATTGTTTGTTAGAAAATTCTCCTGCTGAGGTGACCCACTAACAAAAATATTCTTCGATAGCTTCATTGAGAGTGACACTGAACGCTACCATACCATGTGCTTTGAGAAGTCTTGCAGTAAAAAAAATGTTACTTGATTTTTTTAAAAAAACTGGATTTATCAAATTATTTGGTCATGATGGAGCCTTTTTATCATGGGAAGAGGAAATATTTTACTATTTCACATATAAGTATTCTATAAGGCACAAATTGGGTTACAGTGTTATGTATTTTCATGTAAAGCACAATTCAGTGATTTTACTTCATTTCACTATGGAAATATGTTACTGAATCCATCTTCATTTGATTTGTTGAGATAGACAAGACAAAAAGATGACAGCTGTGGGGATGCTTTCATTCTCATTCATGCATTTCTCCATTTATTAAATAGTCTGGAATACCCCATGTCTTGCTTGCCACAATATTGGGCACAAGGGGGAATAAAAAGATAGATAGGTCTTGCCCTCAGGGATTTTAAAATCTAATTTGGGAATGGGAAAAGTATATGAGTATGTGGGAAGAAAGTAAATTGACAGATAAAATACAAAGTGGGATGTCTTGAGCTTAGTATGACAGTGGGTTTAAAGAATAGGTTTGAAAATCACTTTCAATTTGCAACACATTTAGAAAGTATCTTTATTTGGATATTAGAATCTAAGTAGATCACCAGTTTTTAAAAAGGATTTTAACAAGAGCTTATGTGAGGGGGTTCTCTTGTTTTGTACTTATTATTTTATTTCTCATAGACTGATTTTGAATATAAGAGAATGAAATTATTTATTTACTATGGTCTTACTCTAGTCTCAACCAAGAATAATGTTTATTGTTTTATTCATGTATGTTGGGCAAATATACTTACAGGATTTTTAAGAGAGAGTGTTTTGATGTTTCTATCTTATTTCTCATGATGTTTTATAATTTATTTGAGAATGTATAAATATAATTCCATATTTTACTGATTTACCTTTCACTCTTCATAAATCTATACATTGGTACATTTTGACTTTTTTGTTTGTGTTTTGTTTGTTTTTCTGTTGGTTAGTAATGACTCCTAAGTGAATCACCTTATGCTTCAGTTATGAAATACAATTTTTAATGAAAGGGATAGACCAACAGATATGATAAGGAAAATATTAAAAGTTATAATTTTTCCTTAACTCTCAATGTACTATACAAAGAAAATGTTCACTTACAAAAATAGGATAAAGTTTAGAATGTCAGGCAGATTTTCTGTATATAGCTATGCTGTTAAATTTTATATGATTTGTTCTTAACGATATCCCATTGTGTAATATTTATTACTTTTCAGATTTGTTATTAGAAAGAAATGCTTTGTAAGTTAGGTTCAGAGTATCAGTGTTTTTGCTCCTTTCAGTTATTTTGGCTTTTGGATATGATACAAAGCTTGGGAAAATGTGATTATGAATTTTCAGTACTGTATAAAGAGGTAATGAGATTTACATGCAGCATCAGTCTCTGAAAGTAAGAGAAACATTATTTGTTGTCAATATTTAAGCATGGACTTATTGCCTTGTAAGTTACGTGTTTAAGTTTGTAATTGGTACAGATTCTTTTTGTATGCATTCTTGTATGTCTAAAATATTTGGCATGTCATATCTAGAATTTTTAATTATGTTCTTACTTGAGAGTTAAGTGAAACATGACTGTCATGCACTATTTTAGGCATAGCACTTGCTTTTCATCTTTATACTTTCAATTAACTTTGCATTTTAAATTTCCATGATTGTATGAAAATAGTAACTTGGGCACAGTGTCTGAAGAATTCAAAATCAGCTTTTATTTTAAAATGAAAATCTACAACGGATTCTTTAGGTTAGAAGTTCTACACTAATTTATTATTTTATAACTTCTACTATTATAGAATTATTAACTAAAAGAAAACAGAACTACTTTCTTGGAATTTTGCCACCATGTGACTTTTGGGGCAGAAGGCACTCAGGGCTATCTTGGAAACTACCCCCAAGTACAGGGAACCTACTCACCAATCACTTGAAATCAGGGAGCTGGCTGACCTTTGCCATCATGCAGTGTTCACCTTAAAATCACCTGTCAGGGAACAGTTTATGATTGATTATTTGGTTAAACAAATTTATTTAAAATGTGGAAATTTTATTTCCCATGAAGAAATAGAATCAAAATAGCAAACAAATAGAAGTTGGCAATTGATATCTATAATAATTTTTCCTTTATATAAGTTTATAAAGGTAACATTATAAGCTATTTAGAGATGTTTGGTATTAGTATCTGAAAATGAGGTCATATTTTTTTTAACATATCCTTAATCTATTTTTGTGTGTGTGAAACTTAACCATTCTCTGTTTGGTAATACTTTGTTCTATCCATCTGCTAATACCTACTTGGATTTTATTCACTCTTTTAGTGAAGACAGTAAACCCTCTGATTGAGGATTATTTTTTAGGGCTTCTAAATAGAAAAATAACAACAGAAATATAAAACTTTTATTAAAATTTTAATATTAAGAATTTCTATAATATAAGCAGTTTTCTAAAGCATTTTAATGCAAATATTCAGATATCTGACTTTCTATTTTCCCTCTCTAGCTTCTTTTTTGTTTCATTATTTTTTCACTTCCTTTAAAAATATTTCATCAACCTTTAAAATTATTAGTACATGTTATTTAGTACAAAATTTTTTTAGTACAAGTTATTTATTTAATTCTTTTGAAATTTTAGCTTTTTCATCAAAAGGGATCCCCAAATGATCTAAATTGTTTAGCATGTGTCACAGCCAAATACAAAAACCAGAATTTTGGGGAATTAGAATCAGTCTAAGAGATTTTGTAGCTTAATTCCAATATCACAAAGAGGAAGAAACCAGAAGTCAGAGATTAAATGACTACTAGTTATTTCACAAACCCAGTAGTGATACCTACAACTGTGGCCTACTCAACTCCTCCGAATTAAAAATTAGTTAACATGCATCTAAACTTACCTTGATTATTCACTCATATAAATGTGCCATCTAATGATAAAATTCTACTTTTCTTTGTATTTCTACTTAAAAAAATTTGCTCAGGATAAAATAATTGTTCATTGAGAAAAACTAAAATAGATGAAGGGTTTCAAAATGGTCATGCAAGCCAGGCAGCCATTGGAATGCTGATGAGTATAATTTAAGGATGATGAGGGGCAGAAGTTTAGTGTAAGTGGTGACTAGATAAGCTTCATGACTCTGCTGACTCCTCTTCTCTAAGAGTTTATGCTCTGGATAAGTTGAAAAATGATTTGGTAGGTGACTTTGGAATTATGTCCAGTGACAAATTATCTGACCTTTTTTCTTTTCTCAGTTTCATCTTCAGTATTCATTTTCTTTCAGCACATTAAAAACATTTTCTGGGTTTCATTAATTCTACCTTTATGAATCTTATCTCTCTTTAGCTATACTCTAACACTGTCCAGATTGTTACACTGGACTTCTTAACAAGATTTTAATTTTCCTACTCATGTGTGAGAGGCTTTGCCTCATAACTTCACCAGTAATTATTCTCTTGGCACTATAAAAAGGGTTCTGTTAATGACAGAGATGACTTTCTTTTAAACTTTAGAAAGACTGTCTGGTTATATTTTAGCTTTTACCTAACATATAAAGAATGTCTACCTTTGCTTTCATGCTAAATTTCAGTTGAGACAGTGACTTGGAAAGAGAATGTGGAATGTATATCCCATAATGTGACTGCTAAAATGACTTCTGCTGTGTTTATTATTATTGCTTTGTTTTTCTTTAACTATCTTTTAAAACCAAACCATTATGCCACATGATTTGGAATATAATATTGAAATTGGGTAATAATCCCCTTTTAAAATTCATCTATTAAAAGAACTGTTAGGATACTTCTCCATTTCAGTTGCAGAAGAATACATCTTTTGGGAAAATATGAGTTCTAACTCATCCTAATTTTAATATTGTCAGATGTGACCACATTCTCTGATAATTGATTCCATGTTAAACTAGCAGATGATTCTCCACCTGTATCAACAGTTTTAACTGCAATATTTTTTCCCAGACCTTTTTGAAATCTGATTAATATAATTACTGAAAATCTGAGTACAGTAGATTAAGTACACTGTCACAGGATTAAGTCGGGCATACTGTGACATACAAAAATACTTCCAGCAGGTGAGCACATGGGAACTGAAATATCTGCAATTGACTCGTTGCAAAAGGAAATAAGCATCTTACATACTTACATATACTTATATATACATCTTATATGCTTGCAAAAAATGGCACTGCTTATAAATCTTCAGAAAATTGGAATTAAAAATTCAAAAAAAAAATTTTAACATCTGCAAACTGAATAGAGAACTTAGGAGAAAAAGTTACTTTGATTTGTCATCCTAGCATTCTAAAAGAGCAAGTAAGTTAGATGTTAGGCCTACTGTTTTAAATTTTCTACCCTGACAACTTGCAGAAAGTCACATGGACCCTGGTTTTGATGTCTTCACTGAGTTTTCATTCACGCTGAACCTATTCATTGACTTACAAAACAAGATAGTGCGCCTAAATTATGCCCAGAAATACATAAATTGAGAGTCATCAAAATTTCTGCTTTTTCCATACTAATACTAAGTAGTAGTATTTATGCACTTTTAAAGATCCAATATTTTCTCTCTATGAAAAATGTGGGTATCTGAATCAAAATATTAAATTCTAGTTTATTTCCACAATACTAGTATCAAGCTTGTATACTCTTCTGATCCTATACTAAATAAAGAATTGTTCAAACTTGTTTTGTGTTTCAGGTTTTAAAATGTCCCAGAAACACAAAATTAGACTCAGATCTCAAAAAAAATTTTTTGATTGACTTTCAAAGTACTAATACTAATTATACTTTTTTTGGTAGTGTGACTCTTCTTATACCTAAGAACATATTACAAATGTCAAAACCATTGCCTTTTGACATTGCAAAACATGCCTTGAACTCTTGAACTACTGTGAAGAGACTCACTGTTGTAAAGACATTTTGTAAGCTAGTTGCTATTGTTAAGTATTGGAAAAGATATTGCCTTCCAATAGAGAGGCCCAAATGGATGTATATAAAGAATGTGAAAAAACAAATTGGGTTTTAAAATGAGAATTGGGCAATAAATTGTATCAAAAATGTGCAGATGGGGATTTTAGTGCATAGTTGCAATTTAATTGTTGAAGGTAAAGAGAATGCCAGATTATAAAGAGAAATGATTGATATTGAAATATTTCATTAATTTCTAGCCTGTGAAAATAAACATTTTATAGTAACATATATACTTATTTTATTTAGAAATTATATAGCATTTTAGAATTTAGTTGGAACTCTGTGATAGACTTCATGTCAAAATGTTTAACTTTGCCAACAGTAACTCATAAAATATTTATTTTAAAACATTTTAATATTATTGCATAACTTTCAGCTGCCTCCAGATGTAAATACTTATCTGCCTAAATGTTATATTTTTATGTATGCATTTTCTGAAAATGTATTGTTTTGTAAAGTGGAAAAGGTAATAAATTAAGCATTCCTTGCACTTGTTACAGTAAGGCATATAGAACTCTATTTTAAATAAAAGAAAATGTGACATATTTTGGTTTCTATACATTGATAGTCCTTTTTTTTTTCTTGTGGTACAGGGTATTGAATCCAGGCTTTTCACACTGAGGTACTTCTTCAGCTCTTTCTTCCTTTCTTCGTCTTTGAATTGCACAGGCTGGCTATCATTTGGCAATCCTCTTTCCTCAGGCTTCCAGAGGGCTGAGATTACAAGCAAAGGTCATCACCCCAAACCAGTTATGGTCCATTATTTCCAAATTGTGTTTATATTTGTGTTCAGAGTAAGGAATGGGTGATGGAAACTTAAAAGGGGCTCAATAACATTGGAATTTTGCTTCCTTCCTTCATACCAGGGAGTTGTAGAATTCTAGAATTTCAGAGCTGGAAGAGACAATTATTTAGCATGTTTGCCTAGGTGACACTCAGGACAATAAATTTTTAGAATGTTTATAGCATTTTATATGTTTTAAAACACTTATTGAAAGACTACTGCATTCACTTGCTTTGAAGTCTAAAATAGCTTCTATCACTTAGAATAAAATCACAACTACACATGGTCTACAAGCTTTTTCAAGATACAGAACAACCTCTCCGGACAGCCTTTCTGGTGTCTGCCACCTCCATTCCAAGCTCCTTCCAGTCTCATGTTTCTTGATGTTCCTTGAATTTGCCAAACACATGCCTGTCCAGGGACCTTAACTTGTCTTCTCTGCCTGGAATGTTCTACTTCCAAATATTTATATAGTGTACGTGTCAGGTAGAATGTCACCTTTTCTAAAGTAGCACCCTGTGTCATTCACTACACACAGACTATTTTGTTATTCTTTATTGCACTTAGTATTCATTGGCTTTATGTTATGTCCTATGTCTGATAATATATTACCGTAGGAACTAAATCTTTGAGCATTGGAATTAGGGTCATTTCATTTACACTTGAAGATGTACTTCAAAACATTAAAAGTAATCATTGTTTTGCACAGGGAGAAGTACTCTATGGATCTCATTGCCTACCGAATGTCTGTAATAAACCTTGAGAGATAGTTATAAACCCAGCCAAGAACAGTTTAGCTTTTGGTATTTAATAAGTACCACTGTGGGTGAATGTTCCAGAATGACACTATGAAAAGCAAGGGAGTTTTTTTATTATTATTTAAAGATAAACAAAAGCATGTAAAAGGTAGAGAAAAATACAGAATTTCAAAAAAAGATAAACAACAAGAAATCACTAATTAATAAATTACATATTGTCTTCTTAGAAATAGTTGTTCAACTTACAAAATTAAAGAATACAAAGTAGATATTCAAACAGAGTGTAAACAGCTACGCATGCATGAGTCTCTCCATGTATTTCTATCCTTTCTGTATTAGAGGGAAAAACAAAACATAGCAAGACAAAACAAAACAAATTCCTATAAAAACATGAAACCAAAAAGTCATATAAAACCACAGTACAAGGTGATCTACAATGATTACTGTGTTGTTTCTTATTATCTTCAATAGAATTGTCTATATCATCAGACATAATTGAATATAGCAGTATAATTGAATATAGCAGTACATAACCATATTAGTAAAAATAAAACATTGTAGACAGTATAAAACTTCAAAGGTAGGTAATAATCAAACCAGAGTGGATATTCTAGTGAATCTTATCATCTTAAGTGCAGTTGCCTCTACTCTCAGACTTGATACTATCAATCATGACAGCTTTGAATAAAATCTATCAATACAAAACAGCGATCTAACAAACCAGATTTGATTACGATCAGTCATGGTAAAACAGTATAGGTTTTACAGAGATTTAGATTAAGTTAATAGGAAATTAAGGATGATTACCACACTATATCCTGTTATTTTTGGGTTAACTGTCTGTGCCTTCAAATCTAGTACAGATAGAATGACTGGAACATCTAAGCAGAGTGGTGTGAGTAATATGGGTTTTAAATCCTGGTGCACTATTAACAATATAGTACGTCAAGGTCATCTATATTAGAGATTCTAGCCATCCTTCTCTGCCTTATTTCTGCTATGCTATATTTTTGCCTTTGTTTGTCTACTTTTCTCCTTCATTCTACTGCCTGCCCCACTCATTGAGGCCTTTCTGCCACTGTTCCTAAAATCCTGGTATTTTTTTTTCCTCTCTCTAGAATGTCCTTCAGTATTCTCTGTAGGGTTGGATTGGTGGTCACAAACTCACCCAGTTCCTCTTTGTCATGGAAGCATCTTGTTTCTCAATTAATTTCTAGTGACAGTTTTTTAGGGTACATCAATCCGGTCTGGAGGTTATTTTCTTTCAGGGCTTGGAATACTTCACTCCAAGCTCTTCTTGATCTGATGGTCATCTGTGTCGAGAAGTCAGCTGTGATCCTGATGGGCTTACTTTTATAGGTAATCTGTTTCTTTTCTGTGATGGCTTTTAATATTCTGTTTTTATATTGAATTTCTGGTATCTTGATTATTATATGTTTGGGTGTAGCTCTGTTTTGGTTGTAGGTGGCTGGAGTTCTTATGCCTCACATAACCAAATGTCATTTTCTTTTCCCATACTTGGGAAGGTTTCCTTAATTATTTCAATGAATAGCCTTTGTAATTCAACTGTTTATATTCCTGCTTCTTTGTTCACATTTCTTATTCTTAAATTGTAGATTCTCTTGTCATCTTCTAGCTGTTGTATTGTTACTGCCTGTTTTCTTGTTATTTTTAAGAGATCTTTCCTTTCATGATCACAAATTGCAAACTTGTCTTCAAGTTTTGATAGTCTAGCCTTAGTTTCTTTTAAGCAGTTTTGCCAGTTTTCAATGGAGTTTTTAATTTCCTGGTAGTCTCTTTGAACCTGCTTCAAGTGTTCTATATTTTCTTTATATTCTTTATCAAATGTTTCTCTCCTTTTTTTTGTGTTCCTCCCTTCTTCCATCTGTATCTTCCTGAGAGATGCTTAGCATTTCTTTTATTACTCTACTCATATCTTGCTTTACCTGATTTAATATTTCAGTTTTGAGCTCATCTACAAGATCCCAAAGATATCTCTTAATGTCCATTGAAGCCATGTGTGATGTTATGTGTTTGCTGCCCTCAGTCTCCCTTGTTTTTCCCTCCCCTGGATCAGTGCTCTCAGGTCTCTGGGCTGGGGGCCTCCTCTTGCCTCTCTCTCCTGTCATGGTCCCAGCTTCCTCCACACAGGTGTACAGTACAGGTCCCAGCCCCCTTCCCTGTTGGCCATGGTTCCTCCAAAGCACGCTGGTGAGGGACCTCTGCCCTCGCCTGCCTGCTTTTGTCATTAAGAGGTAAGTAGGGGCTGCATATGCCTGCCCCTCCCCACTGGGCCAGCCAAACTTCAGGCCCTTCACCAGGTTAGTGTGTGCTAGGCACAGGGAATTGATTTGGGATGGTTCATTGGTCCTGACCAGGGGCTCAACCCAGTCCAAGTAAATCCCACAAATCTACTCTGGGGAGGGAGCAACCAGCTGAAGTCACTGTCACTCCCAGTTCAGGCTCGTCCTACCCATTCTAACATGTCGCCCATTTGGTCCTGCCCTTCCCTTGGTGGGGGTCTCATTCCCAGCACTGACCGTGGATTAATGAAGGTCCCTTCACTGGCTCCACTCTCCTTTGGGCTCACCAACCCCTGACTTCAGTGCTGCTGTGGCTTCTTTGAGTGGTGGCAGGAATGAGTTTGGGTGGCTCTGCTGGCCAGTGTGGATTCAAGCTGGTGCAAATTCAGGTCGGCACAAACTTGGGGGTCGCAGTGAAAATGCTGTGTCATGTAATTTTTAACTGTTTCAGTTGTAGTCTCGACGTGTTTGATGAGCTTTTTTACATTTTAATTTCTTCCTGTGTCAAGAGGATCCATCTCCCTCTGTCTGGGTCTCTCCAGGATGTTTTATTAAGGCATATGAGTTGTTTCTCCCAGGAGGCTTTGTATTTTGTTGCTCACTGATTGGACATCTTTAGCTCCTCTCTCGGTTGTTTGATTTTTATCTGTAACTGTACATAATTGATGTTTTCTAGGTCTTAGCTTCAAAGAAGAAGAACACTGTGTTGGATTAACTTTTGATAAAGGCTTTTTAATGCTTTTCTGATTCTTCCTCTTCCTCAGTTTTGGAACACTTTTGTTATGTGTTGTAAGTAAACTATACAACTAGAAAAAAGGTTATATGTAAGGACCTGATCACAAAATTTAAATTCAATGTTATTATTGAGGGAAACTATAGGTTTTAATGGTCATAATGCACAAGTCATCATGTGAAGTTGGTTTTAATAAAGGCAGTAAAGGAATTGCCTCTGAAGAGATTTACCTAAGTAACCCAAATACCTCTCAGTACTCTTTCTCCTCTAATTAGCAAATGTTTATAGGTGGTTGACAAGTGAAGAATTTCAAGATGAGCTACACAGGTGACCTGATGTTGGTATCTTTGTATGGGAACTACTTTTACCTAATTTTTAATATTCTTTAAAACTCATAAAAAATATTGTCACAAGGGAAAGAAAAAAAGAAATGTCTTCATCTTTAGTAATTTATTTTATTACAAATATGACCCAAGGTTTTTTTTTGTAAAAATACACACACACATAAACACACACATATAGAAAAACAATAATCGAAGTAGGTCTACCTCATAATTGCATCTCTGCATGAAGAAATTTCCAGGTGCCACTGAACTGTGTACATTAAATTTCAAATATAATCAAATTGAGTTTAGAGATACTAATGGTGATTTCATAGAAGAACCCTTGCTTCAGCAACTTAGGAAATTACACTTGATTTTCTTTTGAGTGTTACTCAATTGTGCTTGAAATTGTTCATTCAAACTCTTCTAAACAAGAAGCAGGTGGTTAAACGTGGTGCTGTTTAACATTTACACAAAACATTCAAAGCACAATGTGCTTTTGCCTTTGAATGTCAATTGGTTGCCCTTCTCATATTCTATCCTCCCCTGGTCATTTGATTTGACCTTGATACATCCCTGAAGGGAGAATTGGCTCAAATGGTGTTACCTGCTATGGAGCGCTGGACTATTTTTATAGTCTTCCAGCTAACACTTTTAATGTGGCAACTGCTGGTTACTGAAGCAATTTAAGAAAAAGGAATTGCTGAGTTTGCCTTTTATTTTTTAATGGAGAAATACAAGGTGACATGATTGTAAAAGATATAAGTGAACCAGAACGGGGGATGTCAGCCTAGGTTTTCTGCACAGGGCAAAAGCAAGGCTTTATAAAAAAAACTTTCAATTCTATACCACAATCTAGATTTGTGTTTTTTAAAATACATGAACCAGTTCAAAAGGTGTGCTTTTCTCTATGTCAGCTTTTTCCTTTACCAGAAACACATAGGTGATATCAGCCTCCAGCTTTCTGTCTCTATGTGGTACTTACTAAACACCAAAATGTAAAATCAAATTGGAAGATAACATCCAGAAATCCATAAACTCCATTTTGTTTCCTTTTTGCAGAGTACATTCTCTATCATTTCTCTGACCACTTGCTCCTCTACCTGATAAATAACGTACATGGGAGCAGTATGAATTTATAGGCAAAAGCTTTAATTGAGAAAGAAGACTAAATAGGGAAGGACCTTCAGCTTGAGCAACTGAAGGGGACCCAGGTGTAACAAAAAGATCAGACTTGATATTAATAAAAGCATGGGAATAGATTTTATAGCACTGTGTTTAGGCTAGGAAATGATTACTATTCAGCACATTATGACTATGGCATTTTGGGATACTTTCTCCACACATTTTAGGAGGTTTCTTCCTAGTGTAAGTTATAGATCAGTGGCTATTCTCCTTCTGAAGACATTATAGTTCCCCATCACTTTTACAGCACACCTAAAGGAAAGGTGTATCTCCTACACTGTTAGCAAAGGAAGATAGGGAAAAAGAGATGATCCCGCCATTAGTGAGTAACAGATCATGGATTAAGAATTAAGAATTTGTGTCTTTTTTGTTTAGTTTTTGTTTTGGTTTTGAACCAGAATATCACTATGTAGTTCAGGCTGCCCTGAAACTCACTGTGTATCCCACCCTGGCTTCAAACTTGCTGTGTTTCTCTTGCCTCAGCCTCCTGAGAGCTGGGATTACAGGTGTGTGCCTGTAATTCCTGACTGAGAACCTGGTGTCTCATAAGTGTGCCTGTCCTATTTCACATTCACTGCAATAGAACTTTTGCTCTCTTTTATCTTCTAAAGCTGTCTTCTCTGAGTTCACTGATGACTATGTGGTAGCCCTGTGTGAGGGCTCTCCTTCCTTGATGCCCACTGAGGATCTTTATAATAGGATGTATTTTTCCAGAAGCATCTCCCTTTGGTTATGAAATGTCATCATTTTCTGATTCTTTTCCCTCTACCTTTCTTTCTCTTCTGCTGGGTTCCCTGTGTTTTTCCTTTCTCTCTCTAATATTTATCTAGGGTTCTGGATTTAGTACTTTTCTTTATAAACATTTCTCCTTGGTTATCTCATTACTTTTTGTCTTTACAAGACTGATGACTTTGAAACCTGCATGTTAGTCCAGACTTCCTATAAATCATAGTAAACCTATAAAAAGCCTAGACAGGTTTGTGGTTAGTGGTCATAAAAAAGATTCTTAAAAATATCAAGGGGCCATAAAAAATCAATCCAACAGCTGCTAGATGATGCAAAGGAGAATAACATAAAACTGATCAGAGTCAATGAAAAAGCAGGAGATACCACAGCCAACAATGAAACAATAAAAACAAAACAAAACCAAAAAACCTGTTCACAGAAGTAATGCAAGAAAACTTTCCAAGCATGGGAAATGAATTTGACATGCAGAAAAGTAAGGCATATAGAACACCAATTAGCCTGATCAAAAGAAAAATCTACACTAAGACATAAATAGTCAAGATTCCAGAAATTCAACACAAATATAGAACATTAAAAGCTGTTAGAGAAGAAGAAACAAATCATCTATAAAGGAGAACCCATCAGAACCACAGCAGATTTCTCAACACAAACCCTTAAGTCATGGACAGCTTGGAATGAAGGATTTTAAGATCCAAAAGAAAACAACCTCCACCCTACATTGATATATCCCTCAAAACTATCTTTTAAAATCAGTGGAGAAATAAGATAATTTCATGACAAAGAACACTTGAGGAAATTTATGACCAGCAAACCAGTACTCCAAAATGTTCTGAAGATATTGTAGAAAGAGATAATGAAGCCTACAGTTCCATGAAACCCAACAGAAGGAATACATCAGGCACAGCAAGCAGTTAAACAGGGGGAAGAAAAAGAACCAACAATAGGTAAATAATCAGTACATATCAGTTGTGACCATCAAAGTTAGTGGTCTCAGTTCTCCAATCAAAAGAAACATTGGCAGAATGGATCAGGAAACAAGATTCAACTATATGCCACATAAAAGAAACATATTTATGGCCCTGAATTAAGGCCAGCAGCTTCCTGATGCTGTTGGTTTCAAACAGGAGCCTAAAGAGATGTCTTTCTATGGTCTGTTGGTCATTTCAAAACTTGGGCAGAGAAATGGTCAATTTGTTAGAAAGCAACAGCTTACTACTACTACTACTACTACTACTAAAAAATTAACTTTCAGCCAGGTGTGGTGGTATAGGCCTGTGGCCCCAGCACTGGGAGGCTGAGGCAGGAGGATCTCTGTGGGTTTGAGGCCAGCCTGGGCTACGTAGTGAGACTTTGTCTCAAAAAACAAACAAATTGACTCCCCTCCCTGGTGAGCTGCTGTCAGTATGGCAGGCTGTGGCGGCCCAGGGTGGGAGTCAACTGCCTCTCCTGAGACCCACACTATGCTGGGACCTGGGGCACCGGGAAACCAAGCAACCACACCCCTCCCTGTTTTGTTTAATCTCAACATACATGGAAGTATAGACAGCTATTTTGAAGAGAACAAGAGACACTATGACAGCCATTAGTGACTTCCCTATTGTCTGGTTTTGAAGACCTAAAACACCTTCCTCATTCTGTTTGGATCAGTTTTATACTATGTTGTTTTGTATGAATTCTTTGTATGTGAAGATAGGTACAACTATTTGGAAGAAAACAAGAGACAGTATGATAGATAGTGAAGCTCTCTGGTTGTCAAGCTTTGAAATTTATATCTCTTATATTGCTTTCTTATGTCCTGTTTTGTTCTGTTTTGTTGTGTTTAATTTCACCCCCCCCCTTTAAAATAAAACAAAGAAATACATTTAACTAAAACAAGTTCATAGACTAAAAGTCAAAGGGTAAAAAACAATATTCCATGAGGAACTTGGAAAAATGCAGATGTAGATATTCTATTTGCAGACAAAGTGGATTTCAAGAGAAGGCTGATCAGAATAGACAAAGAAAGTTGCTACATACTTGTTAAGGAAACAACTGAAGAGGATGAGATAACAATCTTAAATATATATGCACAAAATACAAATGTACCCTAACTACATATAGCAAATATTAATGGACATGAAAAATCAAATAAGCACTAACACAATTAAAATGGGAACCTCAATACTTGCCTGTCACAAATAGATCATCTAGACAAAAATTCAACAAAGAAATACAGGAACTAAACTAAACTTTTGAACATAACATGTTTAATTGTTAAGACAAAATACTTTCCTGATAATATCAAGAATAAGTTAAGAATGTTCATTTCTGAAACTTCAGTTCAACATTGTATTAAGGAGCTAAACCATGAAATAAGGTAAGAGAAAGCAATAAAAGAAATACAGATTGGAAAGGAAGAAATATATGGTTAGGTGAAATTGTTATGTACATGAAGTATTCTAACAGATCTACTGAAAATCTGCTACAACTACTAACATTAATTTAGTAAGGTGACAAAATATAAGATTATGTGTAAAAGTGAAAACAATATGAATGAAATTATTTAGAATTTATTCTTTTATTCTGGTATTGAAAATATTTTCTCCCAGTTGGCAATTCCTTTTTATTTAATGGTATTTTCCAAATAGCAGAATCTTTAAAATGATGAAATTAATGAAAATAACTTAGAATTTTTGTGTATGTTATTTGTTTTTTGTGTTCTAGCTAAAAATCTTTGACTATTCCAAAATAAGGAACAATCCCATCCTACATGTCCATCTAATTTTAGTTTGAGCTTTAAGGGTTTTTTTAAATCTCCTATAGCCAGTGTTGATTTAATATCATCTTGCTCTGAAGTCCTACCATGCTTTTGTTTTTCTATTACCATTGGTTCTATCATGTTGTGTGTTATTGGATTTTAATATGTATGATAGTAAAAACAAAATTTTTATGGAAAATGAGATAATATAGCAGCCATTGTTCATCTTTGGTTATATGGTTTAGAATGTCTTGGAATACTTCCATTCTTTTGAGCTGTTTATTCTACTTTGTTATGTTTGACATTATTGTGTGTAAAGCTAAGCTCAACTATTTCAAAGAAAGACATTGTGATAGCTACTGTTAATATCCAATTGTCTTGTTGTGAAGTGCTGTGTTGCTTACATTGTTCTGTTCTGATCTGCTTAGGTCTGTTCTCTTTTGTTTTATTCTCTTTAACATAAAAAAAAAATCTCCTATATATTTGACTTAATTTTTTGTGAAGTAAAGATCACATCCATAAAGATGTCCAGTTACTCTACTATCTTTTGTTGAAAAGAAAAACTTTCATTTTTAAATATATTGACACCTCAGTCAAAGTCTGACTTATTCTAAATTAGTAGGTCTGTCTCTTTAATCTGTGTCTTCACTCGGGTCACTTGCACTTTAACTAGATTACTCTGATTTTATAATGTCTTGAAACGGTATAAGTTCTCCAAATTATTGTTCTGTTTTGAAATTGTTTTGTGGTGTTCTAGGTCCATTAGTTTCTATAGGCATTTTGGGACCAGATATTTTCTGTAAAAAGAAAAAAAAAGCCTGTGTAATTTTTAATTGGAATCAAATAGATGTCCTAAGTCAATTTTGAGGAAGTAGTTCTCTTTAAAAAACAAAACAAAACAAAACAAAACAAGAAAAATGCTCCAGGCCTTTCAATTCACAAGCATTATGTATTTCTTCACTTGTTTATGTTTTCTTTAACATCTTTCAGCAATGTTTTGGGGCTATCCTCCCTGCTTTTTTTGTATTGCTTTTATTTTATTTTATTTCACTTATCCACAAAGATTGTATGTTTTCAGGATAATATTGTAAAAGATACTTCTTATTCTCTTCCTTGTGCTAATATTTGGAACATGATTACTCTTATTAGGTCAATTTCTATGGGGCCCCAAATTTTCTCAGCTTCTTTAGTTTGAAAATGTCTTCACTGATGAAGGGTATTTTCACTGAGTATAGAATTCTTAGCAGGATTTTATTTCTTGTTTTTGTAATCATTTGTCAGCATTCATAATGTTCATTGTTTCTGAGAAGGTCAGTAGTAATTATCTTTCTCTTTATACTGTGACTTTTTTGCCATTTTAAGACTTTTTCTTCCTACTTTTCAGCAATGAAACTATGATGAGTTTAGTTTTTGTCCATTTTTATTTAACTTTTGTTTCACTAAACTTCTTGTATTAGTATGTTTCCAGTTTTCATCAGATTCTGAGACATTTCTGGAGCTACATTTTCCAATTTTTTCTATCTTATATTCTGCCTTTCAGAGTGTTTCAGATACATTTATATTAGACAACTGATTTTGCTCAGTAGGTAGCTGAGGGTCTGTTTATTTTTCTGTGGCTGTTTTCTCTCTGTTTCACTGTGATTCAATTATATCTCTTATTTCTTCCTGTTCTCTACACTTATATCTTACATTCTCTAATCCAATATGCTCTAGTGAAAATTTCATTTCAGATACTGTATTTTTCTCATCTAGAAGTGTCATTTTACTTGTCTTCTCATTATTTTTTGTATTTATTGTAGTGCTCTAGTGCATTCATAAAAGCTATTTCCAAGTTTTATCTTTCCCTGGTCTTTCAACTGCTCTTTCTTTTTCTTGTGTATCATAAGTTCCTTCTTTAGATGTCTAGTAATTTCCTATTAGATGCTGGATATTATGATTTATTATTATTATTATTATTATTATTATTTGTCTTTTTGAGACAAGGTCTCGCTATGTAGTTCAGGTTGGCCTTGAGCTCACTTTGTAATCCAGGCTGGTCTTGAACTCACAATGATCATCCTGCTTCAGCCTCCCAAGTGCTGGGCTTACAGGTGTGCACCACTCACATGATTCATAATGATTATTTATTGAGTGTTTGAATTTTATTGCCATGATGATGGAGAATTAAATTTTGATTTGGAGGACATTAAGCAACAGGTAAAATAGTTAATTCCTTCGAAGTTTTATATTTTGTTAGAAAAAGCCTAGTGTAACTAATTGTAAGGCTAGTGTAATCCTACTACACAATTGTGGTCCTACCAGGATTTCAACTAAATGTCACAACTTTTAGAAAGCTCTCTATAATTTCCCTGGTCTGCACTCATACATCTCTCAGCTTGATGTGAACTACAGGAATTGTTTCATTAATAGTTTCTAATAATTTTTCTTCCCTTTGTCTCAGGAAAAGTCACCAGAGTATGTGCCTTAAATCATTTATGAAAAAACTCAAGGATACCAGTGTAGACTTTTGAAGCTCTTTCTCTGTGAAGCACCTTCCAGTTCTTTAAATATAAGCTATCTTCTCAATACGTCTTCCCAGCTTGGCAAGACTGTCATACTCAGCTTGATTCTTCCTTGCTCTTCATAATCCTCCAAGAAGTGCTTCAGAAAAATAAAGATCCTGGACTGATGAGGCTTGTGTCATGTGTGTCCCTTATTTTAGGGATTATAATCCTGTGCTGCCACCTGTTGTTAAATGCCTGAAGCAGTTTTATTTAATATATAAATGCATATATATTTATATACTTCAATGGTATATTTCACACATATGTTGCATATGTATATGTTTAATTCATATATATATATATATATATATATATATATATATATATATATTCCTCCCCCGATGTTTAGCTGTTTATGGCAGGAAGGAAATTGTAGTGCCAGATAGTCTGTCATGGGTAGAAGCACAAGTTTCTGATTTTATTTCTGAAATTCTTAATACTATATTTATTTCTCCAATTATTTATTTTAATGCTTGCCTATTCTATGAACTGAATCTTTTGAGATTGAAATATGACACTGAATTATATTTAGAATGATAAGTACCTAGAATAAAAAATTGAACATATCTAATTCATTAAAATATGTTTATTTTTCTGAGAGATAGAGAAGGGTAGGGGGAAATGAAAATGAGGGAGAAAAACTCATGAGTTCTTCCTGATCATTTGTTCATGTTGAGAAACTGGAATAGACAGATAGTGGGAGGTGGATAACAATAATTTTGGAGGGATGAACTGCTTGTAAGCAGTGCAAACATCTCCAAAATTATCCCTGCATTGTTCCTCTTATTGTAGGCATAGTTGGAACACAATATTTTGTATTGTGCCTATGTTACTTGGATCCTTAGTATTAGCTCTCTATGAAATTTGCCATTTTTACAAAATCCTAGAACAAAACCATTGATTATTATTCTAAATGAATGTCGGTAATTATATATACTTTTGACACTTCTGTGTTATTTCTGACAGTCACAATTTTTTCTTCTCTGGAAGGTTGGGGGTTGGAGTGGCAGGTGCCTGACATGCCCCCTAACGTGACATTGATGCTCCCCTTTCTTACACCCACTATTCCTTCCTTTCCTTTCTGAATTTGTGTATTCTTCCATTTTCTTAATCTTTGTTGCTCAAAAAGCAATTCAGTGGGAGAAGGATTTTCATCAAGATAAGTTTAGAAAGAGGAAGAAGTTTTGTCTCATTACTTCCTCTTTATATGGCTAAGCTACCTCTGAATCATAACCTATATAAAATCTAACAAAGTCTTTTGAGTCTGGTTTCATGAAGTCAGAGCTTGTTTGTCAAAATTTGAGAGAGACCAGTTTCAGGGGCAGGCAGACACAGTCTCCAGTGGCTTTCAGCCCTATCGTTCTGTACTTTTTTGCATGCCCACTCCAATGAAATAAGAATTCTGAAATACTGCAAATTGATTAAAGTTTCAGTTGAAATAGTTATTTAAAGATAGAATGGAAAAAAAGATAATATATGCTTGCTTGCATATATGCATTGTATATCTATTGGATTATAAGAAATTAAAATTTAATTTTTTAATATTCATCTTTCTTTTCTTTCTGCTAATTTCTCTGAAGAAAAAAAATCTGTAAACTTAACCTTCAGTATTACAGGAAAGACCTTTTCCCAAAACATATATTTAGAAATATTGTTCTCTATGATACAGCAGTAGCTATTTTAAGAACCCTATGGGTTCTCTCATATTAAAAATAAATTATATGTACATATGAATATTCATGAATTTTAACATTCAATGCAATGGTCTTTAAAGATCATCCCTATGCCCCATGTTAAACTGATACTTTGAAAGAAAATGAGAAAAAAAATGTATGTTTTGCTTGATGATGAGAACCGAGTGTCTGAGTATTTTTTAATGCTCATTATTTCATTGTTTTAGGGTGGAGCACACTTTCCAAAAATGGCAGTAACAGTTCTTTTGGTATTATATGGTCTTCCAGAACTTTGCCATTCTTTACCACTGTGGAATCTATTTTTCATTCTGTGTGACTGTTTCAATAAAAAGAATGCAGCGAAAGTGACAAATATGACTTCAAATGCAAAGTCATGAAAGTAGTATAACTTCCTGGCTTGCTAGTTCCTTTAATTGCTTATGCTAGGAACTCTGCCACCACAATGCGAGTAAGTCCAGGACACCCAGAAATACAGTGTATAGGTGTAATAGCCAACAACGCAGGAAAGATCTCATCTGATATCCAGTAACAACCATTAGAAATGAGTCTAAACAAGGCTTCAGAAGACTGAAGGTCCCAGCCAATAAGTGACCTCAGGTTTAAGTCTACTAGCTGATGTCACACTTGAGCAGATCCAAATGTGAATTCAGCCCTCAGCTTTTGGATTTTCCCTGTGAAAGCTGAGTTGAGCTGACATGAGTAATTCTCACAGAACCTTTCTCAAACTGCAGATTTCAAAGCAAAATCTTGTCATTCTTTAAGGCCATTAAAATTTTGAGCCATTGTATAGGCTCTAGTAAATAGCTGGGACATGTTTTGGCTCTAGGATGTAAAATATAGCCAAAAGCAAAGCTGACACAAGTGTCAGGAGGCTTAGAAACAGAGGCAGGTGGGTATGGAAAATGGCTTTAGGGCAGAGTTAGCAAAAGACTGAGGGAGAGAGTCTTCTAGAGAAAATGAGCTTGAAAAAGATGCTGGTTAGGTCTTAAAAGAAAAGAGGAAAATTTTATTGGAAGCTGGAAGAAGGGGGATTCTTGTTATATACTGACAGAAAGTTTAGCAACAATGTCTCCTGCAGTGAGGTAGAAAACAGGAAATATACCTATTTTTTGGCTAAGGAGTTTTGCAGAAAGAGTCGAAAGTGCTTTGCCTTCTGTCTGCTTCTAACTGCCTATAGTAAAATGCAAGGAAGAGAGATGAGCTAAAGAAAGAACTGTTAAATATAAAGTCTCCAGGACTTGCTGGGTTGGAAAAGAAAACTGTTTCTCATTCCCAGCCTCTCCAGATGGCAAATGATGCTAAATTAAGACATGGATTCTGAGCAGAGATCAAATCCAGGGTGCTGTCAAGAAAATGATATAAAAACCTTTTGTTAAGACCCCACAAATCTTGATATAGTGCCTTATAGATTATGTTGCACAGACAAAAGTCAAAATGGTATGCCTTACTGATTCTTTCTGTAAAACAGTAAAGTTTCTGAGAATCTTAGGAGTGGTATTCTTAAAGAGACCTAAGTTTTAAACAGGCTAATTTCAATGAGATTTGGGCATATGGCTTTTGTTTAACAAAGTGGATTATAAATTGATTCATAAGAAACCCACAAAATGTTTAAAGGAATTTTATCACTTTGTACTGAGAGGCTAAAGATAGTACACAATTAAAAGAAATCTTTTAACCCCCATACATCCACAGAAAGGAAGCAGGCCAAGAAAATGACTCAACTGGAAAGATGAACTACATTTTATAAAATAGAAAAATATGTACCAGTCAATTGGTAGAACCCAAAAGTAGAGCAAAGAGCCTTAGAGAATTGCTAGTTGGTTGGTTTGAGTCCAAATCAAGGAAGAGTAAGAAATAATTGGCTATATTTCATGATTGTTATGTACCAGAGAATTCCATGTTTTGCTTTTTTTCCTCTTTTTGAATGTGGGCACTTTTAACATCTTTTCTCCATCTATGACATCTTGTACATCAGGTGTATATGAAGTACAGAAATCATCCGTTTATTTTGTGGACCCAATCTTCAGACTGAAAGGATTAGCACTCAAGATGGTAAACCCAAGGAACCACACCCAAGGAACTTTATTTGATATAATGCAAGATCTTAGACCTCAGGCCAGGGCCCAGTGGGCTTGGGAAAGGGATCTCAGAAAAGGAATGTATTTTGCATGCAAAACAGATGCGAGGTCTAAATATGGAGTGGGGTAGATTTTCATTTCCAATACAGCAATGGCTTCTACAATACTTTTGATGTCAAAAGCTATCAAGGAAATTGACAGTCCTCTGCTGGCGAAATACGGGCTCATTGCCTAAAGCTAGGTAAGTCTTTGGGACTGAAGTAATACTGTGAGACACTGGAGGCAGGATTGCAGAAACAGAGATTCCACTTGGCTGCTTTTTATCTTGAAATGTTTGCCTTTGGAATCTAGGTACCATATTGTGTGGAAGCCCAATCTATATGTGGAGGCCAAAAACAGATGTTCTGACTCATGCCCACATCTGAGATCTCAGGTAGGAGCCAGTATCAATCGCCAGACTTGTGAATAATGGAGTTTTCAGATGATTTTTGCCCTCAGTCTTTAAACTTCTCCAAACTCTGAACTATTCCCAACATATCTTTGCCTTCTTTCTTTTATTTCTCACCTCCTGACCAAACTATAGAATCATGAAAATAATAAATACCATTTCTTAAACCACTGAATTATGAGGTGATTTGTATACAACGAGAAAATTAAGATAAAGTCATCATCTCCTTTACTTAATGAGAGCATATACTGACAGCTACATAATATGCAAGTAGTAGAACTGAGCTGTCAACCCTGGTGTGTCTGAATTCAAAGTTTGAGTTCCTTGTAGTCATTGATCCACTCCTACAAAAAGGCTCAGATTAGCTAGAAAGACACTGATTTGAACTTGAAAGTCCATTAAGCTTTCATCTGAGAAGACTGAGAATAATGGAACAAAGACAAAAGATTTGTAACCTGCTAGATATAGAGGCCTTTCTTGAA
Source organism: Hydrochoerus hydrochaeris (assembly GCA_004027455.1). Classification (NCBI taxonomy): domain Eukaryota; kingdom Metazoa; phylum Chordata; class Mammalia; order Rodentia; family Hydrochaeridae; genus Hydrochoerus; species Hydrochoerus hydrochaeris. Next base: position 43,033 of record PVLA01002200.1, on the reverse strand, counting down.
AATAAGACATGTTTTGTGGCTAAAAAATTTTATAATTAAATTCTAGCCTTTTATTTACAAGCTTGCATGAAACCTCAAGCTATGTAATGTCATTGTGTGTAAATTTCCTTCCTTGGTAAATAAGGACGTGATATCTGTCTTTCAAGATTTTTGTAAGGGGTATATCTTTAATATGGAAATAGGGAGAACTAATATTATTAGTCTGAATATCTTAATGTAGTCATCTGAAAGTCATGCTTGAAGGCGAATAGTATACCGTTGCTTTCTGATCCCTGAACAGAATATCGACTCTGCACTTAGCTATTGCCTGTCTTTCTTTTGAAACCTTGCTGCCACCTATCATTTCTTTCCCACCTTCAAGATGTGTCCTCATGCCCTCAGGGTCTCTGGTATCTCCTGCTCCTCAAAAAAGGGCTCACATTTCAGTCCCATGCCACAAACATTTTTTCCTTGAAATTTTGCTAAATTTGACTATTTGTTTGATGACAGTCAGGTGCCATGTGTCATAACCTCATGAGACCTTTGCACGTTAAAAGAACAGCTCATTAGCTACTTCGAATCTCTGATAGAATTAGTGGGGGAGACAATTTTGTTCCCAGAGTTCTTTACCTACTTTCTCTCCTCCCACAATAAGAAAAAAAATTCTTGAAAGTTACTTTGTAACCTCTCTGTACTCCTTTGGGAAAACATTATTACCCTGATAGAATACAATAGAATTTGCTACCTTTAAAAAGAAGTGAGGTTCATAGTAGAACACAAATTAAATTAATTTTAAGATTATGGCAATGTTATCCTATATTTCATCCTTGAGTAGTGTGTCTGTAGGGAGACAGGACCACCATTTATTGACCACCTTGACATGACAGATGCTTGTTGTAATTCATTTAATGCTATCATCTGCCTACATGTTTACCTTCTAGATTAGCTAAATTTTATCTTTGTAAAAGTACGTTAACTATTACATGATTACTTCTGTTTGAGAGAAGAGAGAGAAAAGGATATATATATCTTGTTCTTTTGACTATGGCACAGTGACTTTTCACTCCAGTTCAACACTAAAGCACAAAAAAAGCATTTATCTATACTATTCTGTGGAAGGTCATTAGGTAGAAACTACAAAGAACAAAGTACACAACTAGAAGGTCTTTTGGCCAGACAGTTGATCTGCTTCATGAGACTACAAGGGAGATTTTATAGCTCAGAATAAAAATAAGGGAGATGAACAAAAGGAACAGGAGTGGATATGACTTGTATAGTATTACACATATATTTATGCATTAATACTGCCCCCAAGATATATGAAATAAAATTTAAAATACATAAAGTATAATAAGACTACAAACAATTTTGTGCTAAACAAAACTGAATAGCACACACCCAAATCTCTATTTCCAGTCAATATACAGTTCTCTGGTTCATTATAAACCTTATGGATTTATTATACTGAATTTTTATTTTGATTAAGCACCTTGTCTTGTAGTAATTAAACTCACAAATGTGTCTTTGTGGCCTTCCATTTTCTTTAAGCCTCAGTCTTTCTCCCTTTGCCAATCTTTGTTCAGGGGTCATGTCATCATCAGTGTCATTACATGATGCCAGTACTCTCTAGGCATAAAGTTCCTGTGTTTGGCTATCTCAGAATTATCTGAGAAGCTTTGGAAAATTACAGATGTCTAAGGCCTATCCAGAGTTACTCTATCATAATGTTTTAACATTATTACCAAACTCAAATTTGTTACTTGCCATTCAAAAGGGCCAATGAGTAAAGAAAAATTATTGGAACAAGGGGAAAAATATTTGTAAAGTTAGCAGATCAGAGAAGATGGAAGACTATTGCCATAAAGGTAACCTTGTGGAGGGGTCACAGGCTCAGTGCTTAGATAGGCAGTTGGGGAAGTGTCTTTGTAGTCTTAGCCTGGGGAGGGAGGCAGTCAAAAGTTCCATGGCGGTCAATTTTTCTCACGCACCAATCAGAAAGCTGCTGTTATCAGGTCAATCTAAAGAAAGGTTACTGATTAAGTTCTATGACTCATATTTTTTAGTTCCTTATTCCAGGAATAGTTATCCTTGCAGCTTAAAATGTAGAACAGGGAGGAGAGCAGAAAGAAATTTTTGCTGGATAATAATTTTAATCCATGAGGAGGTTTCTGTCAGACATGTCATGAGTGGCAAAGCTAGTAAGAGACTGATGATGCATGCACAGAAGCATGACCTTCAAAATCAGTCACCTTAAAAATCAGCTGAAGGCAAGTGAAACTAGAAGGCTTATCCTTATACACATTTCTCGTGGTTACAGCAACTGTCCTTTCTTTTCTGTTGTCATTACTATTCCTACCTGGTTCTGAAACTCTCTCTTCTGCTTTGTTGTATATCAATTTCTGTCCCTAATTAGTTTCTTAACACCTCAAGACTGCTTTTGCCTGATTAATTTCTCTAAAATAGTATGCCACATATGTCATCCCAATATTCAGTCACCGTGAATGTATTTTTTTTTCCTTTAGGAACATAAATTTATGGATAAAATATAAGACTTCTGCTAATTGGCCCTCACATACTCTTCCATGTATTTTAGTTCTTATCTGATTTAACTTCATACCAGCATATGAAGCCTGGCAAGCCCACCTGTCTTAGTCAGCTCAAGGTGCTATAACAAAGCACCATAGACTGAGTGGCTTGAACAACAAACATTACTTCTCACAGTTCTAGGGCCCGAGAAGTTCAACCTGAAGATACTAGAAGGCAGTATTTGTAAGTGTCTTCTTTTCCTGGTCAACAGACAGTTGCCTTCTTACTATAGCTTCATGTGGAGAAAGAGAGAAGACTCTGGAACCAATTCTTCTTGTAAAGGAAATTAATAGCCATCACGGTGGCTCTCCATGGCTCCATCTAAACCTATTTACCTCTCCAGGGACAGCTTCCTAATATCATTGTATTAGTGCTTCGAGTTTTAACTTATGAGTGTCAAAGGAAAACAAACATTCACTCCACAGCACCCTCCTCTGATTAAAGTGCTTTCTTCCTATGATTTCTTTGATGTTACACATTCTTTTTTAAAAAAATTATTTTGAAATAATTTTATACTTAAAGTTGCTAGTATAAAGAATTCTGGATTATTACTCCATTCAAATTACTACATTTATCTCTCTTACATTTCTTTACTTCTACCTATTTCAATATGTACTTAAACACAGGGACATTTTCATAGATAATCACATTAAAATGGTCAAGTGAGAAATTAACATTGATAGAACATTATTATCTAATCCATAGAATATGGAAAGAGAGAATGAGAGAAAATACTGGAAAAATATGTATCTGCAAAGACCTTGCATTAAGCGTATAAAAATAAGTCCTTTAATTCAACTATAAAAATACTCTATGCCCTTCTCTCCATTGGGCCAAAGATTGGAACACTTCACAAAAGACTGACAAATGACTAATATCCATGGCGACAATGTCCATTAGAAATCAAGTCAAACCCTCTATACTATTGGTAGAATACCTAAAATTGAAGTCTTAGCAAACTATAGAACAATTGGTACTCTCAAGAATAACTTTTAGAATATAAAATCATTTAACCACTTAGAAAAACTGTTGGCTCATTTTTTGTTTGATTTTTACAGTGCTAAAACATGGAACTCATGTTCTCATGCATGTTAGACAATTTCTTTGAACTACATCCAATCATCTTTTTATTTATTTTATTTTGACAGAGTCTCTCTAAGTTGCCTAAGTTGGTCTTGAACTTGTGATCCTTCTCCCGCAGCCTTCTAAGTAGCTGAGATTATAGTCAGGAGCTATTTGTCTGGCTGTTTGCCAGTTTCTTGTAATGATAAATATATATATTTTTTCCACGATGTACAAATTCTATTTCTTTTTAATTGTCTAAGCAAAATTAAAATATACTCCCACAAAAATACTTTATGAAAATACTTTTAATATTTATACATATAAAAGTCAGTAACTAGAATTCAACCAAATGCCTATACATAGGAGGCAGATAAACTGTGATAAGCTCACATGGTGGGATAACACAGTAAAAGGAAACATATTTACACTACAAATATAGCTATGTTATGAATGTCACTGACATGATGTTGAGGGAAAAATACACCATAGAATAAAAATGATATGATTGAATTTATAGACATTCAAAATGGGCAAAAGTAATTAATGGTCCTAAAAATCAGAATAGTGTTTGCTTTGGCAGAGATTGTACAGTACTAACTGGAAAGGAGAATAAGAAAATTTTCTTTCATGATGGGAATGTTTTATATCTCAGTTGGAATGTAGGATTACTAGTTGTGTAGATCTGTGAAAGTTGATTGACTCATCTGCATTTAACCATGTCAACTAAACATTAATAATAAATATAAACCAGTAGTTGTGGAAACACTGTAGTCAAAGCACAGAGATAGTACAAGAACCTTGTATCAGAACTTACTGGGTACTGACATTGCCAGACAAGAAGTGCTTAGGTGTTGAAGAGCTTTTCAAACTTCAGAAGGATTGGCTATTGGCTATTATAGGCTAACAGTGAGCTGACAGCAGTTACAGACAGAAAATTCTTGGTCAACTTGCAATGATGAAACTAGAGAAATAATCAGTACTCAATTCTAGGATTTTATTACCTACCAGCCCCCTCCATTGGTTTAATAGAGAGGGCATGGAGGTGCTACTGATGTAATTCAGCTTCTCAGGGCATGGACTGGTGAGTAAGAAGAGTGGATGTTAAGAGAAAAAACAGAAGGTGGCTGGCATACTTTGCTTGTTTGTGTGTTTGTTTTGTGGTATTAGGGATTGAAACTTGAACATACCGGGTATCTGTTCTGCAACTGAGCTATACCTCAGTCCCTACATCTTATTTTATAGAACTGAAAGGGTATCATTTAGTTTTAATAATGGTGACTTGGGCAACAAACTGAGAGACACCTAAATGAGTGGAGGATACATGAAAGAAATTTATTGAAATAATAGCTAGTAATTTACCATATCTAGTAATAAAAATGAGGATATAATGAGAGGAAGGACAGAGTAGTTATGGTAGAAAAATGGAATATAGGGCTTAGAAGTTTCAAAGATTGTTGGGGCTGGAGTGCTAAAATATTGTAAATTAGCTTATGGAGGAGTTTTAGTTAATGGTAGTCAGATGTCTAAGCTATGACCATAGGGATCAATGAGTAAGGTAATGCAGAATACAGAAAGATGGAGTCACCAAGAAGCTGAACAACAGGATAATGGAATTATTTATTTACATATCTATCGAAGCTATCAATTACGGAAGGATGGAAAGAATGACAGAGGGTGTTAAAAGCTGTAAGAGAATGCAAGACATATAGAGGAGAAGGTTTTAGATATCTGCAAAGATAAGTGGGTGGTTTAATCTGTTAAGTTGATTCATCCTTGGTATATTTATCTCTCTCAGCCTCCAGAATCAGCCAGTCATTGAGTCCTGCCAATCTATTTTTTTTTTTTTCAATATGAGCACCACTTTAATCACCGGTAGAATTTTAAAAAATCATTTCTTCCTGTTTTGGCATGTTAAATTTCTAATTGGTCTCCAGGAGTCATACTTGCCAGGCTGTTTTCTTTGCTGCAGCCACTAAATTTCTCTCAGTAAATTTGGTAATGTCCTAAAGTCTATCTATACTTTTGGAATCCAGCTCCTAAAGTTTTTCAGTTGGTTTCCACTTCTTTTAAAAGCAAGGCAGATAAAGAAGGATAAACTGGAGACTTTTGTAGGTAAATGGATGCAGCTTGAGACCATACTCATAATTAAATAAATCACACACACATGTGTAAGCATCATATTGTCTCACTAGTGTGAGAAGCTGAAAGAAGCAACATATATATATATATATATATATATATATATATATATATATATATGTATATATATATATATATATATGTTAAGTTAGTTGTGCTTGTAATTTCTGAGTTCACTGAAGAGAGAGATTTGTGCCAGTATTGCTCAGACAGTTGAAAGCAGATGTCTTGTGCTTTGGGTGAATTGTAGATGGCAGTGTGCAATATTTGTCTCGATTGCCATATTTTGAGATTTTGTTTTGTTTTAGTTTTTTTCCCTTCTTTTTTCTCTTTTCCTCCTTGAAATGAAATTGATTTGAGAAAAAAGTATATAAAAAAATAAATAAAAGCAAGGCAGGTTGGGGATATAACTACAGTGCCTGCCTGGCAAGCGTAAGGTTCTGAGTTTGATTTCTGTTACAAACAAAACAAAACAAAACAAAACAACCTAAAATACTTTAGGCTTCAGGTTTGCCTTTCTAGTCTTAACGTAGCAGCATTTTCTCCCCTCGTGTCCCCGTGCTTCATGTAAACCAGCCTTCTGTGTCAGTGTCCTTGCGCTGTTTTTTTGGCCTGGAATGTGCTCCTTTCTATCTGCCTGTGTTTCCCCAGGTTAAGGCTTAGTCAGCAGAGGGTTTAATGCTTATTCCACTATCGCCAGCCTGAGGCAGGCATACCCAGAACTTTTCTGACTGGTTCTGTGCTAGACTTTTATTTTTTAATGGAACAGTATCGGTGCTTCTTAAAGGAGCCATACAAAAGACTATGTCACATTGGGGACATTTAAAATTTATGATAACTTACCCTTTCTAGAGTTATGCTCCACTTATTGCTGGGACAAAAAAGACTGATAGATTTGATTTTAATAATCTCCTTAAAGAAATCACAATGAAATCCTGTTTTAATAACTTGGTTTCAGCACAAGATCCTGTTAGAGGAGACCAAATTGGACAAACTGAAATCTTGTGCTAGAAACGTCCTCAGATACAGAATTTATAGCCCATTGATTCCAGGAATAAAGACTGTTTTTGAGTTACATACTTTGTTTAATGTGAAACAAGTTCCACTATCTAAGCCAACAGGAGCTCTGCCTTGTAGGAAAAGCCCGAGTAGTTAAAGGGGTCTTGAATAGTGACAATTCGTGGTAGCAAAATGTATTAAAAGTAGCACATCAGTTTACTCATCTTAAACTCTTTAAAACCAGTTAGGGAATTTTGAACAGATACCACTACTGTACAACTATATAAATTTACTTTTAAAATTATAAATTGTACGCTTACACTGTATCAATTTATAGTATGTAAATTGTAGCTCTATAAATGAATTAAAAGTTTTTAAAAATGACACAAATACTGGGTCCTCAACTTTGGCCCACTATATTAGAACCTCTGGAGGCAGGGCTTAAAATGTACTTAGGAAATTTGCCACCATTTCAGAGAGGTATATACATTTACCTTTTGTATTAATCAGGTTCTCTAGAAGATGAAAGATGAGAACCAATAGAATATATATTCATATATATATATATATATATATATATATATATATATATATATGAAAGAATTTGTTATATTGGCTACAAGATCAGAAGCTGAGTGCTTGTCTTCAGCTGGAGACCTGAGGAAAGCAGTTGTATTGGTCAGGGTTTCACTAGATAAAACAGATACAACACGAGATATACAAATGTATAAGAAATGACAAGATTGGCTTATGATGGTCAGCCACAGAGTTGGATGAGGAAGTGTGCAGAAGCCGAAAGATTCAATCCAAGTCTGCACCAGCAGGCCAATGAGTCTGTGACAGAAGGCCAAAGGGTCTGCTCTGGAAAGCTGAAGAGTCTACACTGGAAGCCAGTAAATGATGTCCAAGCCAAAGGTGAAGACTGGCGCTCCTCCAAAGAATGGAATGCATTTGTCCTTTCTTCTTCCCTTTTATATTATCCATGTGATGAGCCACCCTAGGGTGGGTCTTCTACATCCTAGGGTGTGAAATTTCTAAAATTTCCGATTTAGTTAAGTTTCTAAATGTCTCAAATTGACACGATCGATCAGTCACTACAGCAGTTATCTGCTCGGTCTGCGAAGCTGGAGGCCTTAGAATCAGAGGGTCAGTGATGCAGCCCCGTCTGAGGCTGAATAGCTAGAAGCCCTCTGGAGAGTTGCTGGTCCAAGTGTGTGTGATCAAGGACTTCAGAATCTGGGGTCTGATGTGTATGGATGATAGAACGAGCACCCACTCAAGAAGAGGGGAAGGTGCGTGTGCCGACGCACGCTTTCCCTTCTGCTTCTCATTTCCCCAGGCTCCCATCCGCACCGCCAGTGGCACCACATGCCAGTGGTCTCTGGAGACAGCCTCACAGACACACCTGGTAGTATTTCACATTTTGAAAATAACTGATACTAACAGAGGTATGGGGAACCCAAACAGAATGCAAACAGCAACCAAGGAATCTGATTGTGCCAGAGATGAGTACTGCAACTCTAACAAATGAGATAGAAAGGAAAAGAATGAACCTAATAATAGTGGGCAGTAGTGTTTTTAAAATATTGTGGATGGCAACTAAAGAACTGCATGGCACTCTATAATTTTTCACTCTCTTCAGTAAATTTTTTTTTTCACAGGGGTATATGTTAGTATTCTAAAGCTACTTTGTATATATCCTAAGACTGAGCAAAAAAGTAAATAAAATGTGGACAGCAAAAGCCAGTTTCTTACTGTCAGAGAAAAGGGCTACAAAGGAGGAAAAGAAGAAGCTAGAAAGGACTGCATGAATTAGAATTGGAAATATCAGCTTCTGTAAATACTGGTTCTCATTTATATACATATATAATATGTATAATATTAATTATATTGATAATTGACATGTAAGATAATATAAAATATTATTATGTATTCATATAATATAAATCATATATTACAATATATATTTGTGTTTGTGACAGTTATAGAAAAATAGAAATATCAAAGTATATATATTTGTGTTATGTGAATGTACACACTTCCTAGCCCCATTCATTTAGAATGATGCCCAGAAGTAACAAGTATGCCCAGAACTTAGATTCTAACTATGATTTTTTCAGTAAAATGATTGATTCCAGAGCCAGAGCACAGAAAGTATAAGATAAGCCCAATCATCTTATGGTGCTAGAAGGAGTAGTGGTCAGCTGGAAGTAGAAGCCAAACTAAGGGAGGGCCTGAAAGCCAATGCTAGGACAATTTGAAGAATGATAATATTGGATTACAACCCACAGAATAAAATAAATACACACGAGTTTGTGTTGATGAGAACAGACTGCTGATGTTCAGTACATGTGGTTGAGAAGTGGGACTTTTTGCTGTTCAAGCTCAAGCCAGCAACTTTGCCCCTCACCTTTATTCTGGGAACTTGGTGTTTGGTTGCTCAGTCCACAGTTGGCTGTGGGCTCCATTTCTTTATTCTGTATTTTTCTCTCTTCCAGGCTCAATACAACTCCCATCTTTCAGTGGAAAGTGCGTTGGGTTTTAGAGGATAGAGAGGTTTCAAACTCCAGGTCCCCCATTTGCTCATTCCTCTTTCCTGACCTTGGTTGCCTCAATAATAAAGTTCTTTAGATTTTAGAGCAAAGGTATTTTGCAACCTGTGTTTAGAATTTGTTTTGTTGCTTCTGTGATTATTAATGGGTAGATTGTTTGCTCATTTTTGTGTATCACTTTTTTTGGAAATCTTTATATATGCAATTTTTATAATTATATAATTATGTATAAGAATTGTACCCAAATAATACAGGTACACTATATACAGGTACAAATAGATCTGTTCTCATGGGGCTGGCTGGAAGGGAGGGGAATGCGTGCCTTGCCAGGGCCATGCAAAGCCTGCCCAGCTGCTTGGTGCCCCTCCCCCAATCACCTGCACTCTTTGGAAGCACTAAGGAAAAATCTTTTCAGTTCACAGTGTGAAAAGTTCAGGATAAGTGATGGCTACAGTTATTCAGCCACCTTCAGAAGCATTGGTTTCTTTGATAAAATAAAACACTTAACTTTGTTCTCTTCCATTTTGCATTTACTGTGATCTGCTATCTGGATTGGGAGGAAAGAGGCATTTCTTTTCTGCTACAAGGCTTGATACAAGACTATCACATAGCAGTTTACTTGACAAACATTTCTTGATGATGAGCAGGCTGAGTCATTGAGGACCTTGCTGGAGGAGGTAACTCCTGAGTCAGGCTTGTGGGGAGGTTTGAATTAGTGGGGAGGAGATCATGATCCTCTCTCAGTGGGAGCTGTGCAGTGATAACAAGCAGAGACCACATAATGGGGAGCTATTAAGAGTTTTCACGGACAGGAAGAGAGCCATGCAGGGTGAGATGGAGTGCTAAGACGGGGCACATGGCAGAGTAGTAGCCCAGCAGTGTCCTGACACAGCTTAACACTAGAAACAGAAATCATCACGGTATATCTTCAATTATTAATACAGGTTGCTTCTTCAGGAAGATATACATTCCTGGAACATAATAGGAACTGGCTACTTTCCAGGTTTCTTAAAATCAAATCCTCCCAATAATGTGGGCAGTACCTAAAGCAAAAACTTTTCCTGCATTTCCAAGGTGGTATCCACAGGCCTTCTTCTCAAATTAAGGCAACACTCCTTTTCGACGCTGGGTGAGAAAGTGACTATAGTAGTGCCTGAGAACTCTCCACCAGGAAGTCACATTGGCCTGGCTGGATGCTGTAGGTAGCTAGTCGTTGGTGGGAGCATCCTGCCCTCTGCTGGAGTTGGCTGGAAGAGTGAAATTTGCATTGCCTGCTAAAGAATTAATTAACATTGGGAATGTGTTCAGCTTTAACTGAAAATAAACACTTGTTTGTATGTTGATGAGCTTTAATTAACCTAGGGATGTATTCCTCATATGATACCTTAATTCTCAGTGGATTTCCAGGTATCCAGGAAAAAAAGCCCATTGTGTGTCATATGTAGGCTCTTGCTCAGAAAAGTGAGGATACATAGTGCCAGAATTTTTAAAGACATGTAAAGAATAAAAGCTGAATCTCTAATGATTTTTAAAGTATTCACATCATATTGTGATGTGCTAGAAAGAACCTCGGGAGTACCATTAGACCGCTTGGATTTATGTATTAATTCTGCAAGATGCTAAACCTCTTTGAGGCTGACCCTGCATCTGTAAAACGATTCTACTCTCCCTTTAAATGTTGCAGTGAAGATCAGATGAACTAGTATATAGTATACTATATACTAGTTCATCTAGTATATATGCATGTTCTACTGGGCCTGTTCTAGACATGCATGCCATGTGCAGATTCACAGAGGAGTACAAAGTGCTGAGCGTTAGGAATATTGTGGAATTATTGGTGTCCTGAAATTTTGTTTTGAGTAAAACGGGAAAGATAATAATGTTTCAAACCTAGAGAATGAAAGGAATCTTCCTAAACATATTGAAAGAAAGCTGAATACCCTAAAAGTAATTTTTGCAACAAGCTCTGGAGATAGAACAATCATTCTTACTAAGTAAACATTTATCTTCAACTGTCTACCATGTGCCATACAAAAGTTATATTTCTCACCTTTATTGGAAGAAAAATGGTAAAAATGAATTACAAACACAATCTTTTACAGAAACCAAACTGTCTTTTTTTGTTCTTTTTCCCCCTTGCCTTTCATTTCCTTTCTTTTTCCCTTTTCTTTTTCCTTTCTTTTTCCCTTCCTTCCTCTTTTTTCTTCTCCCCTTCCCTACTTTCCATTTTTGAGTCTGGGTCCTCTTTTATTGGTTCCTTTTGTTCTCTTCCTGTTTAATTTTAAACCTGAAAGAAGCAGTTTCTGCAAGCATTGCCATGCTGTCTGTGCTTTGCTGCTTCTTGTCTGCCTGCAGCAACTGCACAGCTGGACGGCTTCATTTACAATTGAAGTAGATAGAACACCATCCTAGCTCCTAAATTGCCCATTGTCCAAGAGGTGACACGCTGAATGATGGATGGTGGGGTTGTTATCAATGTGTAGTTCTTTAGTTGAAAATAATAGATCTATTTTTAAAATAAATGACTTGATTTGATTTTTTTGTGAAAAGCTCTGTTTAATTAAAGAATTTTTAAAATCTTAAGTGTATTGATCATCTTGCCAGCCTTAGCAAGTGCTGTATCCATGTGTTCTACAAAATTCAAGTTCTACAAAGTCTTAACACTAGTTGCTGAAGACGTGTAGGAATAAGCAATGATCTCTGTACATGAGACATTCAGGCTTTAGTTTTGTGTGTGTGTGTCTTTTCTGTGTATGTGTATGAGTGAGAGATATAAGCTAATGATAAGAGAATTAGGGAAGAAATAACTGGATTTCAGGTGGTCTTTTTATATATATACATTTAATTGGTGGGTGACAACTGAATAATATATGTATGTATATAGACTACAGTGTCAAATTTCAGGACACGTAAACAATGTAAAATGATCAGATTAGAGTAATTAGCATATTGATATCCTCAAATATTATATTTTATATATTAGAATCAAAATTCCTCTGTATTGGAGACATTTAAAATTCTTACTAATTATTTGGATTAATCATTGTCTTAATTATCTTACTTTGCTGAAGTCATCTCTTCTACCCACCTGTTCCCCTGTGTCCATTAACTGTCTTCTTCCTGTATCTCCCCACACCATTCCCATGTTGATACCTGCTACTGTGTTCTCTACTTCCTTGAGATCAACTTTAGCTTCCATATATAAGTGAGAACATGTAATATTTGTCTTTCTCTCCTTATTTCACATAGCATTATATTCTACTTTGCCATCCATGTTACTACAAAAGACATACTCTTGTTGTTTTTATCGCTGAATAATATTTCCTTGTGTATATGTACCACATGTTCTTTGCTCATTCACCCATCAGTGCATACCTAGTTCGATTCTATCAATTTGTATACTAGTCACTTTCCCATCCATGTGATGACATACCTGACATCTACAACTTAAAGAAGTTTAACTCAGTTTTCAGAGGACTTAGTCCGTAGCTGGTTGGTCAAGGCAAAACTGGCACAGCAGAAGGGCAGAGGAAAGCTGTACATCCCACGTGAACCAGAACGTGCGCGCGCGCGCGAGAGCGCACGTGGTGAGGTGAGCGGAGCCAGGTAAAGAATACACTCCACTCCGTAAGGTCACGCCCCTGCCCCACCCCTTCTGACCAGACCCTGCCTCTGAACGCATGAGACTTTGGGGAGACCCTGTAGATCTAAACTGTAATCCTTGGATAGTGTGAACAGAACTGCAGTACCGTGCAGGGGCTGATGTCTCCTCAACTTCTGATGCTGTTTCCTTTGGATATTTCCCAGAAGTGGGCTTGCTGGGCCTTATGGTACTTCTAGTTCTAGTGTTTTTGGGGAGCCTCCATGCTATTTTCCATAATGGTTGTACTCATTTACATTCCCACCAGCAGCACATGAGCGTTCTCTTTTCTCCTCACCCTTATAAGTATTTGTTTGAAAATCTTTTTGATATGTCATCTGATATTGAAGGATGACATTTTCCGTGTGAATGAAGTGTGTATTTGTGTATGTATGTATTGTGTGAAGTCAGGGAGAGAGCAGGTCTCAAGGCAGAGGGCATGAGAAAACAATGACATAGTGTTGTGAAAATCAGTGCTGTGGCTGTAGTTAGAGTGATGAGAAAGGTGACATGGAAAGTTTAGGACCCAATGAAGACGCTATTTAACCGCTGAGATGTGGTGCTTGAATTTCACTGGGTATGCATGTTTTTGCATGGTGGATCACTATTATGATATGTCACTCAGTCACGTAAGTGTTTGCTAGGGAGGGAAGTTAGGTTGTAAATGGTATTATAGTTCCCTGTGATTTAGAATGTAAGTTTCTAAGAGAGACCTGCAGTAGGTGTTATATTTGCTCAAGCTGGGATGGGTTAATGACTCCCTGACCAGACTAGAAGAATCCTTACCTTGCATCTTTAAAAGACAACAGGTTGAATCCCTTCTGATTGATCCCATGCATTACTAAAACACAATCACAAGCCTCTTTTCTTCTTTAGTTTTGGAACCCAGATATTTTCCTTTATGGAGTTCATTGCCAAAAGAGAAAGATTTAGAAATGATATCAATCATTTCTGTATCTGAATTGCCATTTTGTCACCTAAAGAAAAAGGTCAGAAAAGACCCATAGATAAAGACTCTATTTGCTTATCTGATTAATAACAAAAGTAGATTATTTACATAAACTGCTCTGCATGTTATTCCTGATCTTAACTGCTTGTCTCCTCTAACAGTTCCACAAAGTTAAAGATTATGGCACATTAAAGTTTATGGTGCATTTAAAAAAAGGCATTTTTAATTTACATTCCTCAAGTTTTATGATTATAATGCGATTTATAGATAACTTGATTTTTTTCACATGTGTTTGCTCAGCACTTAGTATCTTATGGGCATTCTGAAGAATGGATTCTGTCCCATTAAGTAATTTGGCAAAAATAAAGTGTGAATAAGTGTGATACGTGGTGCAGCCTCATCTTAGTGCCCTGGGTGAGCAAGCCAAGGGGTGTGGAGTAATGAGACAGTCCCCTAAAAGTCTCTTTACCTCTAGTGACCCGTGCAAAGTAGGTGCTCAAAAAATAACTTGAGAAATAATGAAACAATGAATGGGGTCCTTTCTGTAGTGATGTTGCTTGCAATAATTACCTCAAGTGTGTATTAAAGCAAAAATTGCTCTATGACTACGTGGTCTCATGAGTTAATGTTTACAAAGTGCTTTGAACATCTTGGAAAAAGAATGGTGTTTTCATTGGCACTGTACTATGTTTGCAATGGCACAGGAATTCCTCCGCCTTCCCTTCCTCCAGGTGCCTGAAATAAATGTGCACCACCCTCGCTCCACCCCTTCAGGCGGCTCTGAGCTCTCTCACGGCCTCCTCGCCTCCTCGGGCAGCACCTGCACAAGGCCCAGGTAGGGACCCAGCGAAGAAAGAGTGGTAAGATTTCCTGAAGGCTTCTGAGGAGACTCTGGGGAAATGAAACCTGGGTTGGTACCAATGACTTTTGAGGGCTTCAGGTGCTTTACCAGCTACAGAAGAACTGTGGCACAGACGGACTCATGAGATTCCTCGTTTCTGTAGGGGAGACAGAAATGTCATTTGGCAATTGAGAATATTTGCCAAAACTACCGGTTTCTCCATTTTATGTGCGTAATACAAATAATTCAAAATCTAGACAAGTAGCTGGCAACAAAATGTTTTAGTTCTGTTAGAAGGAACATATAAGATAAACCAGATTTCTTTTGTATGAGCAAAATTTTCACTATTATGATTTCTTTCCCCATAATTTCTTTCTATTTTATGATGGCAAATAAAGGGATTCTATTTCACAAATGGTTGGTCAAGGAGGTGATGCTTTCCAATGCATTTGTTACTATTTTTAAAATTGGCTTCATATTTAGGAATCCAATAATTAAATACTTTAAATATGATTTGGAGAACTAAAGCTGTTTTCTGTGGAAAATGAATGTCCTTTATGAATAACTTCAAGCAGGAGAGTTTTTTCTTTTTGAGGTTACAACATATTAACTTTCAACTGATCTTATACAATAGATATGTTTAATACAGGGAGAGTCAGTTACAGGCTCAAAATAAATAGAATGAATCTGAGTGGCAGATTTTGCCTTAAGCAAGAACAGTTTTTATATCCCCAACTTTTTGTAGTGACTTGCTTTCCAAACTAGATCATGAGGCTTTCTGTGCAGGTGGGAAAATTTCCACAATACATGTTTCTGTGGTCATTGCCTTCCACATAGCACTATTTTCTCTCTCTAAAATTTGTCTCTGGGGACCTGAATGAATGTCATGTGCATAAAAACAAACATGATATTCTGTTTAAAAGATCGTGAAAATGAAGTCTATTTTTCTTCAGACAAAAATTCAATGGAGCTTGGCTTTAACCAAACAGCATGAAGTTAACAAAAAGTAGGACTTTAGATTTTTTTAAAAAATAACAAAAATTATATAAATAAACTCACTTCCAATTGAGATGTACACATTGCTATCTGAAAGCAAAGAGTGCATGTTGTCGTTAGATTATAGTAGCATTTGGAACTCTGAAACACTGCAGTCTTCCTAAAAGCCACGTGTGAAACATTTCTCTGCATGTGACCCTGCATTACAAAATGGATTCATTTTTTAATTTGACTCACTACAGACTAAATTCCTTATATATACAGAGCTTGGCAGTCACATAGCCATCATTACATTTTTGTTTTTGTTTTTCTTCTTCTCTATTTGTGACTCACTGTCCATGTCCTGAAATAAATAGGTGGGAGTTTGGTTTGGGAAAGATGAAATGGGCAGTAGGAATTAGAGTGAGACTGTTTCCTTTTCCAAGTGTTAGTGTCCCATTGTGTTGCAGGGGCTGAGAATCCTGTCAGTGGAGGAGAGGAATATTTACATGCTCTGGCTTGGAGACCAGGAGGGTTCACTCACTGAGGTTTGCCAGCAGCAGTTCTATGGTAAGTTTGGGTTTGAAGCATGAGGGTTGGTTCTCATTGTGCATTATTTTCTTTGACCTGAGGGAGAGCAGAAAATAAACAAATGTTAAGGAAGTGCTTATTAATGTCACTGATCATTACTAGACCTCTTCTTATAGTACACAGTCCGTGGATTTGATTGTGGGATTGTCTCTGTCAAGGCAGATATTGAGTTTATAACATGTAGACAAATTTTGTGATACAAAAGTTTAATAAATATGAATGTGACTTCATTTCAAGGAGAACATCAAAGAGAAGAGGTTCATTTAGAAAGCTGAATGTTCTTACTAAAAGAAAAGAAGGAGCCGATGAGAAATTAAGTGTAAATTAGCAAAGAGCCAGAACTCAAACATAATATTCTGATGACGAATTCAGGGTAAGGCAGCTGTGAGAGAGGGTAGGGTGGAAACTGATCATTTTCTTGTGTGTGTGTACTCTAGCATTTTTAAGGTCAACAATTCTTGACCTTACAGAGCTGTGTCATCCTCAAAGAATGATCAATAATTGTTCTAATTGAAGGGAGTATCCTTTTTTGTCACTGCTACTTAAAAGATCAGAAAACCAGTTGCTTTTGAATGCTTTCTGTGAGAAAGGACCTAATAAAGTGATTAGAGGTCAGCCACAGGCAGTTGAAACTCAATCAAATAAATCGCCAACTAAAAGGTGAACTTTGAATAAGACTCAAAGTATTCCCCCAACCCAGATTCAAGTTAGAATTACACTTCTGAACTAGACCACCAGGGGTCAGAGCATTGTCTCTAGGAAGCTTTTAGTTTTTGCGCTTTTGTCTAGGAGGAAAGACACAGTGTAGTGGATCTTGGATTCTTCTGTATGTGACCCCCAATCCCTGGAAGAGGTTCAACTTCTGGTCCTGTGTCTCACCTCTGGCACTTTTGATTTAGCAACTCCAAGGTAGGTAGGTGTGTATCTCTGGCAATCTTTGTTTTGCAAGGGATGCAGGAGTGAAGAATCTCATTTTTGTTGTAAAATTTCTGCACTTTCTCTAGTTTGTTAATTTCATTAGAGGCCTGTTAGTGCAGGGTCCCAGGACCCTGCCCCTGAGGGAGGCTCAAGGCAGCCAGAATTGACAGGGTGCACCTGTGTCACAGGGACCCACATTTGAACCCCCTGTGGTTTTCGACATGGTGCATTTTTTCTCTGAGAGTCAGTTCATCCTTTTTTAAAAGAAGAGAACAATATTGTCTACCTTAGGGGATTTGAATTAATAAGGTATGAAAAGTGCATTAGCAGGGTGACTGGCACACAATAAAGCAATTAGTAAAGGTTACCCCTTGAGGTGAGGAGCGAAGGATGTCATTGAGGTCCTCTGTAAACAGAAAAATGGTCACAGATAGAGGCCAGGTGTCACCAGCTTGGAGACTGTACTTGTGTCTTTAGGGTCCAGGACCAGTGTCTGCAGGTAGATCTAGACTATGATGAATAAAAATAAGAATAGGAAATATACTTTGTCACTTTCACAAGTCTTTTTTTTTTTTTCAAGAGTAGTAATGAGCAGCCCAGATGGCACAGTTAATTGGAATTATAATTGATCCCACAATAGTATTTAAGTCAATAGTTTAATTGATTTTCCTCAGGAAAACCATTATGAGAACTGCTAAAAAGGAACGAGTGAAATGCATTAAATTCTGTGATTTGTTTGTATCTGCCACTCACTGTGTGTGGAAGTACTGAATGAAAAAGAAAAATAGTCAAAGAGAGGAAAGGAGCAGTGATTAAAATGATCAAACAGGCTGAAATTAAATCAAATGCTCCTCTGGTGGTTCAATGTGATGCCAGCTCACACAGGACTGATGCCAAGTGTTCTCCCTGAAAAGAAAAATCAGGAGTAGAGGAAACAGTACTGATGGCCTAGATACCCTTCTTTAACATAAACATGAAATTTGAAGTGCATAGATGTATGTATGGCATGATAGTTACAGCAAACAAGTTAATAGGGGTGAAATGAGATGAGATTGTCATTTCAATTCAAACAAATTAGCCTTCCTGTCCTTAATCTTCCAGGTCTCCTTTTAGTCTGGATCCACTGTAATATGACATATATATATATATATATATATATATATATATATATATATATATATACACACACACACACACACACACATACAGGCAAAACAAAAGTTTTTACTTTATATTTTTTCTCATTAGCAGAGTAGTCCACAAATCAAGACACCTAAATTATCACCAAATGCTAGCTATTTTTGAGGAATTTTCTTTTTGTTGAACCATAATTTCTAGTTTTTTTCCCCATAAAATAAATATAAATATACTTTGACTAGTATTGCTACATCTCTAGATGTTACTGGTATCTTCTCAATAATAACCCTGCTAATAGAATTAGTAATGGTGAATAAATGATGAAGAATAAAGTAGTGACAATAGTCATCATTTTGAAAAATGAACTATTAGGTCATATTTCATCATTAATCTTTACACTAATCTGTTGGGAGTCATAACTGTTATGGCCATTTTTCTTGTGGGTTCTGAGTTAACTCAGAGGTATAAAATGTATAACTTTTAAAATGAACTATCTTTTTAGTGTATCACTAATGTATTCCAAGTTACTGCTTGAGAAACCTAAAAATATAATGGAAAGATAATAAAATTAGAAATCCAAATAATCAGAATTTGACTTTTCATATACTGTTTATGGTGTGTGATCTTGTGAAAACCATTTAGTCCCTTTATGTCTCAATTTCATTAGTGAAAATAAGATTATAACAACTACTTCATAGATATGTTTTTATAATTGAGTAAAGTACTTGAGAAAGGACTGGAAAATCTCCTGGGTGATATCTCTACAGCATCTTCACTTCATCCTGTGTTCCTGCTCCCAATGTTTCTAAATCAGCCCACTTGCTGGATACATAGTCTCACCTTTCTTAGCATTATTTCTCCTATCTTGAGAGGCTTGTACAGAATAATGCCTATCACTTTAGCCTTTCTTGATAACATTAGGTATTATTATGATTTGTCCTATTCTTTTATAAGAACCATAACATCTTATTATTTTATTAATTTGTTATATATGGTTTATTACTTTCCTCTAAATCTTAAGATGAGAAAAAAATACCATGAAAACTGTTATGAATATGGGAGGCAATGTGTGACATACTGTCTTGAGAAAATAAAGTTTTTAAATTATTTGAAGAAGATACTTTCCATTGTTAAATCTATGTCTATCATAGGCTTCCTAATAGTTTGTGCCTCAATTTAATTATTAAAAAAGCACTAAGTAAAATTAAATTGAAGACGATTCATCACAATACTTGATCAATATACACCGTAGAATAAGAATTTGAATCCAGGTTTTATACTTTAAAACACATTCCTACTCCTGTAATACACTGTACATCTGTTATTCTGAGTGCCATCAATTTTAATCTAGTACAGTTTGCTCTTTGATTTAGAGTTTCTTATTTTTTATGTGGACTTTATATTTAATTTTCTAGTTTAATTTTCCTAATAGTAAGATCCATGTTATTGTTAATTTTTTTATTATACTTTTCTGGGCCTACATATTAAGGTAGCAATATTTTTCTCCAAATACTTATATTATTTGTCAAATATCCCTTTTCCTTGGGCAGACACCAGGAGCTTTTGGTCAAACAACAACAATAACATCAACAACAGAAAAAACAGAAACACAAGTTAGTAGTTTAAAAGTTTCAATCTCAATCCAATTTAAAGCTCTCCTCTGCAAATAATTAGGCGTAAGGTTTTCCAGGCTGAAGAGAGGGGTGTGGTCTCCCCTTTTGGGTATAGTCTTCTCCTCCTCCTCTTCCTTCAAGGGTTCTACAGTTTGTGGTTCTTTGGGGAAGAAAAGAGGAGTTAAAAGGGACACTTCTCTCACATTCAACAGGGTGGTTGCAATGTGTCCTCTGTGTAAGTGTTTTACCATGTCTTGGGCTGACGTGGCAGGCTGATGCGCTCTTCATGTAAGGCTTTGAATGGGAGTTTTCAAATCTACATGGCCTTGGAAGCCTCCTCACTGCACAGATGGCAGAGCCAGCTCCAGTGACACCTCCCTCATGAAACTCCCCCACCTCAAACATCCTGTTGCCAAGGCCCTGTGAATGGAATATGGCAAGGCAGCGCAAACAGCTATTTTTCCCAACTACATTTGGCTGGACACAAGCCTGTAGGTTGCTCTGAACTTGGGCTCTTTCTTTTCTAAGTTTCTTTTACCTGCAGAAGATGGATTGGCCAGGCCACTGCAGGTGAAGGTATGAAAGTTAAGAATAAAATTTTAAATTTTTCTCCCACTAGGCAATACTTTCAGGCTTTAAGAGCATTCTCAGAGCAACCTTTGCACTTGGTTCAGTGGTGCAAGGCGAAATGGACATGCCTCGCTCCCTATTCTCGCCAAGGTGCCCCAGACTTGGATGATTTTCCCCTTCCATGTCTCCACCTCCACCTTCTTTTTAGGTTTGACTAGTGAGGGAAAGGGCACAGTTTGTGAAATTTGCGAATCATTTCTCTATTGCTTACTAAAGCTTGAAGAAGATGGCTGCAGTTGTTACCACTTGTCTTGTTTTATTCTTGACACTGGGCTCCTAATTGCTAACTCTTGTGTAACAGAAAGGCATTCATTCAATAGCTTGTTACATTTGCATATTTTACAGGGCAAAAATTGATATAAAAGTGAAAAACTGATGAAAAACTGTATCCAAAATATAAAAAGAACTCACAAAATTCGACAATAAGAACAAAGACCATTTGTTTCATTGTGCAAAACATGTGAATAGGTATCTCATCAAAGAAGAGTAAAAGATGGCAAATAAGTAAATGAAAACCAGTCTACACTCCCACCAGCAGTGGAGGAGGGTTTGTTTTTTTCCATGGCCCCTCCATGATTTTTTGTTGGTTGATTTCTTGGAGATAACCATTCTTTCTTGGGTGACATGTAATCTCAGTGCTGTTTTAATTTGCATCTCTCAAATTACTAGTGATATTGAACATTTTTTCATACATTTAGTTGCCATTTATATATCTTCATCTGAGAAGTGTATTTAACCACTGTGGCAATCAGTGTGGAGATTACTCAGAAAACTAGGGTTAGAGATCTCATTCCACCCAGCTATTCTTCTGAGTGCTTTCCTAGAAGAATTAAAAACATCATACCACAGCAATACATGTACACCCATATTTACAACAGCACAATTTGTAATAGCTAAATCTCGGAAACAACCCAAAGGCCCATCAACTGAGGAACAGATAAAAAAAATGTGGTCTTTTCATACAATGGAGAACTACTCAGCCACAAAGAAAGATAAACTGGAGACTTTTATAGGTACATGAATGCAGCTTGAGACCATACTCATAAGTAATATAAATCAGACTCAGGTAAACATATTGTCTCCCTTGTGTGAGACACTGAAAGGGTAAATAAGGTCTAAAAGGTACAATAGAGATTGTGAAATGGGAAGAAATTGATGAACAGGAAAAAGGAAGTAGAATAGATGAAAAAGGAAAGGACAGTAGGGAAAAGCGATAAAATGCAAGTCAGTTATACTATTAGTGTCTCTTAGTTCATTAAAAAAGGTTTGTACTAATATCAATTGGAGAAATTTTTATGTCTCTATCTTGTACCCTGAGCAACTACTTTAAAGCTAACATGTAATGTGTTGTTATTCTCCTATTTTTATTTTGTTATGAAATTTTGTTTACCTTTCTTTCCATAAAATAAAAAAATAAGTGAAAAGATGTCCCAATTCATGTCATTAGAGCTTGCAGTTAAAACAATGGGATAACATTATACACATATTATAGTGGTAAAAACCTAAAATTCTGAATCAAAATGTCTCCAAATATTTGTGAGATATGGATCAATATGAAACTCTTATTTATTGGTAGTGGGACATTAAAATGGCACAGCAACTTTGGAAGACAGTTTGCCAGTTTCTTGGAAAAGCTAAATGTAATCTTAGCATACACCCTAGCTACATTCTCATCACTGAAACACAATACCCAACCCTCATGACCCTAAGAAGTGAAGGTTTATTTTGACTCACAAGTTTATAGATGTTTCTAGTTCATAGTTGGCTGGCTCCAAGGCAGTGTCACATCGACGAGGAGAAACAGGTCATGGCATGGAAGCAGGAAGTAGAGTGAGAGCGAAAGGAGCAGGAAAGAGGTGAACTCTCCAGACTACACTTCCAGTAATCCACCTCCTCCATCCAGACTTCACTTCCCAAAATTACATTTAGCTAGAACTCATCAGTGGACTAATCCACTGACTTGTATCATACCGCCATGACTGGATTTCCTTCCCAAACCCCACTCATGAGTGCATGAAACTTTGGGGGTACATCCAGATAGAAACCATAATACCACAGAATCCAGAAACTGCATGGCTTGATATTTCTCCAAATAAATTAAAACCTTATAGCCTCAAAAAAGCCTGCAGATACATGCTTATGCCAGATCTAATCATAACTGCCAAAATACAAAAACTCTCAAGATGTCCTTCAGTAGGTGGATGAACAAGCTCTGTGGGACACACAATGGAATATTAGAACTAAAAAGAAATGAGCTATCAAGCCATGAAAAGACACAATGGAGCCTAAATGCATATTACTATGTGAAAGAAGCCCATCAGAAAAGGGCACACAGTGTCTGATTCTCAGTATACGGCATTGTATAGAGAGGCAAAACAACAGAGCCAGAACAAAGATGAGGGGTTGAAGGGTATGAAGAGACGAATAGATGGAGCACAGAGGATTTTTAGGTCAATGAAACTATTCTGTGTAATGCCATATGTCGAATATATGTAATTATACATTTGTCAAAATCAATAGAACATATAACACCAAGAGTGAATGCTGGTATAAGCTATGGAGTTCATGTGAGAACTCTTTGTACTTTCCCCTTAATTTTCTCTGAACTTAAAGCTGCCTTTAAAGTGAATTATATAAAAAATAATCAGTATAAAAATTGTAAAGAGGTCTGGGAATTAAAACGGAGAGAGCTGCTTCTAAATAGATGACAACTTTGATCACTTTTTTGTGGGACAGAGTAATGTGTTGTTACATGAGTCCACTTTGCAGACTCATGTAACAACACATGAGTCTGCTAGACATTCTCTGTCCAAGAGAATGTCTAGCAGACCATTAGGCACAGCTCTGTCTTCCACCTGCTCTCTGCTTTACACACACAGTTACTGAGTCTGGGATGACCAGGGAACAGCACAGGTAAGTGAAGAGATGCCACCTCTTCCAGGAAGCCTAGTCCTTGACAATCAATTTGCTGAACATACAGCACAGCACAGTTACTGCTGTGAGTGATGCAACTCTACAGTGACTCTTTATTTGCTAGAAAAATGGTAATCCCAGGAAATCAGTCTTCTGTTTTCTTAGAATAATCTTGTCTGTGTTCACAACTGAACCTGAGTTTTAAACTAGGTTATGAGAACCAGAAGACAAAACTGAAGTTGGCAAGCTAGACATGGTAGCAGTGGAATACTCTATATTTTACAAATTTCTGCAACAAACAGATAATAACAGGGGAAAACTTATTTAAAATAAAGAATGGAAAGAAAAATAGTGGGAAATACAAAAAAAAATGGAAGGATCATTGGAAATGGTGAGAGGCCCAAGATTGTGATTTCATATTAAAATATGTAGAATTGGAATGGGGTTCTGAGCAAATAAATATCTTAGAACAATTAATGCTGTTGGTTCCTTCTAAGCAGTGGAGTATAGCAATCAAATCCTAGGAAGAGCTATGCATGTTTTCCTTTGAATATGTGAACAAAAGCCAGATGTTTTCTAAAGCAAAGCAGTTCCTTTGACAAATTTACTTTAAAAAAATAGAGATCTTCTTATTTCACAAAATCTATTATACATTTTCGTTCTTATTTACATTTTTGGTTCCTCACAACAGAAAAACAATGCAGTATTTACACATGAGTCTGAATCATTTTACTGAACAGTATAATTTCAAGGAAGAAAATGTTCAAATGAGAAGGGGAATTAAGGAAGGGTGAAGTAGAAGGAAGGAATGAAAGAAGGAAGGGAAAATTAAAAAATGAGAAAAAATGGAAACAAACCTTTTGTAAGTAAGGAGGGAAAGAGGGATTGAAAGGAGGGTAGAGAAATGGGAAAAAAGGAGAATCAAGATATATCATGTACAGATACAAATTCCCTGTGATGAATGTGATCATTATATATACCTAAAATGTACCAATAGACTTCATTAATTAAAATAGATATCTCATAGCTTTCAATTTTATCTTTGAAATATTCTGATGAAGATATTTTCAAATGAATGTGTCTTGAAATTCAATCTCTAATACTTTCTCTTCATTTTGTTTGCTGATGAATTTTTCAAATCATATTATGTTACAAGTGGGGGAAGGTTATTAGCAGCAAAATTAGAGGTAATTTGTTTTTGCTGTTGCTTTCATTTTCTATAGTATAAGTATTTGGCAGTTTCCAACTTTCCTTATGCTCATCCAGTTGGAATTTTGAAATGTCTTGAAAGAGTTTGAGGTATGCATTTTCTTCAAAACACTTCTTTTCCTTTTTCTTGCCTCTAGGTTCTTCTTAACTAGGAAAATTTCTGTTCCTGATTGTTAGTTCTCTCCTGGGATTCTTGGTTCTTAGCAAGCCTTCCCTGAGTCAAACTCTTACATAATGGTTCCACATACCCCTGGTCCACACACTCATGTTTAGCCTTTCAGTTCCTACCTGTCTCTTCAAATGACTCTGAAATTTCAGTCATTCCCTGATCCCATATTGCAACAGAGAGTGATCACTTGTGTAGGCCTGGTGGAAAAGAATATTGCTCTCTTTTCTTTTTATGAGATATCACTACATTTTATTTGAAATATGAGCATGATTATTTATCCTTAATACATCTGTATAGAAACAAAATACTTAAAAATGTATTTTTATTGAGTCATTGTAAGTTATTTTATGATAAGAGGATTTTCTTTTTACTTGGTGTCAGTAAGATTACATTGGGTTCTCCATAAGCTTAGGGTAGGAGAATCTGGTGGTTAGATCTCCTAAGCATGATACCATTGAGTCCCTGGGCATTAATCATCATGGCATATTTTGCTGCTTTTCTCTGCTCAGCCAAGGAGATGATGCATATGGATTCACACTCCTCCACACTCACCTTTTTTCTTTTGCATCTCCACTTTCTCTCTGAAGGTTTTGGCTGACATCAAATACTGTATGCACCTCAAGTGCCAAATTTTCCTGTGCATATGTTGTGTTTATTTGCAGGAACATGTCATCACTTGGGGTGGTCCTCTCTCAGTGAGCACATACCTATTGTTACTGTAGCTATGATTTTGGTTTCAGCTTTACAATAAGAATTATAACATGCTAATTTAAAACTGGAATATGGATAGATGGAATGTGGATAGACGGACTCAGCTGCAAGTCTTTTGAGAATTAGGAAGCTGTATAAGTCTAGGATTTTTTTATTTTTTGGCATATGACAAATGTTCAACTGTTCCTTTTGGAATCCATGTTGTCATTAACCATGGATGTATGTGCTGCTTCTAGCTCTAGCATCTATCCATTCAGAAGAGAGAGAGAGAGAGAGAGAGAGAGAGAGAGAGAGAGAGAGAGAGGAATATCTTCAAAGCATTTAGAGTCTTCTGGAAATAGAGTCAATTGCTAATATGATGTGATAAGAAAAATCTCCCAGGCTGTAACAGAGCAGTGCACAAGAGGGACACTTGATTGGCCTTGGAAGGTTTCCTAGAAAAGAACTCTAGAACTTAAAGGAGAAAGGTTTAGAGCTGTGGAGTGCGATGCCAGGAGTCCCTCTTCTAGAGGATCCACTGAGATTCCAGAAGTACCAGGACAATAGAGCAAGAAATCAATCAAACCAAGTTTGACTGGCCTCTGGCAAGTAATGGAGAAATGAACAACTTTAGTCTTGTTTGCTCTTAGTGATAATGGCATTGTTGATGTTGTGGGAATGTCTTTTCAGCTTATTTTATGCAAGTTAAAAAGAAAAAATATAAGAAAGGTGATTTCAGGAACAAAAATCTTACATGTGCCTCACAGAATCCGAGGACTTTTTCAGGATCTAACCTCTCTGGAGACTGGGTCACGGGTAGCAAAGTGACCCCTTGAAACTCAGCTTGGGGACAGACTCATTAGAGAGATCTGTGTGGACAAGGCTGATGCGATGCCATCATTTCTCTGGGATGCTTCAGTGGGTTCATCTCTGTGCTGCTTGGAAACCAACTTCACCCACTTAAATTTCATCAAACTTAGCATCCTAAAGGTTGGCACAGTTATTCTTTAGTTTGATCAACCTGTAATATAATATTCAGGACCTCAGCTTATCTCCTCCTCATTATTGTTCTAGCAGCATCCCAAATATATTTATTAATAACCTTGCTGCTCATGGTACCACTAGTGCTATTAAGCCCTTTTTGGAATGACCATATGCTAGGTAGAGTTCTAGGAATCTTTTCTATCTTCAGAGTAATTCCAAAAATTTTTTCATTTTGTAGTTGAGGTCCTGAGACTCAGCACGTTAAAGAAATTTCAGTTCATTAAATATTATTCTGTGTATGGAACACGTTTGAAAAATTGATGCACAGTCTTTAGCACTGTGTTGTCTTTGAGCATTGTTTTCAGTTCCCTTGACTTAGGCCTGTGGGGTCTGGTAGTGCTGTCTGTGTAAGACCAGTGGCAGCCACAGGGCTGGAATTGACGGTTAGATCCAATGGTTCTGGTAGTGATTGCACCTTTCAAAAGAAAGCAAAGGGTCCCTTGGGAAGACAGGTCTCACTGGAGGAGAAAGAGTATGTCAGACTCTTATCTAGCAGCCGGGAGGCCTGACCATACCATCCCAAAGTGGAAGAGTCACTAGGAACAGATGTTCTGTTTCGTTTTGCTTCTGTTTTTTATTTGTACCGCCTACTGGATTTGGTTGTTATAGACTTAATAAAAATATAATCTAAAATACCATAGGTGAAACCACCCTTCTTTGGAGACAAGGAGAGAGGTACTTGGCTCACTGGATCAAAATTACTAACGTCAGCAATTCTTCTGTAACCCTGCATATATACTAAGCTTCTGATTTGATCTAGAAGATTAGGGAAAAAAACTCGTCTTCTTATGACCCAATACTTTTTATTTATTGTTCCTCTTTGTTACAAAATTACAGTTGCTTCTCCTGTGTTCCAGTTGTTTAGATCGTGAATACACTGCCACAACTCCCTACTGAAAGTCAGTTAGGAAATTTTGAAATTCTCTGTTGCATCCAGGTCCTAGACACAACCTTGAATTGAGGAGCATATATAGTCCATGCAAAAGATTAATAAAGAATGCATATGAAACAATTTTAAATCTTTATTCTTTACCTAGGGTATATACACAAGGGCTATGTATACAAATATGTGGGCTTTGCCGGAAAGGCTAGAAAATGTAGAAATTCTTTGCTTAGAGGGGATGAAGTTGGAGTAGAAATCCTGCTGTTTCTGACTAGAGCACTGAAGAACCACTTTCCATGGGGAAGAAGGAGCTGGGACCCACCACACTGAGAATGTCTCTGGGTTTGTGGGCTTTATTTCTTGCTGTTTTGAAGTCATGCCAACCTCATTGGCCTTCCTGTTGAAGCAGTTCTTACGATGATGACTTATGATTAAAAGGTACTTCAAAGATACCACAGAGCCATTGGCTCATTGTTATCTGAGGATGATTTCCTTTTACAAAAGGAAGGGAACTAGTTTGAAGGACCTTGGGCTGACTGTGTTCTATCAAAAAGAAATCTTGTGTAAAATCTGTTTGATAGTGATTTGAGTCAGCTCATAGAGGTGTTGTCCCAAAACACTTGTAGCTGATTTTTCCCCCTTCAAGAACTTTGTATAAAACTAACGAACAGTCCTTTATGCCACTGTACAATTCAATCCAATGCATCACTGAGAATTTCATGTACACAATTTGTGCAGCTATTCTTCGTAGTCATTAAAATTCACACACACACATCTGTTCACACTGCACAGAGATGGAATCAGTGAGGTTTTGTTATTTAGACATTGCTTGGTTTATTTAATCTTGCTCTAGTTTAAATCAAGAGAGATTTAAAGTGGATGAATTAACAACATTTATTCAGTTGTTTTTTGACCATGTTTAATTTTATTTCTCTATGCTTTAGAAAGGTTTTAGCTTTTTTTAATTAATTGAGGAAATACAGAATCCTGTTTGAGTAGCTAGTATTCATCTTTTAAGCCAGAAATTTACATGAGGTGAAATATTTGGTTTGTAAGGGAAACAAATCAAATTACCACCCTTAAAGAATGTAAATAATACTTCATCTGTTTCTATGATACTTGGGTAAGTTAAAATAAACAGGAAATAACAATAGGAGTCCTGAGTCAGAGAGGAACTGCTCATAACTCGTTTGAGTTTGCAAGCAGAAAGATGATACCATTGCCTTGAAATCTATAAAACTTAAGCTAATTCATTATTAGCTATGAGAATACTATGGTGATGTTCCCATACCATGCAATTGTGTAGCTCATTCCACCTTTTCTATTTCCCTAAGATCGCTCTTTTTACTTTGAGATAGATAAGATCGTATTTTTGCAAACTTTTTAGTTTTTTTTTCAAACTTTGGGACCTTTTGAGAAAGATAAATTATGCTATTCAATGTTTTGAGTGACCAACCCTATCTTATATAATTTAAATGGATAAACCACATATGAAAACAAAAAGAAAGATCAGTGCTCCTTTCACATTCTTAAGACAACATCCAGTTTCTTTAAATTCAGGGGAAGGCTGAACATTAGATACAAAACTCTTGTAACCCTGAATTTCTTTGGCCTTTTGTGGTTGGCCAGTCATCTATAATATGCAGACAACTTGTCACATCCAGTAAAAACCATGAAGAAGAGGAAGAAGAATGGGGAAGTGGAAGGAAGGTATAAATCTAGTGATCATTCAGTATTTTGGAAAATGTAAGTCAGTGTGACATTTACAAAAGTTATCACGAACTATCCAAGTCATTTTAGATTACTCTTTGCAATTGCACCTTAGAAAGCAGATTCTTTTTATCCTTTGATATAAGGTGGAGAAAAAAATGTCTTTCTTCCTACAGCAAATTTCATCTGCCTCTTGGACATGTCATGTCTCATGTCAGTGCTCAGCAGCTCAGGGTTTTTTTGATTCTTTTGCTAGTGTTTATTGGGTGCTTACTATTGAGTCAGCTACTACTACGGGACTTTAATTTTCACAAAATCCTAGGCGGTTAGCACTATTTTATTATAGAGGTGAAAACTAAGGCACAGAGAGATAATTGCAGCGATTCCCAATAACTTGGTTACATACTGTCCTTATGGGGCAAGATCAACACACGAATGTTTGTAGCAGCATGATTCATAAGAGCCTGTACACCCAACAACAGATAATTGGAGGGGAACAAGGAAAGGGGAAGGGGAAAGGAATAAAAGGACCAGAACAAAAAGAGAATAGAAGGGAAAAATGGAAACACAAAGCTTTTGTAAAAAAGCAGGGGAAGAAGGGTTGAAGAGAGGGGAGAAAAAAGAAGCAAGATGTGTTATGCAGAGAGTCATTTCCTATGATGAATGTTTCCACTTTGTGTATCTAAAATATACCAATAAAATAAAAAATAAAAAAAGGAATAAACTAAAAAAAAGAAAAAGACAATGTGGTATCTATACATAATAGAATACTACCCAGTTACAAAGTAGGACAAATTTGAGACATTTGTATGAAAATGGATGCACCTGGAAAATATAACATTGGGTGAAATAAATCAGACACATAAGCTTTAATATTGAATTGTGTCTCTCATTTGAATAACATATAAAGAACACAGTAAAGGATGGATAGAAGCAGAAAGAGGCTGGATCTCTTGAAAAGCATATGGTCTGAGAGAACATGGTGGATAGTAGGAGGGGAAGAGGAAATTAGTAGAATAAAGACACACTATGTACAGGAGCCTAGTAATCTCAATGAGTGCAAACATTATTTGGCATACATTTGAGATAAGATTAACAATATCAACAAAAATGAAAATGGAGAAAGGGAATTTAGAGGAGGAGGAAGAGGGAGGGAGGGATACAGGAGAGAAGGGGAAGAGAATTAAAAACAAAAGAACCAAGCTGTATTACATATATGTACCTACTCCCCAGGACAATTGTAAAATATAAGTATGGCAAACATGTACTAACTTAAACCTTCATTCCAGGCTTATTATTCTTCTACTGCTCAGAACTTCATTTCACAGTAGATAGTAGGTGCTCAATGAATGTCCAGGAAATGGAATCATTGAGACTTAAGAAAAGCAGACAGATTTCTGCATGGAGTCGATGTAATGAGGCAGGGATGCTGGTGTTTCATGAAGAAGTAGGACCCAGGATATACAATCCCACAGGGACAATTGGTAGGAGTTCTTTGAAAAGGTGCTCATTAAAGGAGTCTCCTTGGGTAGTTAGTGATGTCCTGTCCAGCAGGCCTTAGGAAGTGTGTTTTTGATTGGAAAAGGAAGTGAGCAGTTTAGGCTGCACTTCAAGAGAGCAGGTGCAATGAAACTGCATGTCCTCAAGGAACCTCAGCCAACAAGTAAGGCCACTCCCCTTTCTAATTAAGTTTCCCACAGTGCTTAGTCACCAAGGATGTTTGACAGTCTTTAAATTCTGTCAAAATGAAGGTAAATCTGCAGAAAATTTGAATCAAATATGAGGGTTGGTCTTGTGCTGTTAGATTTGATGTTGATTGTTATTACAAGTGTCTATCAGAGCAGGGCATGAATAAGCCAAAGCAGCAGCTCTGTTGCCCCTGGGCATGTAGAGTAGATCTGTTTTTGTTTGCTTGTTTTTGTTTTTTAACCAAATCTGGCACCTTGCAATGTAGTATATGTGAAAGAAAGATGTGGAGACAGGAGGGAAGGGAACTTTTGCAGAATTTGTTTCAGAACTCGGTTTTGTCTTATTCCTCTCTTTGGTCTGCACTGTCCTTTGTACTTTATCCCATTTGATTTCCTAGTCAGCTGTCAACTTCTCTGTTTGGTCATTACTGTGTTTGTTCTCTCCTGACATTGAATCACTTGAGCTAATAACCAGAATTGGGCCAACCCACTCCCTAGGAAAACTGCAGCCCACGCCCTCACCCACACCTGTATAAGTACATAGAAATATTTATGGTTTGCCCTCATGGAGATTTTTTTCCCTATGTAACTCTACTGTTTATGTTTATTTTTTATTTTAAAGAGGGTAAAACTAAACATAACAAAACAGAACAAAGTTGATCAGAGAAAACAATGTAAATGACACAGATTTCAAAGCAAGATAATAAGGTATCTACCATGGCTACCGTAATGTCTTTTGTTTTCTTCCAAAAAGTTGTCCATATCTTCACACACAATGAATTCATGCAAAACAAAGTAGTATTAAACTGATCAGAACAGAGTAATGAAGGCATTTACAGACCTTCAAAACCAGACAACAGAAAAATCAACAATGGGTGCCATGATGTCTCTCATTCTCTTCAAAATAGCTGTCCATACCTTCATCATGTTGAAATTAAACAATACAAACCATGCTAAAACCACTCTGAACAGAGAATAATAGCATTACTAGATTTTACAGCATGACAATGATATGCATGGATACCATAATGTCTCTTTTTCTTCAAAGTAGCTATTCAATTCATCATGTATAATATAATCGATTCTCATATACTGTTTAGGAGAAGCTCTACGCATGTATAATCCTCTACATGTATACCTATCCTTTCTGTATTAGAGAGAAAAACAAATCTCATGGAGATCTTAGCTCAGGCTCCCAAACTCCAAGGGCTTTGTTGTCTTTCTAGTTTGGCCCCCATAGTGTTAAAATGAACCATTACTAAGGCTCTGTAAAGATCTGTTTATAAGTGCTCAGAATCTGAGACACAATTGAAAAAGAGCCCCATATGCTCATTTTTAAGTGTGTCTGGAAAACATCTATCAGAAGAATAAGGCCAATATCCTTTGCTAAAGTTTTCTGGCTACCTATAAAAGCTGTTTGTCATGCTACCCACAGTGGCTTCTTTACAAAAATAGGTATCAACTGTACTGATTAGTTACATTTTCCTTTTAATATAGTTTATACCTGTTTAAAATTTGAACTATGCCAAACCATTATTTTTAATAGTTATTTAAATACTAACTTCCTATTGCCTACTTGTCATTGTTTATTCTTCTCTTGCCTGTTATGACTTCATGGTGTTCATGGGGGTGTTGCCTAATACAGGAAGACAATGCAACTGAACCATGAGTTTCATGACATAATGGCAGTCTTGGGATTCCTAACTCAGATGCCCTAATGGGACATTGATCTGAAAGGATGGTCAGACCTTCGAGTTTCTAGTTGAGTCCAAGGTGTATATTTAGCATGGCTTTCAGAATTATTGTTCTTGGAAAGCTTGAGTATCATGGTTTGTTGACTTTCCACTTGCAATGGCTTCTGTAGTGTGGAATAAAGAAAATAATAGATTTCACAATATAGCAAGCCTTTGTGACTTAATTTTTAGACTTCAGTGTTTGAGTATTTTTTGCTAGAGGTTGACTACAGTGTTGGCAATGAAATGAAATGAGACAAAAGAACAAAACACTTACATTAACTGTTACTATTGTTCATTACAGCCCCTGGGGATGGTAGAGTCCTTGAGTTCTTCTCTTTACCTTTAAAACCAAGGAGCCACAAAGTCCTATTGCTTATCAGTCCACAGTGTTTTTTGCTTTCACTTGTTCCTTTTCTTCCCCATAGAAGTCTAGTTCGAGTATTTATCACCTGTTTCTAAAACTATGACAAAAGTTAAACTAATCTTCAGCTTTCTCCTCCTCAATTATCTTATAAACCTATTCCCAAGACCATTTCTTTAAAATTAGTTAACTTAAAATTCTGCTAAAACTTGGTGATTCTGTTTTTCATAGTTAATTGAAGTTCAGTTCCAATAAGATATTGATAGTTATCTCTTAAGCCATCCACATTCTGGGCACACTACTCATGTTACTAATCTGTTCTCTCTTTCTGTTTTCTCCTCTTCAATCTTCTTCTTTCCTCTCACTCATCTTGGCCACCATTCTTGAAACTTGCCTTTTACCTTCAAAGGCAATCCCTGTCCCCACCCAAGGGAGAAGCTGATTTTTCTATTACATTCTTTGAATTAATTTGCATCGTTCTCTGCCTGTGCTCTATTGAGGAACATCTGAGCTCTTTTACTACCCAGTAGTCTCAGCACTTAGGCTTTGCCCACTTCCACATCACTTGTCCCAAAATTAGAGCTAGGCACAGTAGGCCTTCTCTAAATGTTGTTATTTGGAATTGAATTTTTCAAAGATCTCCTCTGGGAAAACATTAAATTTGATTTAGACCATCAACTTAAGTTTTTCTGTGGTTTGATATCTAATTGTATATCCTAAGTCAAAAAACCAAAATGTGATTTCATGAAGGATGTGTACTATTGTCAAAGGACAGTGATACAATTTCTTCAAAATTTGAATATAAGGATTTTTTGGAGATGGCCCCAAACCCCTGAACTCAAGCAATCCACCTGCCTCAGGCTCCAGAGTAGCTGGGACTGCAGGTTTGTTGACACTGTGCCTGGCTTGGATATATGGATTTTGACTTTTTTTCTATGTGAGAGCTTAATTACTCTAAGTTTTATACACACAACCTCTAAATGTGCTAATAATGCCAAAGGTTATTTACCCAACACTCTGGCATGGAAATCTTTAAATATTTTGGTATATTCTATACATTTTATGCATCACTCTCATCTCTTTTTAGAAATGACTCCCATCATGTGGTACATCTGTAAGAAGAGAGACCAATAATGTTTCTTTTTCTCTCCAGCTATACTAACAAAATCCAACTGATGTGTAATCTGAAAATTAGGGTCATAGAAAATTGTATATTAAAGTCATGAAATTGGTATTTTTAAAGAAAAGCTCCTTTTTGTGACTTGCCCCAAGTCTTTCTTTCCTTCTGTTAAAGTTTATAGTGTTAGGAATGAATTCTCTTTGCATCTTGTAACAACATTTTAGTTCTCCTGTTTTCAATTTTGAGTAGTTTGTCATTTTTCCATCAGTATCTTCAGGTATTATATACTTTTTTGGTAATACTATTCATAACGGCCCTGCTATTCAGTTTTTACCACACACTTAGCTATTATTTGGGGCACAGATCTCCCTTTGAAGTCTGTGGGGCATTGTGCATAGATGAAACATGTGGCAGGAAGGGAGATGTTTCCCACCTTCCTCTCTGTTGGACTCTTTCATCACTGCCTGACAATGTTTTCCACTCCTCTGTAGATAAGAATCTTTTTGTAAATGTTCTATATTTAACACCAAGACTCAGTGCTGTAAAGCAACATAGAGCCGTTCTCACCACATCCATCCATATTTGAAGTGAGTCAAAGACAATTAAGAAAATGTGGCAGGAATTGTGGTCACAAACTGATAGAGTTTGATAGTATGTTCTAGCATGTTGTTTTCTGCAAATGCCAGGAGACAAACTAAGGCAGTTTCCTTTTACTGCCTCCTCTTCCCATTTTTAAAGGGAATAGGTTATATTTTTCTTTTTCTGAATCCTTCATCCTTTGCTTCTTGGGAACTGTTAGAGTTGTATCTAAGTATTCAGCAGTACTGCTCAATTCTTGCATGAGTGACAACTCGATTTTCCCAGGCACCTTGCCTAATTTTGTAAAACTTCAGAGATGCCATAAATTCCCTAAATTCCCATAAATTCCCTAGATTCCCATAAATGTCCCCGCCATTGTTGAGTGGGCTTCCTTTTTAGAAGAGTGTCAGTCTCAGTAGTCACATGGAATGATACCCAGTTTGCTCTTGCCTGGATATCTGAAGAGTACCAGGTCAGTCCTGTTCTATTCTCTTTAGCGAAGTCCTCTCACTAACCTGCCCAGGAAGTCCTACTATCTTCATCGTTTCCATGTTCCATCATTTCCAGATCTCTACAACTTACAGAAAGCTAAAATTAGTGCTTTTCAATAGCCTACATTTTTTCATACTTACATAAAATAAATCCAATGAAAGAAATTTACTTTTTATCATTTGGTGCAGCACAAATTCTTCCAGTTAAGAAAAATTTAAGAATATGGAAGTGATACTCCTGTGACAACTTTTAGTGAAAGAAATTCTCAGTCTCCTACCATGCATGTTTTCATCTATACAGGATCAAACACTTGGAAACAGACAGTGAATGCTTTCTAAATATTCAGTTATAAATTTCAGTAACTATTAAATGAGACTAAAGGATTCTCCCTGTTAAAGAGTAATTTTGTTTTGAAATAAATGTATGTTTCCTATTTTATTTAAGATTATTTCTATGTGTTCTTGGGCCACTTTTTCTTGAGAGGCATACTTTTTTTTAGGTAACACACATGAGATGTATCTGTAATGAATAGCCCAAAGACCTCTATTCTTATAGACTACTGTTGAACAATAAGGCTGTATCAATGTTTATATGTACTTAAATTTTACTATTTTTATATTAAGTTTACTTTATATGACCCCAATTTTCTACCTTCAACATTAACAGCTCAGAAGAATATTTTTTAAGAGTATAAGGTCTTTTCCATATCTATGTAATTATTACTTGTCATGATTCATGAGTACACAGTGAGTATAATGGAGATTTTTATTGCATTGATACATTTATTTCATTTTCCAATGAAAGTGGAAAGTTTATATTTTGTAGTCTTTCCTACTTCACCTCAAATAACAGAGCCCAAAAATGTATCTTAGATTTATTTAATTTCAAAGAATAATAAAAAAAATCAGTATTTCAGTTACTGCTGTTTTATCTTGAACATTAGCCATACACCTGAAGAATGAAACCTATTTGTTTTCTTGCTTTCCTATAATTATGCTTTAGTCTTTTTTTGGGGGGGGGGGTTAGAACTCTAGAATTTAATGAATGTTGAAAAATCAATCAGAGTCTTTTAAAAATTTGTCCTGCCAAGACTGTGAAATACATTCCTACATAATTCATTTTTGAATTGATGGATGGATGACAGGGAGTAGGCAGAAGGATTGGGTACTAAACGATTCTGTGTCAGGCTGAAGAAATCCTAGCAGTCTGATCTGTAGCACATGAAAAAGAGTAGGAAAAGAGCAAAACCGGAAATATGTATGAGACTTTGCTGTTAAGTCAGAAAATAGAAGCAAAGAATTATTTTTACTGGGAGGATAGAAAGACAGTGGAGTTAAAAGGCTAGAACTTGTGATGCCATTATGAATAAATTAACTGATTATTCTATGTTTTCTTGAAAATTCTCTATTATCTTGTACCATGTTGAAATCTTGGAGATTAGTTGAAAGACGATAATAATTTAGAGTTCATGGATTTTTTGAGGAAGAGGAAAGATGAAAAATTTCTAATCTTCCAGCAGAGATTTGGTGGGAAGAGCAGAAGGCCGGTGCCTTGGCCTGTGGCTGCTTCCCGTGGTGTAGTGTGTCCCAGGCAAGTCGCTGCTCTTCTCCGTCAAACTGTCCATTGCAGTAAAATGACGGTGTTGTGTCGGGTGATTTTTTAAGATTCCTCTAGCTCAAATTTTATGATGGCTTTTCATCTGCCAGGAATATAAAATAAGGAGACATGTTCAGAGGGCATGAATTCAGTTTTGTTGAAGGAAAAAAATACAGTAATTTTAAACCTAGGGATGGAACACTTAGAGAATTTGTGGAATTTTATTCAATCTATATTGTTGGCGTTTGAGTTCAATGCTTTACCTTCTTTTCTTCCCTTTGCAAAGTCTATTGTGTCTTGCTTTTTCTTAGTCATGTTCAAATACCAATGCTACAAAGAAAGAATGAAAGAAAGAAAGAAAGAAAGAAAGAAAGAGAGAGAAAAAATGAAAATAGAAGAATTAATGCAAGTAAAACTTCTTCTGTGGCGTCCATCAGTTTGTTCTCAGCCTGCCCTACTTTTCCTCAAACTTGGCCTGCATGCCAATTCGGTGTGTTTCTTTACAAATCTCTCCTCTCTCACTCTCTCTCTCTCTCTCTCTCTCTCTCTCTCTCTATATATATATATATATATATATATATATTTTTTTTTTAAAACATTTAAAAAGAGAAAAGAAAATGAATGATGGTTACAAAAGTAAATAGAACATTCAGACTACCAGTATTTTAAAGCAAAGTAACAGAAATATATTCCTCTCTGCACCCAAGTCCTTCAGGGGCCCCTGGACAAAAGTAAATAAGTAACTATTGCTTGCTTGGAAAATGCTGCAAAGGACCCCAGGGTTAGTTGAGCAGGAACTAGATAATCTTCACCTTCCTGTGTAATTCTAAAGTTCCATGATGTGACTCCTACCCTTGAATAAATCACATTGCAAAAGCTAAAAAAAGGAAAATATAGATTAAATCAAGGTGATTTGCTGAAAAATAGTGAAAATTTACCACTTTCCATGTCTCTCAGTGCTCCCTACACTCCATACAAGCACCTGCCCCCACCATGGGGAAGGTAGGATTCTTGGGTTTTAGTTTTCCTGTATCATGGGAAGGCAAATTGTGTTTCAGAAGCTAAACCATAAAGCCAAAAGCAGCAAAGAGCAAGCAAGGGACACGGAGAATGAAAAATCTATAGCTTTATATGCACTCATGAACTACGGAATACTTACTCTTTGAAAAATTCAAAGTACAATAAAGCCATCAGTTAGTAGTAGTTAAAAAACAAGTCAAAGTTAATTGGAAAATATACTATTGATCATAGCTGTCCCTACATTTTACAAAAGATCAAAAAGCATCTATGTAAAAAATTTTTCTCTCGAAAAAAATACTGTATGATAAACTGACTCTCCAGGGAAGAAAGAGAGTCAGTAGGTTGGCAGAAAAACCACCTTGCAATCCTTGATTCTGGGGATAAATCTTTACTCAGAGAAAAGAAGGAAGGAAACAGTCCCTGTGTGGTTATTTGTTTATGTGTTATGTGCACACAGTTATTTGCCAGGTGTTATGGGCGAGACAAAATATGACACATAAACACGCTTTGCCTATAAGATAGCTATTATTTAGGTAGAGGAAATACAGCAGCATGTGAAAGTCTAGGGAATATTAACAGTCTGCTTACCAGTGAGTGAGTGTTGTCCTAACCACTGATTATGTAGTTGAATATGGCATCTTAGACAGGAGCGACAGATCGATACAATCTGGCTGCTCCTTCATTCAGCCTCAGTTTATGGCAAGGAGCCAGTGATATATTTTGATGTCTTTGTTCCACACTGCACACATGCTCCGGGAAGCAGTTGCTATATCTTTCTTTTGGTGCTTGGCCATGATCAGAGTGCTTCTAGAGGTCCCAGGAGAGGTTTCATCCATTCTGGCCAGGAGCCCCCGTCTCTGTTCATGCACATCTCTTATGCATCCTGCATTTTCAGTCTTCTCCAGTACAAGGAAGGGTGGGGCTGAAATTCTCCCTGTCACACAGCTTATCAGCTGAAGTTGCACCACCAGCAGGAAATATATAAAATGCTTCCTTCTGTCTTCCTGTAAAATGGATGAAAGCATTTTTTTCTGATGCTGCTAATTTAAAACACAGGCATTTAGGTGATATTCTGAGCTCAAGAATAACATTAACATTGTATCATTTCTGCTTTGTACTTTTTCTATTTGGGCTAAACAAAACAAATTGATTGAGGACAAGAGCTGTCCTTGTGCATCCTGAAGCAGGCCCCATGTTTTATTACCTTACCAAATGAACAAATAAGACTGTTGTAAATAAACTTCTCAACTTTGGTCATTTTTTATCAGCTCCACCTGCTTCTGTGTCACCTCGAAAACCTCCACGTGACACTTAAGCAAATTATCTGCTCCAAATATTTAATTGATTTACCATATATTTATTTAATTTTCACTGAACTATGACATGGTTAAAGCCTGGGGCCCGGGGTCACACGTATAACATGAAGTTGCCATCATGAAAAATGAAAGGCCATACAAGTAGCCGGGATAGACTGCAGTAGGGCTAGGCTGCGTGAGGGACGCAAACACTGAGCCTTCCAGGAATCTTGGCTTCTGTCACAGGGAAAGCTTCACAGAAAAGGGAGCATTCAAAGTGACCCCCTAACAGTGAATTCGAATTTCACTGACCAGGGAAAGGAGGGGGTTATATAGGAAGAGACAATGGGTTAAGCAGAGGAATTGCAAGATG
This sequence comes from Hydrochoerus hydrochaeris, assembly GCA_004027455.1. Lineage (NCBI taxonomy): Eukaryota > Metazoa > Chordata > Mammalia > Rodentia > Hydrochaeridae > Hydrochoerus > Hydrochoerus hydrochaeris. The sequence continues at coordinate 3,541 of PVLA01002200.1, read as the reverse complement.
ACAGTGTTAGATAAATTGACAGAAGGAAGATTAAAGTGATTCAACTTATTGCAAGTAAACCAAAATTACCTAGTAGATGCATTTGAATGCAAGGCTAAGAAGTTTAAACTTAATTCAACAGTTATAAGACCAATGCATCTAGTTGGCTGGGGAGGCTGTATATAAAGAGGCCGGTTTTATTCTGTTATGTTTTGTTGAGGAGTGAGCTTCATGCTTGAACTAGGAAGATGCTAATGATCATGGCAAGGAGGAGATAGATGTAGACATTCCAGAGGATGAAGTGACCAAATATGAGATTCTATCACAGAAAAGGTGCGAGGCTCTGTTCTTTCTACAGTTTAATGTGTGTGCATCCTGATACATACAGGGGCTGTGGTGGAGACAAGATCCCAAAGTGAGGTTCTGACATGCACCTCCTCCAACTATCATTTCTGAAATTAAGCTTGTCCTTACCATCCTTACCACCCATGGATGCATTTACTAGGAAAGCCTATCTTGAAAAGCAGTTAGTAAATCACTGGCATGTATTTTAATGGATAGCATCTTATCATCAAATAAGTAATGTGAAATATGTATTTTTACTACATTTGGGTTTTTCTTCAAAACCAAATCATTTCATACTCATTACAAGTAAGCCAAACAACTCAGAAAATATAAATTGCATTTAAATATTCAAAAATCCATCAATATTATATGGTAACACCTACATTGCTCAAAGTAAGAATCACTGGGAGAAAAATCAAATAAATGGTAAAAATTTGGACAGATTATGGATATTTCATCAAATAATGAGAAACTGATTTAAAAAATCACTGTTCTAAGTGCTAGAGGGATAATGAAATGGTTGGTGCATTGTGTCAACTTGAGAAGTTTAGAAGCTTATCTAAGTAACTCAGCAGTTCTACATCCTAGGATGTAGAGCACATGCCCTATATGACTTTATTCTCCAGGAAGCTGTAATGGTTGATTCCTCATGTCAATTTGAGAAGTGTAAAAGCTTAGCTAAGTGACTGAACAGGAGGCCAAGGTCATTACTTTACAAACATCCATAGCCTGTGCAAGAGGAGGACATGGAGATGGTGTGAGTGCTACACTCACCCTAGGGTGAGTAGCCTGCTTACCATATAAGGAGGAAAAAAGACTGGCTCTGTTCCCCATTTTCTCTTTTGCTGTCTTCTGCTGCCATGAACTGTTGTCGTCTGCTGCCATGAACTGTTCTGTCATGTATTACCCTACGTTGGAGCCAGATGATTACAGATTAAAACCTCCACAAACTGTGAGCTAAATAAACCTCTCTTTCTATAATTTTGGGTGTCAGGTATTTTGTCCCAGAAATGACAGAAAAATAATTAAGACAGACACAAAATGAATGAGAAAAGAGCTCTGTTTTGGAATGAGGCAAGGGTGGAGCGCATTAGAAGAAAAATCAGATGTACGTAATTTTAACAAGGCAAAATGTGATTAATCATAAGAAAAATTTCCAAGGTGTGCTTTGAATTTCCTAAGGAGGAGAACTTCTTAGCTTCTTGGGGCTATCTGGTCATGTTTTGTGAAACAGGTAATATTTAAATTGGGCCTCAGTGAGTGAATGCACATAGGAGTGGCTAGATTCCAATGAGTGGTGTACTGTGAATGATAATTATAACCTTGAAAGAGCCTTGTGTGTACAGGGAACACAGCAGTCCAGAATAGCTAGAATGCAGGTTATAGCAATTACCAATAAGGATTGTAAGAAGCATTTGTTGAGCAATTTCTATGTGCTGAGTACTATTGTGCCATGGTGATTTGAAGTACTACTGGCCCCATTTTATAGCTAAGGGCACTGAAGTGCAGATCAGTTAAATGACTGACTCCAGGGCCCAAGAGCCCACACTCAACCAGTTGGTCTTACTCCTTTCATAAGCTGCAGCCATGTAAAAGCATGCACATAGGGATATGCAGCTGTGAAAGGATGCTGGACACAGGCTGGGGGAGGTGTTGCCAACAATGTGAAGAAGTTGTAACTTTTTTCTGTAGCTAAAGTGATGGCATTCTCTGGGTTTGGGACACTATATTATTTACCATTATAGGTTATATAATGGAATTGGGCTACCATGGTCTTTAGTAATGTAGTAAGGGAGAAAATTTGCCCTTTGCATGTCAAATTCCACCATCATCTAAGGAACTTTAAAACCTCTAGATTTTTACAAGACTTTGCATTCTCCAAGACCTTTTCTTTTTCCTTTTCGTATTTCATTTATTTTGATCATCATAATGATATGGCATTTTCCCTTCTATTGATAATCTGAAGAAACATTGACCTTGTCAAAAGCTGCACAGGCAGGAGGGCTCAGGAAGGAGATGAGATGTCTCGGAGCCCAGTTGATTGCTCTGTCTTCTGCTCTCCCCCTCCCCCAATTTTCTCTCACCAATGCCTCCGTTATGATCAAAGGCTCAAAGAGGCATGGATGTGTGTCTGACTGATGTTGAAGAATCAATCTTTGATACAGAAGAGAGAAAAGATCCTTTCTGATGAGAGAAATGGGCCACCTCTGGCTGACACTGGCAGGACCGGGCTATAGCTGCTGTGCTCTTCCATTGTGAGGAGGGAGCAGTCTCAGTTGACCACCCCTACAAACTCACTGTCCAAACTGCGTGAGATTCCTTGGGCTTCTGTTTTTCAAACTAGGCTATTTTAGGTTAAAATGTCCACTCACAACCTACCCTCTCTAGCTCATTAATAAAATAGGATGCATGCAATGCTTGGCCAAAGAGAAGAAGATACTATTTCTGAATTTGCCACTAATCCTTGCCACATATTTGTTTTTTTTAAATTTTTTAAAAAAATTTTATTTAAAGAGGAAAAAAAAGCATGTAAAGGGTAGAGATAATTCAGAATTTCAGAAAAAAGATAAAAAACAATAAGAAATCACTAGTTGATAAATTACATATTGTCCTCTTAGAAATAGTTGTTCAACTTACAAAATTAAAGCATACAAAGTAGATATTCAAACAGTGAGACTGTAAACAGCTATGCATATATGAGTCTCTACATGTATTTCTATCCTTTCTGTATTAGAGGGAAAAACAAAACTTAGTAAGACAAAACAAAACAAATTCCTATAAAAACATGAAAGCAAAAAGTCATATAAAACCACAGTACAAGGTGATCTACAATGATTACTGTGTTGTTTCTTATTATCTTCAATAGAATTGTCTATATCATCAGGTATAATTGAATATAGCAGTATAATTTAATATAGCAGTACATAACAATATTAGTAAAAATAAAACATTGTAGAAAGTATAAAACTTCAAAGGCAAGTAATAATCAAACCAGAGTGGATGTTCTAGTGAATCTTATCATCTGAAGTGCAGTTGCCTATACTCTCAGACTTGATACTATCAATCATAACAGCTTTGAATAAAATCTATCAATACAAAACAGAAATCTAACAAACCAGATTCAATTATGATCAGTCATGGTAAAACAGTGTAGGTTATACAGAGCTTTATATTAAGTTAATTGGAAATTAAGGATGATTACCGTGCTATATCCTGT